>VWPU01009119.1:0-55575 GCA_013398955.1 Callaeas wilsoni
GGCGCTGCCCGCGGGGCGGGCTGCGGAAAAGAGAACGAGGGGAGCCCCGCGCTGCGCTCTATGAGGAGGTGCAAAGTCGGGCTGTTGGCCGCTGGCCGTGTCTCCGCACTGACACAACAGGCCAAAGGATGCGCTGTTGTTCCCAACAACCTCTCTACATCCCTTGCCATTCTGTTTTGTTTTACTAGGATATGGTGTGAGCACACGTTTCACCAGCATCGCTCAGTGAAGTACTACAATGACGTGGTAGTTGCGTATTTTGAGATCTTTCCTATGAAATCCAGATGTGAAATAAAATATTCTTAGCAAAATTTGAAGGGAGAAAAAGAGGATTCAACTGACTGCATATTGCCCTATAAAGTACCTTTGATGTCACTGCAATATCAAATCACTCCACTTTAAAAGCCAACCATATCTAACACAGGGCCCAAATTCTTGCCAGATGAGGTCTTTGAAATGAAGCTTTTTGGTACATGTCTTCAAAGTTGAACTCTTGTGTTTCTGACTGTTCTGTTAGCATGAATTCTGTGTGATAGGCAAAACCAGCAAGTTTCATTTTCCAATCTCTTCTCTACTGGAATGATTTGAGAGTGCTTCGGTTTGTCTAGGCATGGACACACATCTTCAGGGATCTTGAATTTTGGGATAGGCTGTTCAGGTCACAAAAAAGAAAAGGGAAGGCTATAGACAGGGAAGTCTAGGGGAAAAGAATCCTCTCAACTATGATTTTTTACTTCCAGACTGAGATCTTGCCTTCAAGAGTCTGTTACATCTTTTGATTAGCAGCGTAAGAAAGCACTCTTAATGGCAGTTTGGGATAGTGTAGTTTACTGAACATCTTTAAACTTATGAAGAAGGTCTTCTGGCTGATAGAGCCTGTTGGGATTTCTAGAAGGCTTTTGACAAAGATTGTCAGAGAAACTAAACAGCAGTGACATAAGACCAAATATCTTGGCATGAATAGCTGGTTAAAGGTGGAGTGAGTGTGTGATCCCTGCAGCATAGAGATGACGGGTGCACTGCTGTATCGATCTCTGCTTGGACGTGCTCAACGTACAAGTGACTTGAAGAGGGAGCTGGGCACTCAAGTGACAGCCTTCTGATCATACCAAACTACTGAGGGACCTAAAGCCCACTAAAGATCTGCGGAAGGACATTTTGCAGCTGAATAACTGGACGGTAAAAGGGCAGATTAGATTTTGAATAGATAAAAGTGATGCACAGTGAGGAAAAACATCCTGACTTCAAATAAAAAATCATAAACTTTAAGCTGACTAGTACTCTACAGGAGGAAAATCTTGGACTTAGAAAAAGTTTCTGTGAAAATCTCACTTCAGTGGTTGAGTTCATAAAAATAAGCCTTATGCTGAGATTTGAAAAAGAGCAGAGAACAAAGCCGTGTAATGCTGCCATGTGAATTCATGATTTAACACATTTTAAAAGCACTTTGAGTTTCTAAGTTCCCTCAGCTCAGGAAACACAGAATAGTAGTGGAAAAGGTTCAGTGAAATGTGAAAAGGATGATCAAAGATACTTTGCTCTCAACTTTCACATAAGGAGTAGCTAAGGAAGCATCTATCTGAAAAAAAAAAAAATATTGATATAACAAAGGGCTAAAAATCATGAGTGATCGTTGTAATTGTGAGCAGTTACAGCTGGAAGTTGTGTGTATGGATCCCATGACAGCCACCAGGGACAATTTGCAATTACTGACTGGTGTCAGCTATTCTGTAAAGGTGATCACATAGTGTTATGAAAATTTGCTTCCCTAACTGTTGTATCAGTCAGTCTTTGTAATAGAACAGGTATTCACTTTGTTACTATGTATTAGTTCACATAATACAGTGAAATGAAATGAGGTAGTGGAATTTTGCTGGAGACTGGGTTTGTTCATACTCAACTAAAACAAACGAAAGGACAGCTCAGCCCTGGAAATAAGGACTTTGCTTCTTGGAAGCACAGAACTGTCCACGAAAGATAAAGGACACCCATGGACAACCCAGATAAAGCCAGAATTCTAGCCACTCTAATATGTCTTTCAAACCCTTCCAGTGTTATCTGGCAAAACTGACCTCAAGGACATCTGGATCAATAGACAAGCAGCAAGAATGCTGCAGAAATACAGTTGCCTGGCAAAATTTTACTATGATTAGAAATCAGTAGTGTGGGTCTTAGTTATTAGTCGAATCGTGTTGTACTGGAGTGGTTGAAGGGTATAAGAACCCTGTGTAAAACCACATTCAGGGTGACCCAGTTTGGCCGGGACACCTCCTGCAAATGAATAAATATTTGGTCTTGTAATTCTATGCTTTGTTTCCTGGCCTCTCTTGGTCAGCACCAATTGTTGCACATTTTCATAAAAATGAACTACACTTAGCAGATCATTTTTTTCAAAACCAGAAAAATTAGAAACATTCCTAAAATACAACAGTATAATATTTAAGAAAATAATTCAAGAAATAGTTTGCTAGCCAACAGTTTTTTCACCTCATCTATCTGTATCTGAGAAAGTCCAGACTGCAATAAATAAACTTCACATCAGTAAAATGAAATCAGTTATCTGATACTCAACACTGATTAAGCACTTTTACCTCTCTTTCTTAAATATGTGTCACTAGCCAGCTCTGAGGTTAGAATGGCAATTTCCTCTAACAAATGCAAGTAGATTAATCAATATTTAAATAAGGCCAAACTAAACAGTGTCATCCAGAAAAAGCTTTGTTATGGAATGCTTGGGAGACAATTTGCATCTTCCTCAGTGTTTTCCAGCTGCATAAATTCAGTCCCTCCCCTGCATTTTCTAACCTTGCATTCAAAGCAACTCGATTTTCCTTCCGTGTCACAGTGTCAGATGAACACTCTCTTCTTTGCAGACCTGAGTCGGACCCATCAGATCAGATCAGATCAGATCATAGTGCCTCTTTCTCACTTAGGCTCCAGCCCTGAACCGACTTAGAACACCAGACAGGGAGTAATTCCCTGCAGTTTCCACCTTATCTGTCCTTTTGGTTTGCCATTTGCAAGCCGTGTTTGGTGACCTCCGAATTCCCAGCTCTTGCCTGGTCTTTTGTTCCTTCTCCATTTGTCCTGTGACTCAGCCACCCGCAGTGCTAGTTAGGCTTTGGTGAGCTTTCGCTGAGGGTCCTAAAGGGAGGGGTGGCACTTAGTAGTGCCAAGTTTCCAAGTAGGAAATGCTGATAGCAGTGCTGCTAATTGGCAAACAGAAGCAGCATCCAAGCAAGAAGCCTCTTTAACTTCCTGCATCCTTTGCAGCATTGCTGTCCATGAAACTGGTCCTGTCACCAGGAATTCACCACGGCTCCTCGGTTGCCGCTGCTTGTCCTGTTGCCATCCTGCATTCCTTTCCAAACTCTAACAAAATTATCTGATATGAAATGCTGATTGTTGATTGTGGATCCATGGGAACCAGAGGTAGACAGAGTCACGGAATCACAGAATGGGTGATATTGGAAGGGACCACAGGGGGTCATCTGGTCCCACCTCCATGCTAAAGCAGGGTCATCCCAGAGTTCATGGCACAGGATTGCATCCAGATGGTTCTTCAAGATCCCCAATGAGGGAGACTCCACAACCTCTCTGCAAAATTGGTTCCAAAATCAAAATCTGTTCAAAATCTGTCACCTGCACAGTAAAGAAGTTCTTCCTTGATACTCACGTGCAATTTCCTGTGCATTAATTTCTCTCCCTTGCCTCTTGTCCTACTGCTTGGCACCACTGGGAAGAGCCTGGTTCCATCCTCTTGATGAAGCCTCCCTTCAGATACTTAAATATATTGGTGAGGTCTCTTCTCAATTGTCTCTACCTGAGGCTGAACAAGCCCAGCCCCTTCAGCTTTGAAGCTCAACTACAAAACTATAAAGCAGCTGTGTTGGGAGAAAGTTCACAATAAAAGAAAATAAAGAGGGTGAGTAAATGAGCTACAAGATAAATCAGGTGCTCTAGGTGCTTCCATTGGAACAGTTTTGCTTTGTGTGTTACTAAATTCACAAGCCCTTCTGCCACCAAAAATGTTGGCATAAATCAAACTCTCTAACACTACTTTTAGTATTAGATTGTAGGCATTACTTTATTATGTATGCCAGATCTTTCCGTGAACATGCATAAGCTCTTTCAAAACTTTTCCTTGTTTGTACATTTTATCAAACAAAGAAATTAATGTTCATTGGCTATAATTCATATAATTCTTTTCATTAACTGTTATTCTATCTTTTATTGGTTGTTGATTGATTTCTTTCTTCTCATGCTAATTAGCCCATATTTTCAGTCTTTTTATTACCTTTTTTCCAGGTAGAGAGATTTCAGTACAATTGCTGAAATGTCTTTGTTAGTTTCGTCTTTACCTCAAGGTTCTGCAAAATTTCCTTGCGGTTCATAAATTCTGCATTCTTAGTGTCCCGTTTCAGCAATATATCTCTTGCCCAGGTGGGAGATCATTGAAGCATATCAAGGTTGAAGCATCTCAAGGTTGATTACAGTTGTTTTAGCGAAACTTAAAGTTTCAGTAATTTTCCCAAACTGTGTTCCCCCTAGAGCAGCTTGTGGCAAACCTTGCTGTGTGAATCGAAGCATAGAGCTAACCAGGGTGATCGCCAAGCCCCAGCTGAAGTGCAAAGAGTGGATTTATTTCATTGCCTCACTAACAACACCCGGCAGCAGAGACACAGGCTCTGTCAGGCTTAGTTCATCCTAGGAAATAGAGGCACATGAGGACACAGGCTCCGTCAGGCTTAGTTCAGCCTAGCAGACCATGAGGATGGGCAGGGGCTCACTGCCTGCCCCAATATATCAAAGGGCTTCAAGCATGCAGTTTTTCCCAAGGCTGTGCTTTCATGATCTCTCCCTCTCCCGGCAGGATGCTCAAGTACGTGTGTGAGAGTGTGTTATCCCTACACAGGACTCCTGCTTCCTCAAAACAGGTAGAGGATAAACAATACTAGGCATAATAAATGGAGTTTTCCCACACTGACATCCTGTGCAGAACTATTCCCTCCTCACCAAATCTTCCGGTTTTAACCCTTTCCTCCCAGCACTTGCTAAATGCTGGCTACACTGGCGTATGGCAGAGTGGAAAATTATACTGCTTATGATTAAAACAATTAATTACAAAAATTAATTAAAAATATTAATTGGAAAACTTATTGGGAAAGTTATATTGCTTCCAACACTCCTCCCAAAAAAAGTAAAAAAAACCCACTGTGCTGGAAAACCTGAAAAAAAAACCTATCAGTGATAACCCAAGTTGAAAATGAAGAAGGACAATTTTTTGAGACAAATAGAATTTCTCTCTGAGCCCTTGCAGTACCTTCACATCACAGCTTCTCCTGTCCCCTTTCAGGATATTGATAAAACTATAGCCAAGTAGATGTGGTTTTTTCATTCTGTGGTCTGCAATAATGCAACAGTACAGTCTACTGAACTCAGTGAATGTACTTCGTACAGCTACACTATGTTCAGTGGAACGTTTTGGCTTCCAGCCTAAAAATCGGCTACTTTGTAAGCATTCAGAGCACTTAGAAAAGAGAAATGCAAGCCTTGTTTTCCAAAACGTGCACGCGATGACAATAGTCAGGATTTAAAACAGCAAGAGCAAGAGTTTCAGTTCTGAGTTTCCCAGCCTCGCATATTGCAGGCTTAGACTTTGAAACGGAAGGAACCAGCTGAGTTGTGCTTTGCATTTCTGTGACTGTTCTTGATGCTCTTTGATACGTTCCCTCTTCAAGCGGCTGAGCAAAGCGCGTACAACGTATGACGCATTCTAGAGGTTTCTCTAGATACAGGTTGCTGCTGCTGAGCAGATCTCTTCCTGCTGCTGCTTTTCTGGACTGGAGGGCGCTGGGGCCCTTGGGAAGAGGCAGGAGGAGGTGTTACACGGCGCTGTTCCTTTGTGCACCCGCGTCTGTGCGGGCGCTGCGGGCCGGCGCGCCCGGCTCGCGGAGCTCTGCTGCCCTCCAGCGGCGGCCGCCCCGCTCCGCCACCCGGCTCCGTCCCGTCCTGCCCCGAGGAACTCTCGCGTCGCGTCCCGCGGAGCAGAAAACGCACGTCTCTCGCCTTTTTCTGTCCCCTCTTCACGAGACATTTCGCGTGTTTCCACCTACGTCCCCGTTAGTCGGTGACCTCACCACCCCACAGATAGTATCTCTTCTCCACCCCAAAGCGCGCGCAGACAAAGCCTCGCCCCCGTTTCCTGAGCTACGTGGCAGCGCCTCTGCTGCCTCTCGCCCAGCAGAATACGTTCGGATGGGCTGTTGGCAAGCAAGGCAATGCGGCTGCTTGGACTAAGTTAGTGCCTCCTCCAGCAAGCAACCAGGTTTTACAGCCTTACAGGAAACACTCATGTAGACCTCAGCTCATTTATCAAATTGTGTGATTTGGGAAATAGATTTAAGCACGGGTGAAGGCTGTGGGCTGTGCAATCACATAAGCCTTGATCCTTTGGGAACTCAGGTCAAGGCAAGATGTAGAAGAGATGAGCCATCTGAGAGTGTGGTCAGGGCAGCAGCTGGAACGAACTGCCTGAGACTGGAACTCCTGCAATGGCTTTTCAGCAGACAGGCTGTGAACAGTCGTTAATTTGGGGGTAGCTTGGGCACTTTTTTGAAGGGCAGCGAGCAAAGTTTACCTGCAAGAAAGACAACAAAGGTGAGCTAGAGACCCTTCTGGCACTGTGTTCCCTACTGGTGGCTGAGCTAAGAAAAGCCCCTGGGGTAAGGGCCTGGGGGCTGTGGCCGTCAGCCAGCACAGCTCCGGTGGCAGCCCCCAGGAAGGAAGACAATGGGCAGTGGTGAGCATTCCGGTGTACCTTACACCTGCCTAAAAGAGAATGGGAAAAAATATGAAGTGAGTGAAAGCAAAAATTAATATTCAATCAGTTAGATTAAAAGCATGCCTAGTTAGAAGTCAACAGTTCTCCCTCATCACTTATTTTTGTGGCTCACAGCTATTGCTTAAAAAATATTTGAAACTACCTAGGGATAGAATAACATTCTTCATCAGGCAGTAAAATGTGTTCGTGGTAAAGATGGATCCTGTAAACCAATACAGTGGGAGAAATCTGAAATAGAGTCCTGCATTTTACCCAGAAATTAGAAAAATAGTGCTTAGCCAAATACCATTAATATGTCATAATACTCTTTTCAGGCCTTTCAGATTTCAGATTCCATTGCCTTAGACTTCTGTAGGTATTGCAATTATTACAAGAATTTTTTCAGATAACTATCCATTCTGTGAAATTTTGTTTTGCCATCTATGAGGAAATTAGAGACAGGCAGAAGATTATCCCTGTTAAATCTGTACATAGTTAAAACCTGTTAAATCTATAGAGGTCTTAAATGAAATTCCTTTATTTAAAAGAATTTTACTGTGTGACTTTTTCTAAAAGGATCTTCGTTTCATATTTTAAAAAGCATTCAATAATGATGCAAATCCAGACTGCTCAATGCAAGCATTTTTCTTTAGAATTATGAGGAAGGGCAAAATAGGAGTTGGGGGCCATTTTTGGTTTTGTTTTTCTCCAATAACTCAGAAGCAGAAGACTTCATTATCGCCAGTGTTTTACTTTTGTATCTATGGATTTTAATTCCTGAAGAAGTAAAGGTGAAGGATTAGTAGAAGAAAATGTTTTTAATCATTGTCAAGGTTCTAGAATTAGTAAATATGTGTTTCAGTGAAGCCTGAGAACATCATTTTCTTAGTGCTGCTCAACATCCCAAAGCACTGGAGCTGCTCTGTCAGCACAGAGCACCTTGAATGGCATGAGACGTGCTTTATGAGATATGAGCCCTTCAATACAACCCTGAGCCATGATGTAGTATCAAAGCTGCCTCATTTTGGATCAAAATCACATGTAGGGGGCATTTTTTAATTTCTTAATTAATTTTCTTTACTTCATCTTAGAAAGAGATGAGAAGATTAAATTTTTTTATAGTTTCTGGCTTATGTTTTTTCCTGAGCCTGTAGATACTGTAATGGATCTCTGACATCTGATAGTTAAAGGTGCCAACACTGCACCCATGCAATTTAAGAGAACAGTGCAGTTTTTAGGACAGTCTTCGAGCAAGCCTATTACTGTAGAAGTTATTTCCCAGTTTATCATTTGAAGCAAAAGATCCTGAATTTTAGAAAATGCTGCAGAGCCACAAATTTTCCACACTTAAGACATCTGGTTTTTAACATTCCTGCTGCTATGGCAGCTTTAGCAATAAATGCATTTTAAATACCCCTTTGATGAGTCACGAGTGTCTATTGAACTCTCTTTGTGGTAAACTACCATTTCATTTCCATTCAAAGAGTCTCATTGCTCTTTTACATTAATTGTTCACTCTTTCCAATCTAATATTAAGGAACAAGGAGGTAATGTTTCATATTTGTACAATCACAAAAGAAATCTTACCAAGTTCCTTGATCTTCATAAGTGCAGTGAGAGGAAACATTGTATCACATTACCAAGCAGCTCCGAAACAGAGCCTGAAAAGCCTTGGGTACTCACATATCTGAACAAGAACTTCGTAAGCATCAGGTACAACACTCTGAATACTATAAATGCTGGATTATCATCTCTACTGGTTATCAGAAATAAGATCTAATAAATAGTCACACTTGCTCTCTATACACTATGTCTGTAGACATTTTTATTTTACATGTACCCAGAAGAGAAGGATGATAATAAATTACTCGAGATGAGGCTAAAAAATAAGCCTCTTTACTATAACCACTTTCAACCTCACATACTTAAAGTTAGTCTCCTCCCTTGGGAGCTTTGAACCCCTTTATTTCTGTAGACAATCTCCAAAGGCCAAAGATATCTGGTGATCTGTGGGAGCTTCCAGGTGTAATTGGGGAAGTCTCTTAGGCTTCACAATTTGGCTGCCTGAGACTGGTTGGATGGCATCAGTCTGGGCAGTTCAGAGAACAAGTCAGGCTGGGAGAGAAGAGCTGTGCTGGCAGAACATTAGACACCTGGGGGCTGCTGCTTGAGGACTGATACACCTCATTTCTTTTGCGGCTTTTACAAGGTACATTGAAAGGAAGTAGATAAAAACAGCTTATGGTGGGGAAAGACTTAGATATATATGTATTCTGATTTTTTTTTTTACATATATTTAGTCTTGTAATCACCACTGAAAAAATGTGCACTGTTGTAAGAAAGGATTTCTATTTTTAAATAAAAGTCAGTTAATTTACTTTCAACAGATAATGGATGCAGGTAATCTTTTGAATACACCTAATGAGCTTATTTGGCTTTTTGAAGTCAATTTAATGTCTCAACAGGCATCCTTAGTGATATTTTTAGTCGCAGTAAATAATTACATAATAATGAATAATAAAAATAATGAGGTTTTCAACAGGGAATTGAGTCAAGTTAGAATTCCAAGAGTAGAATACATTTCCTAGCAACTGCAGATTGGCATTTTTTTCAAGAGAAGTACAGTCTTCATCTCATTCCTGGAAACTATTCAACATAAAGGGAACCAACACAGTAAAATTCCAATGGAGACACTCCTTGTGCACTACTTTACTGTAGTGCATTGTAATCTGCACTATTATTGCTAAAACATGGCCTGGAGTTAAAATTGATTAAATTTATTAAGTCCTTAAAATGAACTATTCTTCTGCATAAGATCTTGAGTTTAGACTTGTAGCTATAAACAGCCATTTTATTCTAGAAGCAAATTAATAGTCTGTTTTCATGTTATTACTGAGAGTTTCTGAGAGTCCTGCTTAAAAAAAAAAATTTGAATGGTCCCAAGACCCCATCTACCTTTTCATCTACCAAAAAAACTTTAAAGCCCTTACTCAATCCACATCATTCACCTATTTAATAACATAAAATGCTGCATGGATTGCTAGTGCCTTTAAGTATATTTCTGCAGAAGTAAAATCAAGAAGTGCAAATGGCTCCACTTTTCCACTGTAATGCAATTTTACCAATATTAAATTTCCTTAATTCATATTCTTAATTTTTTTATAACAAATGTTTATCAAGATACTTCATAACACAATTATGAGGTCTGTGTTCAATTCTGTGTTTAAAAGTCAGTCTTAACTGAACAAAATAAAATATGGATGTATGATCCATTCTTTTTATGCTCAGAAGTGTATTCCTTTCTCACTGTCATCTTTATTCCAAGTTTCAGAAGCAGGATTCAAAATCCACTACAGCTGGTGGAAGTCTTTCCATTGATTTTTGCTGGGCTTTAGTCAAGCCCCAGATGTCAATGAACAAGCTGAAACTCATTGAGCCTCCTTGTTTACAGAAGTGATGAAGCAGGTCAAAATCCTCGTTTAATCTCACTATGCCAGATAGGCCACTGATGAAAAAGCACACGAGCAAAAAGGCAGATTTTAAAGAGACAGACCTGAAACAACCTGCTGTGCAAGTGTCATTTAATTACCTTAGTTCTCTGATCTTAATTTCTCTTGATACAGCCTGTTACAAACGGAACATTTTAGAATAAACATAAGGCTATTTCTGTTCCCTGTCTTTGTTTTCAATTACCTTTGATGCTGGCAGAATGGATGAATGCACTCCATGTTGCAGAGTGCAGTGGGAAGACCTGTAAGCTTGAAGGGAGTTTTACCCCATGGGTGAGACTATGTGGCCCTGTCAGAGCATCCGGGGAAATCCTTGCCTCCAGCTGTTTGCCTCTGCCCAACAGCCCAATGTCTTTGTGTTGCCCTTTCCTCTCACAGACATCCTTCTAGGTTTGAAGTCAGCAGCAATTGGACTGTCTCCACTTTTTCTTACTACCCCAACATGCACACATCTTTCTGAAAAGTGCACAGTCAGCTGGATTATTACATAGGTTGTGTAAAATTAAGTGACTTTTTAAAGACACCAGGAGTGTTCACTCTGCTAATGGCCACATCAATCATCATTTAATGAATCTGTTCAGAAGGTGAGTCTGAGCCTCCACATACAGAGGAAGAGACTACAAACGGCAGCACAAGCACAGCTGACAGCCAGCACATGAGCAGAGCAAAGCTGAATACGACGCAGGCATTGCATGCCAGGCACACCAGTTCTGAAATGCGGAACAACAAAGGATGAAAGGTCAAGCTATTCCTTTTGCACACCGTTTCTAAAAGAAACCATAATTCTCACAAGTTCACAAACCTAGATGAGACTTCAGGTGAGAGACTTCCTGTGAGAAACCAGCACAGCTTTGTGGTCTCCAAATCAGTGATCATTTACATCAGCTGTCAGTCCAGAAAGGTAACCCAAAACTTGGGATGGTAAATTCCTCTAAGGAATTTACTTCTCTACTAAGGGTCAGTATAGAAGCCTCATGTGGTTCTAGTTGATGTTCATCTCCAGGAATGTTATCATAACATTTGCAAGCAGAAAGTATGTTTGGTGGTTTATTCATAATCCCAGCATGATCTTCAATTAACGCTATCTTTCATGAGGAAAAGACCAAAAGTTCCTAAGGACTGGTCCCTCCTAGCACCACACACACACAAATTCTTCTATTGTAAATATCTGTCAGCAGAAAAGAAGAAAATATTCGTGTCAGTGTCAGTTAACAAATGTGTTTCTGTGTTTAGAAGTCATGATAATTTATTCTAATGAATTTTTAAGGATCTATACAAACTGTTTAAATTTCTATTTGTTCTCATATCAGCTGTTATACAAGATAGAGTCTGCTGATTTTAACAACTGAGTGCTTGGATGCAAAATGAGCAGACTCACTGAAGCAGAAAATAAGCCTCTACAGAACGCCCACACATTACAATATTTTCCTCCATGCTACTGCAAGAACACAAAGAGCAAAAACAAACTCAATAGAAAACAAAATTTATTCTCTTGGGATTGTTTGAGTCAGAATTCTAAGTGGCCTGAAATCCTGAAAACAGTTAAATGGAAAAATATACTCAATTGATACTGTACACCTCCACTGGAGTACTGCAAGTAGAGAAATGAGATATGGTCATAAAAAACATTAAATCAATTCAAAAGCCCTTTTGCTACCTCTTTAGCGTATAATTGCACAAACAAGCTGAATCAGGTATAATATTGTTTCAGTGTGTTGACTCTCATCCACAACCTCAGGACAGGAAATATCTGCTTTTTTCTTCTCTTCTCCCTATTGAAATACCACGTGTTGTGCCTTCAAAATTGTTGATAGCCTTTTTCCCCAGAGGGGTTTCTTTAATGAATGTTTAGTACTATCACCAAGCAGTTGATGGTGAATTTTTGGTCAGAATAGAAGGTGTTCATCATGGAAGAAGACAGGACAAAAAGGGGGAAAAGCCTTTTTTGCAATTTCCAGCTCTGTGGCACTGACGGAAGAGCATCTTTTGCACATCCATAGGCTTAAGGCGTTAATGCACAAGATAGACAATGACAGGAGAATTAGTGTCAATATAGAATGTTCTACAGGTCTGTGAACCCTGCATTGCCTCAGATTCCTGAATCTAAAAAAATCCTGCAGCACGACCGAGTGCAGTTTGTCAGATGACAACATAAGTTTTGTAAAAAGCAAGAATCCAGAAAATAGGAAAATTTCATACCTAGTAGATTCCACATGGAATATGCATGCTACTGAAGGAAAAGTAGATAGTTATGAAGGATTTTAAATGAGGAAAGCAAAGTGCAAACAGAAGAAAAGATGATAGCTCTAACATTACAAAAAAACCATACTGATGGAAATCTCTTTGTGAAAAAAAGTATAAGGATATTTTATTTTTTAAAAAAAGAACTGCATATTGTCTAGGGGAGAAATCTTAGGACTGTCTTGTGTGATGAAAACTTGGTTGAATTAAAATATGTCTCTGCATAAAAGGAGGGGATATTAACCTTTTCTATTCAAATTAGTCATGGCTTTGAAGGAGAATTTAAATTGAGTAGTAGCCTGGAAGCTTTGATTTACATCAAATAATTGGATATGTACTTCCAACATGCAAAGCAGGCAGCAGCTGAAAATGATCTGAAGCAAAACAAGATTTTCAAAATTATCACTGAATTATTTGGAACAAAGGCCATGAGTATTAGGAACAAAACCAAGAGTGAGAAAAGTATGAAAAAGCAGATGATTCACATAGGAAAGTCATATTTAAAATAATAGCCTCTCTGACTGCTACTGGAATTGAGAATTTTATTACAATGACAACTAGGTTGTCAAGTGCTCAGGTCAGAAAAACAAATCAAATGCTAGAAATGACAGAGAAAAGACTAGAGGACACAACAGGCAACGTTTGGGTTTTTTTTCCCTATATGAAACCCATGTGTCTGCACCTTGGGTATTCTGGGATGTTATGACTCTTCTATCCCAGGGACTAGAATGAGTTCAGGGAAGGGCAGCAGGGATGGTCAAAGTCTGGAGCAGTTCTGTGAGGAGCAAGTACCAGCAGGAGAAAGAGACTGCTGAGAAGGGAATACAATGCAGCCATTAGCAACACAGAAAAAATGGAGAACAATTGCGTTTCACAGCTCAAGAGACAGCAGTATTACTCTCAAATAAAGCAAGGAGGCAGCAGATGCAGAACAGACAACAGGAGGTGATCTTCCACACAATGAGTAAATAAGCTATAAAAATTCTAGTGACAGCGTTGTTCAATGCAAAAGTGCATATGGATTCAGTAAGTGGTGGGGCAAATGCAAGAAGAGATATCTTCAGGGGACTAAGTCAAGGGGCATCACTCTCTGAAAATACCACTACATGATCACTGGGTTTTGAATTCTGCACAAGACATCTGCTGTAGTTTGCTACAGATTGGTGGGTTAGAAAGACCATTGGCTTAATGTGTCATTTTTGTACTCTTAGGCTGCTGTGGTTTTGCGCTTCTGTCTTAACAAAGGTAATTTGTATTGTGCATTAGGTTGATGCACAACACAAATTGTCTTCCACCTGTCAAAAAGGACAGGAGCATCACAGAGCGGTTGCTACGGATCTGTAAACTAGAATTAAATAATAAGTTATTGATAGTGATTTTACCATCAAAAAACAGCAATATGCATTTCTTAAATAAAGGCAGGTTTGTTGCCACATGAGCAGAAGGAATATTAAGAAGTGATATAACAAGATTGCAACTTAGAAATCCAAAGGCATTTGGAGTACTTTAACATATGGAAATTTAAGTTACCCATTGATACTTGGCTCAGATTTCAGAAAACAGCATAATTACGTTATAAATGTTATATAATATGAATATTTAGCATATCTTTTTCATATTATCCCTCTAAAAAAACAATTTTATAGTCCACAAGAACTGATCAAAAGCTTGGGACACTTTTGATGTTAAATAAGGTAGAAGCTTAGAGTCAGATACAAGAGGTTCATTAACTAAGCTGAGAAATGAACAGCAGTGTAAGTACTCTAGGAAAGTAAGCTATGAACAAAGTGAGAAAACTCAGTGAGGTCTGTCCAAAACAATCTTTCTGAATTAGCAGCAGAATGACTGATGACTGAAAACAGTTAAGACAAACCTCTTTGTCCTCTAAAGGTGCTTCAAGAACTGCTATAAAGACTGCAGTGATACTGTAACAGGACCAGCCTAGAAAACCCACTCCTGTTTTTACTGGGATTAAAGTGTGTCCTTCAAGTATGTGTTTCTTTGTATCTTCAATAATTGAATTCAGTTTCTTGACTGAAGTAGTTTAGGGGAGGATTTACTGCTCGTAGAGCCTGTCAGTGCAGCTCAGCAATCCTGCAGTGATTGCTCCTCAGGACAATTACACTTCCTTTGCAAGGCTGTGGAGGCAGTAGGTGAGGATGATGGATGTGGGCTGTGTATTCAAAACCTGATATAACCTACTGAGACTTAACATCTTGGGCTTCTTCTAGCATTAATAGTCAGAGCTGGGGTCCTTCAGAAAGAGGTTCAGGAGTGAAATTCCAATTTCACCACTTTGAATTTCTCTCTGGAGTGCTTATCTCTCTACACTGACTGTGCAGGGAGCTAAGGCACTGGGGCTTATTATGCTAATATTGAGCTTTGGGACCGCCACTGCCCTTTGAAGATCTGACACTGCATGCCAGAAGCCTGTTGGATTTTGCAGTAAGATCACAAAGCCCCCAAGAGTGCCAGGGAGGCCAAGAGCAGAGGCTCCAGCTCGGGTGGGAACACAAACCACAGAAGGTCAATGACTCATCGGTGCAGGAATGCAGCCTTGGGAGCCGGGAAGAGCTGGTTTGGGGAGACAGACAGAGCTGGTTTGGGGAGCTGGGCATTGCAAAGAGAGCAGAGATGTATCTTATATATGTAAACCATCCCACACACAGTGAAAACAGAAGATAACAGTGAAGTGTAGATAACAGACACAGTCTCTAGTAGGGAACAAAGAGCAGAAATTGCTCCAGCACCCTCCCTTCCAGTTACAGAGGAGCAATGTCTGAGTAATGTTACTGCTCCATCACTGCTACCACCTCCCTCACCTTTTGTAATGAAGGAACACTTTCTGATTTGCCATCCCCTTCTTTTTGCTCCCATGATCCAGCAGTTTTATGTACAGGGTTTTCCTTTATCTAATCCTCAGGTTAAGTAAATAAGTACATTGAAGAGCAGTTTGTATCTCTCTGTTTCTGCTTCTACTTTCCCACAGGACAATATGATTTATTACCGCAGTGATTTATTATCAAACCAATGTGAAATAGGGTGCAACAGATGGGATGGTGTGCATGCATTGGGAATGTTTAACAGTTTAGAAATGAAATTAAAATTATGAGATGGCAAAGTGAATTGTGAAAATACCTGTTATATGAGACAAAGAAGAACCAATGACTCAATGAATGTCACTAATTTTTCTGTAGTGTTTAAAAAACGACGCTTGAACACACACAAAAAGTAATTTCCAGAGCAGATAACTGGATTCTACCTATTTAATGTACGATACTTACCAATGACTGCTCACCTGTGGAACTGTCTCTTTATTCCTTCATTGACGGAATGTGCTCTAGATAGGACATCCCATTGCTGAGTGGACAGGGTTTTGTTTGCCTCCCCAAAAGACTTCATATGTTTCAGGAAAAGTCTTCCAGATAAAGTAAAGTAAATCCTATTTCCTCTGTATTTCCTCCTGTTTGACTATTCTGACAGTAGAGCAAAATATTCGCTTTTTGAACCATGACACACTTCAAGAGCTTTAGTAGCTAAAGTCACAGAAATTCAGTGCACAACCTCCTTTGCAGCTGCCACCATCATTTCTCTAGTTACCTTCTTCACCAGGCACTCTGTCTGATGTGCACCTTGGAGCTTGCTGCATTTGAAGTTATATTGTTATTGCCATACCTTTGAAAGATAGGGTCTGGAGTTCAGTCATCACAATGCAAATATCACCCCAAAGCAGATGCCTCCCACACTGTTTGATCTCAGACAAATGCCAGTGATGCACGGCATGGGCGAATCTCTTTTGCATGTTTGTATTAAGGATGCCTGTCAAATACACAAACTTCATAGCTCACCAGGTATAGGCTGGGGAATGTTTACCTTTTTATTAATAACCAACATAATAGACCAATCAAGTGCAGGATGTATCTGAAAAAATGAGCTCTGTTGAAGGGGTGAGAAAGTCCTTACTTTAGGGGAGAAGTGTCACAGCAATCTCCCAGGATGTTAGAGATGGAGAACTTCAAGAAAGAGACCAGTAAAGGAGATTTTTTCTGATGAATGTAACCTTTGACATAAAATCTGGATGAAGAAAGAAGTTTCTAATTGTGAGGGCCAGCATAGAGTCTACAACAGGTTGTCTGATTGCAGGTAGACTTTATGGGATTTTTCGTGTGTTTTTTTTTTTTTAATTTTTGGTATGAAAAGATAAAAGCAGGTTTTGGGGTTTTTTTCGCTAATGTCATTCATAAGCCTTGTAACAGTGTAGCTGTCCTGGCTGTTTGAGACATAGTAAACAAATACTTTCCACATCAGCTATCTTAACCTAAATCCAGTGAAACAGGATATCAGCCTTTGGATAATATTGCACAACTTTTGCCCTTAAAACTAGGAAACTGAAATTTTCAATGAGGACATTTTGTCCCAGCAGACTGTGTTGGGATATTCAGCTAGTAATATGTTTTTTTCACAAAAGCTGCTCAAGTTGCTTTGAGATCTAGGATCATATGAGGCAAGAAGGATGTTTCTTCTGATGATTAACTGGAGCTCTCTGGGCTAGTGTAACACACTGAGGACTGTGTCTGACACCCAGCAGTCCCCAGGGTATATCTAGCAGTTGTCACTTCTTCATACATCTTAGCACACTTTTTTCATTAACTGTTAGAGAGCATTAAGAATTCTTCCCATGCCTTCTATCCAGTAATCATTATTACACTCATTACCGAGTTAATTGACGTAAGCAGTCGTGATTTTAATACTTATCCTGCCACCTGTTTAAAAGAAGTGCATGTAAGCATTAAATAATGCAGCTACTTAGTAACAGCATTGGAAATGGAATTCAGATGTCTAATGGAACTATACTATTCTCTAAGCTCACAATGTTACAATGCAACAAAAAGCAGAATAGGCAATTGGAATAAAGGCAAAAAACTTGTTACATTTTAATTAAGGAATAGTTCTTACAGCTCAAGTTAGACTAAAAGCATACAAAAGTATAAACCAAGATAAAACATCCCCTTGCATCTTATTTTAGGTGAAACTACAACAAGAACTAAGCATATAAACAAAAAAAACAGAGCACATGCAAAAAACAGGGGTATATAAAAGAAAGATAATGGACAAAAGAAAAAAAAGACTAAACCAGTGTGTTAAGTTGAAATGAGAGTTGTCTCACATTTCTTAATGTTGAATGAACTACCTCAGAACAGAAACGAAATCTAAGAAACATAACTGTTCAGGTACTTTCATCGTGTTAAACCTTTTTTGCATTAGATGAGAGAAAAGACTTCTTGGAAAGAGACAGTTAAATAGGACAAAATCCTTCATATGCTTTATATTGAAGAAAATAAATAGTGAAAGTTCCAGTAGTTCAAATACAATACAATTCAATTCAATACAATACAATTCAATACAGTAATACATTATAAACTGCATGCTAATCATAGGAAAAATATTTTAAAGGATGAAGGTTATATCCAGTCAATACACAGCCAAATCCTCCTGGGTTTTACCTTGTATTTTGAATAGCGTAAATACAATTTTACAAATGAGTCCCAGTTCACACTCTCTTGAAAAACAGCAGGAGAAATGGTGCAGGGTGGTAATGGGCCAGGAGGACGCTCCGTGCCTGCTCCTCTACCTGTGTCCTACTCCCCCTCCGGGCTGTTTGGAGGGCAGTGGCAGTCTGAAGCCGTACCTTTTGTTCTTCTCTTTGTTTTCCTGGTTTCCCTGCTGCGCTGCGGCTCTGATGATGCTGCTCAGCCCTACTCCAGCAGCTCACAAAGGAGTTCCCCGTGCAGGGCTGAACAAACTCGTGGGGTGAGATGCAGTGCCCCGAGTGCCAACAGAATCACTGAACCATTTGGTTATGGCTCCGGCTATGCTACTTGCTAAAAGTTTCCTGCCAGTGATACACTGCAGTAGTGAAGGCTACAAATGTATTACAGCTGTTAGCCAGCTGTGAACAACCGCCAGTTGCATTCGATGCTCCAGACCAGTGCAAGAACAGAGCCTGAGGAATCTATTTTGTTTGGAATACAACCAAACCTTAACCGTAGTTCTGTCCAAATGATTAAACTGAAGCTGCAGTGCATTTGAAAAAGAATTTAGGATTGCTGTTAATAAAGATTGAATATTGAAAACCTTCTCGATGAGGACAAAATGTCAAATAGATGTACATTTGCAGTCAGGACACAGCTGTGAAAAGTTACTTCAATTTAAGTCACTGACTGAGGTGTGGGAAGTAAAACAGAGATTTTGCTTACTCCCCCAAAGAGGAAACTGGAATGTGAAGTCAGTATAACAAGTCATTTGTTTACTTCCCAGCTCCACAAAACATAGCTCAAGCAGGAGGCAAAATTTGCAGTTAATTACAGATAATTGAAACAGTGAAAATCAAACCTAAAAGTATTGCCAAATGAAGCAGAAACAGAACGCAGTATTTGGGGAGGTGGACAAGAAGATCCAGATAAGCATCACAACAACTCAAGTGGCAGCTGTAGCAGTGATCAGTTGGTCTATGAAGGCCAGGGACGTAACACTGAAGGGAGGTTTTTCCTTTTCCCAGAGATTTGCAGATACAGATCTCATATTGATAAGAGTTCCTGACAAAGAAATACAACTTTAAAGAGAAACAGTATGATATTTATAGTGATTATAAAATGTAAATTGTAGAGGCTGATATTAGATTATTCTATCATTTATAAGATTTATGTCATGCCTGAGCTACTTCTTTGTTACTTCTGGCAGGAAATGGGCTTGTCCTGGCAGCAGCAGGATGTGATGCATTAACAGCTGTACTGGAGCCTGCTAAAATAGGAGCAAAGATTTTCAGATGCAATCACTGTCCTTCAGTTACTCTTATAATGTTTTATTAAAATGCCAGCTGGAAACATCACCCATGTCCTTTGTTGCCAAATAATTACCAGCTTTTATAAAGACAGCAAGTTAAAACAAAAACTTGAATGGGCATTTCTGGCTGTTGTTTATACTTAAATATCAATTTTTCTATCAAAAGAGGACAAAGTCAAGCTAGAAGTTAGAGTAACGTGGCCTTCACATTTTATATATGAAGTCCTTCATAAATGTGTCTACACTATGGTTTGATTTTTCATTTGATGAGTACTGAATTCCTTCTCTTGTTGGCACATTTGAACTTTGATGAAATGGAGATTTTCTGTAGAAAGAATTAAATAACTTAGCAGAGGTGCCATTTTAACCTTAGTGGAAAGCAGAAAGTTAAATGGGTCCATTTTGTTCTGAGCTGTGACAAGAATTAAAATATATGTTTTTCCTTTCTTTAAAAATTTGCTTGGAGAAATGCCATCAAATCAAATCTTTCTACATCATTCTTTACCAATAAATAAACATTTTCAGCATTTAATGCAGTTAACAAACAAGACCAATTCCTCCAAACTGGAATTCAAGATGCGTTTTATTTTCCCAGACCACCTACCCCCAGCCCATCTGGAACTCACTCTGGCTCTGTCTTCTGGAAAGTTAATACAGGTATTGATTAGCCATTTCTTAAAACAGCACCATTTACAAGACAGTAATAAATGTCATTTCATGTAAGGTTAAACATTTGCATGAACTGATTTTTCAGAGTTATCCAGGATAAATTTGTCCTCATTTTCTTAGGTATGACTGTTAGCTTAATTTTTTTTCTATAATGCCCCAATTCTTCTGGAATCAACACTCAGAGGGCTTGTTACACTGCAACACAGCATAAGTGCTGTCAAATTGTCCAGGATTTCAATTCATTCAAAGACAGTATTTTAGTTCACAGTTATATCTATGAATCTGACATTCACAAAACACAAATGGTGAGATTAACATGCTTCTGAACAGCAGAAGATAATCTCTGTCTGACCTAAATGATTTCAGAATAGTAGAAGTTGTTAGTACAACGTGAGTCTTTCCTTTTACATGACTTACATCCTGTTTTCAAGTCCAGACTAGTCAGGGTGTCTCTATAGCCTCTGAAATCTAATCCAAGTCTTTTCATAGGACTGTGTGTGGATTTGGCTAGAAAACTTCTCAATGACAGATATTGTAGGAGTGCAGTTTTATTCTGAAAACACACCAAAATTTTCTGCCTAGTATTCCTCCTCTTGTGGATCCCTGTTTGACAGCCAGGATTTATAAATTACTCTGAGCCTTGCCAATAGTGTGTTTTATTCAAATACTTCATCAAGTAAGGGGAATTTTGTTCAGATAATGTGAGGGATGTGAAAGCTAGATCCCTTCTTAGACTGCTTTTTAAACAATTTCCTTGCAAGTCTCAAGGCAATGAACCAATGCCTCCTGGATGTCACGTTACTCTCTATTTTCAGCACAGAAATGAAACCTGAATTGCATATATTAGTATCAGGAAGAATCATAAATGTTGACGCTGTGGGAAACTAAAATACCAAATTTGAGATCCACCAGCTGGTTTTTCCATAGACGGCAATGCAGCCTACTTCAGAGCTATTTTCTAAAAGCTCAGCCTGCCATTCCCCTGAATGAACATAATTTACACACTGAACTTATAGCAGATTTCTTGTAAATGGCCTGAATAATAATCACTCCTGGGACAATATTTCTGCTTATATTATCCCTGTGTGCCATGGGTTGATTTCTCAGCATTGCAGTTCTTGCATTTGTGTGGTTGTTTACTTACCTTCCCTTTAGCAGAAAGGGAATGATCATGTGCTTTGGCCTCAATATGACACAGACAGAGCATCTTTCAAAAACCACATGCATAATCTTTGTGGAGAACTCACACATGCTGCTACAAGGCACAGAATTCTTGCTAAATGTCATTTTCTTCTCCCACAGGGCAGAAACAGAGAGGCAGAAGAAGGGAAAAGAATCACAAGTAGCTGAAGGCCTCTCCTACATCCTTCTTCATTATCTTGCCATACCAGAGGCAGGTAGCTGACCCACCTGAGTAGGTGACCCAAGCTCTGGAAGACTAACTGGCAACATGACCTTCACAGACCTCGGCTGTGCAGATAACATGATCAACTGGAAGAACATCTGAAATACTTGAACATTTGAGTGCAGACTGCTCTGTGAGGTGGTCTCCTCTTTCCATTGCATCTCCTGAGACGAAAACAATTTCATGCAGGACACCACCACTTGCCAAGGCCTGCAGTCCTGCCCCTCTGGTCAGCGTTTGCACCCCTCAGCTACCACCGCCTCTGGATCAAGGCTGAGCTGCCATGCATGTCCCTTGGCTGTATCATGTACGGCTGTGGCTTGGGTGGTAAACTGATCACGGGGTGTTGCTGTCTGCTGAAGGCATGTAAACAACTACTGAAATGCCATCTCAGTTCATCTTGTGCCTACATTCAAAATGGCAATTGTTTTAGTGTCAGTATGGCATGAAGGATGTGACTTAGAGCAGAGCTCAAAGCTCCCCAAAATGTTCAGTGAAAAAATACAAGAGGGAACAATGCTCTGTCAAGTTACTCAAGCTTTTTCAGAGAAGAATTAAAATTTTTATTGATCCTCTGTCCTTGTGAGACCCCTGAACACTGACCACAATCTCTTAAAATTATGTGTCTGTCTTTTTGCAGCCTTTTTAAACTTCGCAAGTATCTGTCGGTCCCTGCATGAGCCTCAGAGCATCACGACTTGCCATTTAAGAAGCACTACTGGACAAATCCCTTTTTGGTTCTGTGCCCAGAGAAAACAGAGAAAAATGCACCCCAGATGTGCTCAACACTGGCGATGAGCAGCTCAGAGCAGTGCAGGTAGCTCACACACAGGGATGGCAACACTGGGCAGGCAGTGTCTGAAAAATGAGCTCTCCTCTCGGCAGTAGGGCTTCAGCCTAGTCCCAGGGGGTTGGGCACAGTGGTTGCTGATGCTCCATGCAAGAGTGAAACCCTGAAACAGGGCTCATATATGTATGAAGTGATTATTCACCTTCTCTCCTAGGACACTTAGAGCTGAGACAGCATCAGACAACATTTCGTGTAGACAGCTGTGAGCCTGCATTTTAGTGTGCTATACAAAATTATAAGTTTCTTTTGCCATTTCTCTGGCGACCACTTCAATTATGCAGGGAAAACTGCCTTGGCATCTTGAGTGTGAGTGTTGTTAATTTTACAGGACAATCCCTTAAATGGGCAGAAACTCAAAACATAAACACATAATTCTGGATATATTGCACCTACCTGAGAACGTACACTAACATCCATGCCAATTATTCTTGAAAAAAGAATTGATTGGTTTCAGGGTATAAAATGCTGGTAGTAACATATGCAACTTTAAACCTGGCTGTGAAATCTAATCATTGGGACTCTATGCACAGGCATCCTGGCAACTGTTCACCTCTCTTATGGGCTTGCTGATGTACTTGAGCAAATCACTTCATTGCTGGTCCTATGTCACCCCCAAGAATGCCTGAACTGTTGTTACATACCACCAGATAAAGGAGCAGTGTGTAAGAGGGTGACAGGTACCTTGATGCAGAAAACGCCGGATCAAGAAACCATAAATCCTTCTAGGAATTACAAACGTACCTGATTAGAGTGCCTCAGAGAAAACTAATCCTGTGCACCAAAACATATCTCCAAATCTCAAGTTGAAAGTCACAAAAATAACTCATGCAGGTAATAATTATTCTGCATATGGTGGAGATTTGACCAGCTAAAACAATACAGTGAAAAAAATCCCATTAAAATACAAACAAGTCTATGTAGAAAAACTTCTGTTGTATTATTTTATTCTCTTCGTAACAGAAACATATTGTACACCAAGTATAAAATGGGGATAAAAAGACTGAACTCCTCTAAATTTCTTTAGAGTATCTTTCAAAAATTAAACATGCACAGAGTTTTGTAATTTCTGATCACACCCCAATACACAGGGAAGTACGGACATGTATTAATCTACCCATGAAATTCAATAACACATGCTTACATGATCAAGAATGTGACTCGTGGAAACAAACAGTAAATATATGCTTAGAAAATAATTATAGCTACTGTTGTTTTAATTGACAATGAAACCAGTCTTGCAGTCACCTACTGCTCTTACTTGAAAAGGAAAGAGTAAAATTGTAGACAAACTGGCTTAAACAGTCTAGTGTTAAAAACATTTGTAAATAATCAAATGAGAGAAAATACTGAATCAACTGCATAGAGATGAAAACCCTCAACAAATATTATAGAGATGCACAGTTATATCATTATATAGAAAGATATAGATGACCAGATATATCACTATATGGAGAGATATACAAGTATTTAAATAAGCCACTCTCGCCAATTGGTTACTTTTTAAAATAAATGCATAAGATTGGAAAGAAATGAGTGTTCTTAGAAAACTGTTTAAAAAACTACAGGTATGAGACAGGGAAAATTAAGATAAGTGAGAAAATATTTCTAGGGCTTTAGGAAGAAAGCTTATAGAATGAGTTTAAAAGTTTAACATAATAACTGTGGGTGAGGTTTTTATATCTCTTTGGGAAATGATTCTACTCTCATCTTTGCACCAAATTCAGTGCAAGATTGATGGCTATAATGCTAATCATTAAAAAAATAAAGCTTCTGTTTTCTACATTTAAAGAATGTTAGATATCATGACCAATAAAAATATAAAAGAGGATTTTTATTTAAAGGCTTATATTCAGAAAAATAAGGTAGTCTGAAAAATAATCAAATCAAGTCTCTTTAGCAAACAGCGAATTCATACATAATCACATCTATAATCTCAAATATAGCCCATACAACTACAGAAAAAGGATTTGCTTGTGAAGAGTACCACATTTTGCTACTTATTCATAGTTTGAAGAGAGGATGCATAAAATGGAGCGTGACATAATGCCAGAACCTGTCACAATAATGGCAAACCTACAGTTACACCATCAAGCCTGCTCGAGACAGGCATAGAGACATGCACATGTGAGCCAACACTAACCTTGGGGCTCTGTGCTGGCTCTAATCTAACAGTTGACCATAAAAAATGGGACATGACATAACCCTGCTACTTTGGCACCTCAGTAATTCAACTTGCTCCTCAGGTTAGATTTTTAATGATGAACAATATTTTTTGGCACTTCTGGTCCCTAAAATACCATTCTTGTTTTGCTGAACTAACAAAACAGAGGCTACCCGATAAATCAGACCAGTGCTGATTGCTCTATAAATCAGTAGTTTTTTTCCTGGATTATCTAATAGGCATCTGCAAAAGACAATAAAGAGAAAATAAATACATTTCCAGGCTTAAATCCCCCTCAAATAACTCTTAAGTTCTGGAAAAAAATATTTACTAGGCTTGATAATTGAAAATGGTGCAGATGTTAAAAGGAGATTTCACCATAAGACTTATCTCTGAAAGACCGAATGAAAACTGGAAAGAGGGATTGCAGTGTTCTGTACGTCCTTAGAGCCATTTCACCAGCCTGATGTTAAAGTTGCCATGGACTACACTGCAGAGTACTACATCTCCAAAACAGGCAATAGATTATCCATGGATATCATGTGTAATTGTCCTGAATACAACCATTGACTGCAGTAAGCAGTTGGCAATTATAACTGTGGGATTAATGACTGTGACAGCTATGACCATATTCCTCTTCCAGTTAATGCTATTCTATGACAGGAAATATGCATTTTTCACATGCTACAATGTTTAATGTGAGGGATGTCTGGGGAGTCCAAATACATATGATTTGGATTTGGTCATTTTTGGACTTGAGGCCACTAGCTAAATTGCATCCTGCTCCACATTGCTCCTGGATAATAACATGACTTGGGAGTCTGGACAACTCATTAGGGCACAGATGAGCTACATTTAAAGTACTGAAGAAAAAACTCGTTTTACTTTCTACTCTTTGCTTAGAAATATTTGGATTTTTCCATGTACACAGTTAGGGCTACTTAGGAAGACTGTTGCAGCAATATCTCTTTCTGCTCATCTATTTTGACAGCAGCTGTCTCGGTGACTGTTTATTATCCCAGGATGGGTACTGCTCATGATCTATAAGCCAGTGCCTTATTCTGTCTCTCAAACTTGGTTTTCACACACTGAAAGACTGTAAGCTGCAGCCACACTGTAGCATTTGCAAAATGTTTTGTTCCAAGTAAGGGTGCAGGAACAGGAAGTGCATAGACTGGCCTTCAATTCTTCACTTTGTATCTCACACCTGTCATCTGTGTGCCAGCACCAGTTGAGACTTTGCTGGCTTGTATTGGAAAGAAAAATATTGTGGGCAACCCAAGTGACCGTGCTGGCTGGATGGGTTCCCTTCCATTTTTGCATGGGAGATACCTGGCATCTCCAGAGATGAAAAATTCCAAAGTGAAAAGGACACAGTCAGAAACTCTGAGCTTTTTGAAGAACATTTGTCTCCACCAAATTAGTCTTTTGCCCTACCAGAGTTGTGTTCAAAACATGAAACTTAGATCATGATGTCATGAAAGAAAGAAGTGGCAGTGGCTTACAGATTTCAGTTATGGAATACTCTCCAGTGAAAATATACACTGTTCTTGTGCAGCTTTTATCTTAGAATTATCTACCCAAATATAATTAATGTACAAAGCACTAATTAATCTGTCATTCCTATTTTGTACAGCAATGCAAAACCCCTCTCGCTGTGGGTCCATCTGTAGGATTCTTACCACATAACCATTTTACCCTATGTAAATCAAAAGCATTTTCATCTCAATGTTGATCACTGATTTCATCCCAAATAAATCATAATATCCACTCTAGCAGTGGGTTTCTGGACATGCACTAAAAAAGGGCACAAATGAGGTATTAGGTCCAAACTAGGCACAAACTAGGTATTAGGTCCACCTAGTTTATTATTTTCAGGATCGGGGAGGAATTCTTCTCATCCACTCCCTTCCTCCTCTAGCAGACTGGTCTGAGCATCAAGATTTCATCCCCCAGGAATTAGGGAGGGATAGAAAGATGAGGTTTGTTCTTGTTACTGCAGAGCAGCTGTTTTGCAGACGATAAAAGAGCCCTCGGGGCTGTGAGTGACTTCATGAGATACTTGGAAATTCTGCTGTAATTCATTGGATTGTGGGATTTCAGGCCTTTCTGTTTGTCACTAGTCTGCTATAGCAGTGGTCTCTGTATGGCTAATTTCCCTCCAACACCTCTTGTAAACTTGTTTGTTTTCTGTGTTGTTTTTAAGGAAATAAAGAAGTGTAATGCAGAAAGAACCTAACGAAGCTTGTGACCTTTACTGGACCTACTGTTACTTATTTTATTTTTAAATTTTAGACTTTTCTTGATACAGATAGGATGGGAATGCACTTATAATTAATTCTGGACATCGGCAGACAAGAGTATAAGAAATTTCAGTGACTTAAATTTTTTCCAAATAATGCAGAGCTTCAAAAACTAACTGCTGTATAACAAAAGGCTAGTTTGATTTGTCTACAGAGCAAAGAATCTCTGCCACAACTATTCCTATCAAATAATTGCAGACTGCTGTTTTTTCAATGTAAGTCCATCTGCAAATACTGTGACTAATGAACTAGAGCAATTGCAATTATGTTTGAGGAAAGTTCTATTACCTGACAATTTTGTGGACAGTTTGTTCCACCTCTTCATTATTTCTTTCCGCCCACAAGCAAGATACAAATGATAGCTTCAAAGCCACAAAACTCAACAATCTTTAATTTCACATTGTGTGCCAGTTTATACAATCTGGCAAATCTTCCGTGTCTATAAATAAAAATGCTCAGAAAAGGTAAGGAAGGGAAGACCATGTCTTTCTTCCTTGCATCATTCTGGGAAGGTTTGGCACTAGGAGACCTTTTGTCTGTCCTTTTCTCAAAACATGTAATTTTTTTTCTTTTTCCAAAATAGTCAGTGACTGTTTACATGGTTCAGAGAATTTGTGATTATAATGGCAGAAAAAGACAATAATCTGCTGCAAGAATGAGGGTATGCGTGAAGGAGTGCTAGCATGCAATTCAGGCATTTCATTCCATTCATTCTTGAATAACTTGCCAAAAACCTGCTCTTTTAAACCTATTATACTACTTTAAGGAGAGAAATAATTACAACTGTATGTCCAATGTTCAAAAATACCAGTCATATCTCTAAAAGAAATTATACTATTGTGATCAGAAATCTGTATTTAATACAAAGAGGTATTTTTCTTTTCTATCCAGCTTTCCTTCTATTACTGACAGTATTTTTAAAAATCAGGATTATTTTAAAACACTTCAAAAGCCTAATGGTTAAATCTTCTTACCCACCCTAACAGATTAATGTCAGCTAAAGGGGCTAGAGTCATACAAGTATTGCTTCAAAAGCCACTCTTTTCCCTGGGTAGACTCTCCTGGCTGAAGCATCCTGACAAACAGCCGAGAAACTGCTTCCTTAGGGTCTCCTTTCAGTCAACACATAGAGGGACCCAGCACAGAAACTAAAGAGAGTCTTTATGAAGTGTCTTCAAGACAAGGACACATGCCTCCTCTTTTGTGCCGCCTTCCTTATCTCAAATAGCTTCTCTCTTCACTTGGGAAGTTTCCACAAGTGTTCACAGGCAGAAAACTGTTGTGGTGAATGGACCAACCAGGGGGCCACAGAGCCCAGAAACAGAGGTTTGGTGGGCTGGTACCAAAGAGTAAAACCCCATTCTGTGAAGATGGCTTCTGCCTTTGAGTTCCTAGGATTCCTGAGGGGTGGTTCTGTCTACAGTTGACAGACACCTTTTATGTGCCCTAAGGGAAGGTGTCCTGGCCTGTCCCGCCTTTCTCCTCTTCCTATGGGTCCCTGCTGTGCCACCCCACCTCCTTCCCTGTATCCCTTTAAAAAGCCCCTCAGTCTCTTGTCTTGTCCTCTTCGTATTCGGTCCCCTTCGAGCTAGCTTCTGAAATAAACCCTTGGAACATCGGTCGAAGGGCCTCCTCTGCTCATTTATTTCTGGTCACGCCTGGGCTATCCACAAGCCCCAGGCATGCTAGGCTTCGTGCCCTCCAGCGCACGGGCTGGGAGGCTGGCAAGCGAGGCACCGAGGTGCCCCGGGGTGTTCTACCTTTGTGTGGGACACCCCTGGACCAAGCTGCGCCCCCCCCCCAGCCCGGCCCCCGTGCCGGCGTATTAATATAGAAAACAGATCTCCTTTTAACCTCCCCCTCCCCAGCTCTCTCAGTAGCCTCTCTCTTTTTCCAGTCCTTTTGAAACATCAGTGGTCCTGCCAGGACAGTCTTCGGGGAATCTCACCAGGCCCTCTCACTGACATTTGTACCAGCACTGCTGGAAATGCTTGTCCTGGTATGTTCTGGAATTACATTCACCTTTTCCATGGCAACTTAAAATGGTATCCAGCTTCTTCTTCTTCTCAGGTCCTTCTTTGTGTTTGCTTTGTAATGGAACATTGACCTTCTAGGAAGGCTTGTGTCTGCCAGACCCTTAGTACAAAACCTTGCCCTTTCATTCTGTGCTCTGAATTTTGTGCCAGCTCTAGCTGTACAGTGGTCAAGGTTGTTTAGTTCTTCCTTTATGAAATTCTGGCCCTTTTCTGTTTTGACAATGCATCCAAGTTCAATGCAATCAAGTATTTTCATTTTTAAGCACTTACTGAGTCAGAGTCCTCAGAGAAGATTTCAAACAGAAGCAGTCCTAGGAATGATGCTCAAGGAGCTCCCTTGGTCACTGCTCCATGTCCTGATACATTTTTTGCAACACAGCCCACTGTTCCCTCCTTTCCCACCAGTTCTCCATCCATTCTCACACCCATTCCCATCTGTGAAGACCCACCCACAAGGAGAAGGAAGCACCTAATCCACCCTGTGACTTGAAGCCAGCTTCTCTGGGTGTCTACACCATCTTCTATGCCTTAGTTAGTACTTCTCTGTATAGTGCCCTTGGGCTACAGGAAGGCTACTTTGATTAATAAAACCTGACAGCACCCTTTCATCTAAAATTTAAGGTCTTGTACAGAAATGTCAAGCACATTTCACAGAAGAAATTAGTTGATAACACAGTGTTTACGGAAAGCCATATGAGATTCGTATCTTTTCCTTTCTCTAGAAAACTGGGAAGAGCTATCAGGACAACGTGATGCCATCTATTCTGGTATATCTATATTGCATTTTATCCTAATTTCCAGGTAGCTTCATGTCTCCATAATTATTCTTAAAATATGTACAAATTATTCATGTATTCCGTGTGCTTCAAAATTTATGCACTTACTCTTGTTGCTGTAATTGTCCTAATTTGTGTGTTTTGTCAGGCTTCAAACCAAGCATGGTTTTCTGAATTAGTAGACTTTTTAGTGTTTCAAGAAAAATCCCCTCAACACAAGCACAGCAGAGCAGGCAAACGAAAATTATCAGCTAAATTTTAGTTTATTTGTTTTAGCATCCTTCAGGTCAATTAAGGAATAAAACTGATTAGGCCTGAAAGAATTTCTTTTGATCCACATTCATCATGGCTGGTGCCCACCACCCACCAAGCTAAGGGGAAGCAATACCAAAAGTGACATGCAAAAGCAAAAGAAAGCGTTAAGTTTCATTGTACAGGTAGATAATGGGCAATAAAGCAGGCATTTGCGTTTCTTTGCCCGTTTGAGTATGCCCAAACATGCCTTTTTTGCTTCCCAACTGTGGAATAGACACCCAAGGGTGATTCCAGGCTGTGGGGCCCTGAGTTGACCCTCTGTTCTCTACAAGATCCAGTGAGGGCTCTATCCATCTCAGGGAGGGCTCATCTTCTCTTGACATCGTCAAAGACCCTGCTCATTCTGTGGCCAAGAGGAAATCCAAACTTAAACCTCTAAGACACCGCAAACACAGATTTATGGTATTGTGCGTGTTCTGGCTGAGATGAATTGCCTGTACAGCACTTTCTCACACTGTCCCCCAGCGAGGAGCTGGGGTGGCCAAGGGTTTGAGAGGGGATAGAGCCAGGACATCTGACCCCAACCGACCCCAACTGTCCCCAGAAACATTCCATAACATCCAATGTCATGCTCAGCAATGTGAGGTGCTGAGTTTTCTGAGGGGCTGTTGCTCAGGGGCTGGGTCAGCAGCAGTCAATTGGTGGGAAGTGATTGCTTTTGCATCACTTTGGGTTATTTGGTTTGGTTTTGCCTTTCTTTTCTTTTTTTAATCCCTTGATCTATTATACTGTATTTTATCTCAAAGCATGACTATTCTCATTTCCGCCATGCCAGTCCTTTCTCCTATTCTGCTGAGAGCTGAGAGCAAGCAGCCCTGTGAGGCTGAGCTGACATCCAGGCTGAGCCCATCATGGTCCTTTTTGGCACCCAACACAGGTCACTAAGGGTTCAGAATAATAACAGATTCGATCAGAGCATGGTAGAGGAACCTAATTCTGTATCTCTTTAGCAGTTGCTGGTTGCAATATTGGCTTACATGTTCTTGACACTGACTTGTTTGTTCCCCTTCCTGCTCCATGCCACTCTCCATCTCTTGGTTTACATCAAATTTGAGAGTGTGTGAAAGGCTGATTTTGGCTTTTGCATTTTGCTATGCTGTATATCATTTGTTCACTGGTTTTGAGAGTAATCTGTTATTTGGGCCCAGCACTGCAGTCACCCTCATATCCTCATACCTTGGGCACCACCTCATGAAAACAATTAACAACTACATCTTTTCCCTTTTTTCATTTGAGAGCTAATTTATGGTCAAGATGAAGAATGGCACCTTCCCTTCTCCTGTGGTGAAATGCTTTCTGTCTTGTTGCAATGGCTCCTCAGTCCCTCCAGCATCCTTGGGTAACCAGAATGCCCATATTGGTGTGTCTCAAGAACCTGTTTCTGGGTTTTCCCCAGATAATTCTTTTTAGGAATTTCACACAGGAACATGTCCTGAAGCAGCAGGGTCATGGGTAGCAAGGTGCTTTGGAGAATATGGGCAGGTACCTGGAATGGTTTTCACCTCTGAGGGTATGACACTTCACCCCAAACACATATGGAAGGATGGAGAAATCTGATGTGCACCTCAGGAAGAATTAATCTTGGGGAAAAGAAGCTGTTATTTGAATTACATGGAGCCACTGCTGTATGATGCCGTTCCTGTATGAGACTGTATGTCAACATTAACAGCAAAACATCTTCAGGTTAAAAAGGCTGGTTTGGTCTAAAATGGCTAGCTTTTGAACACTCTTTAAGCCAAACTGACTACATGTCTGACCCACCAGGACAGTGTTGTGTTTAGGGTGTCTCACCTGTGCCTGGCCCTGCAATAAGAGCTCACGTGCAGCGGTGGGAACTGGCTGGCACCGGTGTGGAGCGAGGCAGGGCTGCTGGGGCTCATCAGTCACTGTGTGCACACTGCTCTAAGAACAGGGAGCCAAACCCAGCCAAATAAAAGAACATGATTACAAACTCAATTCTCATATTTTCAGAACCAGATCAGCCTGATAACCCCATCTGCCCAAAAGGAAGGACACACCACCTGTCCATAAGGAAAATCCATCCGGATCAAGAAGAGATGCTTGTTTATATAATAAATGAGTTTGCATTGATTACGTGGCTCTGTCCTTCTGTCCCTCTGTCCCACTTTTGCTCACAGGCCCACGGTCTAATCCCACACAGAACACTCTCTGTCTGATCAGGTCAACCTAATGACACACTGGGCTGGAATGATAAGCACAATACATACATATTCTCTCATACACACAGAGTTTAACTCTGTATTTACAGATGGTTTGATCTTTCACAGCAGTAACAGCATACACTGAGTACCTTATGTTTTCTGTATTTATATAATGAGAAAAAATGTCTAAAAAACAATTCTGGAATGGAGAAAAGTGAAAATATTAAATACATCCTGATCCACACAATTGTTTTGAATTGAAGCTGCACTCTTAAATGAGAGTGAGCTCCCTATTTTACACACTGTGAAGTCAGACTTATTGTTCACAATTATTATCATCTAGCAAACAGCACATACTGCTCTGGGAATGCCACTCACCAGGCTGGGAAAGCCAGGATTTTATAATTGTGTTACAGCAACTAGTAAAGAAAATATTTCATTGTTCATTTACTTCTTTAATAGGCATAACACTATGATAATATTATAAACCTCTTTATTTATAATCAATTTATTATATGTACCCATATATATTGGATTTGGACTCTTCTGCATCCATATCTGTGTACAATGTTGACTTTCACATCTGTTGATAAAATTCCTGTTTGTTTCTAAATAAAACATACAAATAAAATAGTTTTCATCCAGTTTAATTTTCATTAGGTGCTGATTTATGAGGCACACTGCAGGTACAAGCATGGTAACAAGGGAATGCTGCAGCTAAATCAGAGTGTATTATTTCAATTTGCGATGGTGAAGTAAGAACCACGTACAAGTCTGTTTGAACATGATAAGAACAGGAACAAACATTCAGTCTGTATTTTACTGGAGATTGTTAGCATTTTAATATTATGTGGCAGGCAGATCACTACAGTGGAAGTGAGAACAAATGAGGAGAACACTAATGCTTTCCTAGACTGCAGAACACAACTGGATATTGTACTTCAGTTGTCACCAGACTCCAGGCATGTATGGATGTATGTATCACATTCAGCCAATGGGAAAAGTGATGTAAGATAACATTTTAATAAATTAAAATGACACCATTCATGCTGCAAGTGAGGAGCATCATCTTCCTTAATAGGTCCACATCATCAGCTATGAGTTTCAGGTACAATGGAATCAATGGACAAGAATCACCAAAGGACTTCACACAAACTTAGAGGTATTTTAAATACAGGGGAGAGAGAGATCTCTCAGCTCCTTTTCTGGAACACTCACAGAAAAAAAATCAAACTTGTGATTAAAAAATATTGTTAAAGCAACAACTGTACAGTAGGACATTTATTCCGAAATTTGTTCTTAACATCTGCACTTGCATTCCCAACTGCCATCTCAACAGAGCAAGATATGTCACCCTATATATAAAAAGGGTTGCTCATGTATACAGTGTAATAAAAAAAATATATCTTGTATCTTAAAAACTATAGCAATATGTAACCAGATTTCTCACAAAGTAACTTGCAAAGCCTGGCAGTTAGGGTCATGAAAGAGGCCAGAGTCAGCCAGCCTCGAAAAACTTGCAGTCCTACAGATGGACGTAGGTTAAGATAAGGAGATGCCAATCAGAGATTCAGGGCTTTATACCAGCCCCTTGTTAAAGAACTGGTAGTGTGTTAAGTTTATACAGTGTCTGACAGCTTCCCAGAAACACGTTATGAAAGTATAATACCCTTTATGAAAGCTTTGAACGTCTGATGGCAGGTCTGGCTCTGAAAACACAATGTGGAAAAAGCCCTGCAAAGAGGAATAAAGGAAGAAAACAGTCTAGAGAAAAGACTGGAGCCATTACTGGAGCAAGGGGAGCAAAGTAAGAGAGACAATCAGACTGGTGAACGAGATGGAGCTACAAAGACCTTCAAGACAAAGATGAGACATTTAAAGTGATTGAGGAAACAAGGGAAAAGGAGAAACAGTGGCAGATGTTGGAAGCTGGTATGTTTTGAGAAATGGGAGGTGAAGAGAGACAGTTCCCAGTGAGACTGCAAGGAAAGAAGTTATATCAAGGGAGGAAAGATACCTGAAGGACTGTGGATATGGTTAAACTGTATTTAACTGAGGAGGGAAGGAGCAGAAAGACTTTCAAAGCCAAGTCAGGATGTAGAGGAGGGAGGAGCTTCCTTCAGCTGGGAGTCTGAGTGACAGGATGGAGCTGTCAGCTACAGATAAAGGCAGCAGCGAGAGGATTAAGGGCAAGAAATAAGAAGCTTGGTTTCACTAGTGTGTTACACCTGAGCTACCAGGGAGCCATTCACTGCCGTGCCAGCGACGTTCTGCAGCACAGCACTGGACATGCAGCACAAGGACAGGAGTGGATTCATGACTCCCCAGTGAAAAACTAATATCTGGAATAGTTTGAGAAGTTCTCCAGGATTAACACATGAAGAAGTGAGTTGAGCTCTATACCACAAACTCCTCTCTTTCCTTCAGAACACTTGCTCTCTTTGGCCCGCACTGTGGACCAGCTCTGTGGACTGCCTGGATTCTTCCCAGGCACCTTCAGTTTTCTATCACCTCTGGCAAGCATCCTTTTCTAGAGTGTCAAACATTTTCTGCAGTTTAGATTTAAGGCATGCACATGTGTGCGAGGTCTTCACTACTGACCAGGAAAATGGTGCTTGCTCTGTGTTAGACTCCTGTACCTAAACTTTTTGAGCCTTTAAAGCCTTGTCACTCCTTACAGCTTCAGCATATTTGATCTACCAGTTTCTTCTCTTACAGTTATTGATTTTGCAAAATTAACACGAATGTTTTCGTCTCAAGATTTTTTTAACCTGTGGTTTTGTATCCATTGAATTTCAGGCTGAGGAACACAAAAGATTTTTTCCAAAAAATGTACCAAGAATAATGTTAATAATTCTGCTGTGATCCAATTCCCACTTTTCCTGATTTATTTTCACCTAAGCTCTCTGACATAAGCAAGACAGATTTTGTTTCCTAATATGAGTCTTTTATTTTCCTTATAATTGAAAATAGATCAGACACTCAACAGATATATAGGAAAAAAAATTACCTGCACCACATCTTTTATATTAAATACTAAGAAAGTGTGACTTTCAAGAAAGTTCACGAACCTATTTTAAAAATTTGAATGCATATAGTAGGAAATTGTATTATAGGCTATTCCAATAAGGCATGTATTATTAGCTAATAACTAAAAAGAAATAATTTGTAAAAACTTGATAAATGAACAGAAACAGTCAGAAAGAAAATTAAGCAAACTTGTTTCTCATTCAGAGAAGTATAATTAGCAATATTTCCACATCTTAACCTGCCTTATGGAGGGGTGCTTTTAAGGCATGCTGCATATAACTAGGCATTAGTCAATATAATCTTAAGATTTGTTCCTACAATAAGGCTTAAAAAATAAAATTGTCCCATTGTTTTCAGAAGAACTGGGAAAGCTGAACTAATTTACAATTAACAAGTAATTTTACATAGAGAAACACATTTGATATAGCTGTCATTATTCCCTTCATTAAGGACAAAGGCTAAACAGACACTTCTTCCTTTCAACTCTCCAAGTATCAGCCACTCAGAGGTTAATGGCTGGCAGCAACAGCCGTAGCACTGTCGAGGAGAGCAATCTCATACCTACCTGCAAACAGCACCCAATACACGAGTTCTCATGACCTTCTGATTAGATTAGGAGTTGAAAAGTTTATGTCAGCAATTTACATAGAAGTACAGCAGATTTTAATTCCTGTGCCGGAAAGAGAGGTGGGTTGAAAGTGAGGGTAGCGCCAGACAGGGAGAATAGTGTCAGATGAATAGCCGTGTCTTTTGTGTCCTACTAGAAAGAGTGAAACATTAGCTACCAGGTGTCCCTACCCAGCATGGAGCAGGCAGCCTCACACTTTGCATTTAGATAAGCAGCTGCAACAAAAAGCCCTTCAAGCAAACCTGGAGCTGCCACTTCCGCAAAGGGTGCAAAAAGCCCACTAACCAATACTAGAATATAATGTCATTCTAATAACAGAAATTTAAAAATGCAGTCAGTTTAGCAGAGAAGGCCAACTACTTATAAACACAGTAAAAATTGTCTGTTTTGCATGTGTGTTCTGTAAGGAAGAACAGTTAACAGCAGTTTTTGAGAAATTGTTTCAGGTGACATCTCTGCTGCTCCTTGCTTCTTGGAAACCAGGTGTGCACTCCCGGGGATACCAGGAACACCCCTGGGAACACTGTCACAGACATAGGGACTCACCAGTTTTGCTTGGTAAGAAGGGCAGAAAATCCTAAAACTCAGCCTAGGACCCCAGCAGACAACATAAGCAGGGATGAGATTGGCAACTGAATGAGCATCAGTTTAAAAAGATCAAATTTACTGGAATGTCGCCATGTCTCGGTAAAAAGGGATACAGACAAAGACTATAAATATTTTATATGTAATTGGTTCTACATTTTAACGGTGATTGCAGTGGGGAAGAGTAAATTCTGAATCTTGTCATTCTGAACAAGGACTCTCCCTGCAGACAGGCACTGATTAATGATACCATCCTTTGAAATCTGAGCCACAGAGTCCTTCAGCCTTCAAGAATATTTTAAACTGAATTTATGTGTCCTTCCTAGTTCACTGAGTTCACTGTTTCATTGTGTCACATTTGCTTACAAGAGAAGACTTGAGAGCATAACTGGCTGATATTTTTCTTGTTTTCCTGTGGCATACTGGCATAACATTTGGAAAAAATTATGATTTTGAGCAGGAAATTTTATAAGGTGGAAGTGGTCAGCCTAATCATATATGAAGAAAAATCCTTGCACACTGGAGAACTGCATGTCTTTGCCATTGCTGTTTATGCTTCTAAAGTATTTATAGTTCACTTTTTTTACCTGATCTCATTATCTGTGTACTACAGTGGTACTCTATTAATAAGACTAAAGTACATCCTCATCAAGAGGCTAAGTCAGACTTTAGCTTATTTTAGAGAGAGATCCCCACAGCTGGACCATCTCCGTTATCTAATAATATTTATAAATGACTGATGAATTCCTTCCATGTCTTCACTGACTTAACCTGGCCCAAAGCACAGATGATGGTGAGTTCTGCAATGCTGATCATTGTGAAAAGCCTTCAAGGTCACTGTTAGGGAAGAGCATTGGAAATCAGGCTCTCTGGCAAAGGGTCACAGCTGATATCAAGCTGATATCCAAGCTTATACTTCCTTTAAATTTGTGTCAAGTAGATGTAAGCAGAAGTATAGTAAGTTGTCTAACTGCTCTTTTCACTTCTTTAAAGTTTTCATTTTTATTATTTTTAGGCATAATCCCTAAAAAGTAAAACTCCCAAGAAATCCATATACTTTTATGTCACGAGATCAAGTCAGTCTGTCTGGACTCTGCCCATCTCCAGGACTGGAGGAAGGAAAGTTAAGATACTTCAAGCAGAAACTCTTGTGCCAGAGACATTTCTTCCCTTGGCAAGCAAGATAATCATATAGTGCCACAGAAAATACCAAGTTTCTGCTGAGCATACAGTAAAAAGTCTTTGTTGCTTAGACATTTTAAGGTAGATATACCAGGTTACAGAGGATATAGGTTCCCAGCATTCTCTTATCTTGTGTGGTAGTTCTGCCACTGGAAAATCCCTTTCTCCAATTCTAGAGACAAAGCTCTCCCTCCTCATCCTGCATGTGGTCAACCCTGACACTCTAAATGTTTGGAAACATGAGTTTTGTCTCCCTAGCTTGTAACAGATTAAATGGATAAAAACAGCAATAAAATAGGTGGCAGGGATCAGCAAGATGGTCAGCTGGTCATAATTTCTATAACCAAGTAAAAGAGAGAATATGTCATCAACAAGATGGTTACTGAACATCTTCAGGTTGAGGTGGCTGACTCTTTTCCTTGTACCCTCAGCTGAGGATGTGCTGCGTGTCCCGTCTCTGTGCCAAGCACTCCCTGGCAGGCGATCAGTGCAGTGGAACTGAGGCACCAATTAACACCCTTGCCACGGACTATGGAGGCTGCAAGCACAAATCCGATACTCGATAGAAAAATGAGTTTCAAAAGGATTATGATAGGGAGGAGCGGGGAGGTGACGGGGTGGGGGGGGCCAGCGGGACTGAAGTGTGATACTATCTAGAAAACAGGAGTAAATGCGATCGGCTTCCTGCAGAGCGCCGGGCGGAGCAGCTCGCGGTGCCAAGCTCTCCGGGCTGCACACACCAGGTGTCATTGGCACTGCACCTCCCGGTGCGGAGCTCTCCGGGCTGCTCACACCGGGTGTCATTGGCACTGCACCTCCCGGTGCGGAGCTCTCCGGGCTGCTCACACCGGGTGTCATTGGCACTGCACCTCCCGGTGCGGAGCTCTCCGGGCTGCTCACACCGGGTGTCATTGGCACTGCACCTCCCGGGCACCAGCGCCGGCTCCCGCGGCAGCGCCGCTCCGCGCCCTGCTGGCAGAGGCCTGTCACCTGCAGTACTTAGGAATAGAAACCTTTGGTTCTTGTGGCTGTAAATACTTCTGCCCTTTTCTTCAGCCTCTTTTTAGTACGATTGTTTGAGATGCGGACTGATGCCTGAAGAGAGAGGGTCGGTCAGGGAGGGAGGCTCAGTTCCTCGAGCAAGTCCCCAACAGGCAGAGGGATGCCTTGCTGCAAGCCTGCCCTTGCGTGATGTCGGTGTGTGTACACAAGGTGCATGTGGGTAGGTATCTCTGCCTGTTCACATCGCTGGCAGGAGGGCTGGAAGGGCCTCCCATCGCTCCGGTTCCACATGCACTGCTGTTGGAGAGCCTCAGGGCAGCATCCCCTTCACACTCAGCATGCCTTGCATTTTTCTCTGAAAGCGGTGAAGGACTTCTTTCAGTCATGGCAGCATTTTGTTCACGTGCGGGGTTACACTTTCATTGTCCTTCAGCAAGGTGCAAAGGAAATTCTCCTGCCTTCTCTCATACTGACACAGATGTAGCCAGGACCATTGGAAATAATCTATAAGGTTGCCACATGAGAAACACTGATGAATTAAAAATAAAAAACAATCCTACATAGTAGGTAGGTGGGTGAATGTTAAAGCGAGAAAAAAATTAAATTAATGAGTATCAAATTAACCCAGTACCTTTTCAATAGTGTTTTTCCAAGAAGGTAGAAAAAAGTGGTGCTGTAGACGATTAGAGAATTACTATCTCCAGGAAATATTTGCATTGAATCCTTAAGAACCAGAGGCTGTAGCTTATTCCAATACAGAGAATTTATATATTTAGAAACTCTGGTCTTACAAACCATAGAAGTGTCTTGAGGTATTTAATGATTCTTAAAAGCAAGTAACTCCAAGATTTGATTAACTAGATTTTTGTGCCCTGCAAACATTGAAGTTCACAGTTTCATGCTGCAGTTCTCACCCACCAAGAAAGCTTCAGAAGAAACAATTTTTTAAGCTGAGTGGTGCCTTTTCTGAATCCAAAGAGTCTGAAAGATATTTTGCTATGTCCAATTTTGGGTCACCTACTACCAGAAAGATAGATGAGGCATCCCAAAGGAGTATCACCAAGGACATCTAAAGCTAGAGCAGCTTCCCTAAGGGCCGAGGGAGCTCGGCTTGTTTAGCCTGAAGAAGAGATGGTTTCAGGGAGGGAGGGGGCGCTGAGACCAACTTTCAAATTTACAAGCTGCTCTGAGATCCAGCTCCACGTTAGTGCATCTGCCTCGGTTTCTGGATATCCTGTCACATGCTTCTGCTAGCACAAGAATAGAGTGCCACAAGTCCTTAGTTCCCCTGTGCCTTTATCCATCTCTCTGCGAACCAGGAAGAACACAACTCCTTTTTTCACCTTTGTCTCTGTCTCCATCTGTCTGAGCCTCTCACTATCAATGTGTGCAGTATCTAAAGCTGCTGATTAGGGTTTCTCCTCACAGCGATGACACAGATAGATAGTCAAAATCATTAGAGTGCTCAGTTAAATCTCCATGAGTGGTTTCAGAGGTTCAGGGCTGCCATCTGCAGTTTTTAGCTATGTTTTCAAGGTTTAGGTTTTTCATAAATCAGATATCACCAGAAGTCATTGTTCTCAGGGACCACTGCACCACTTTAAAAAAATTCTAAGTTATTTATCATCTGCTTAACAGACATAATCTGCCAGACATCTCCATTTTCAAATAAATTGTACTCATACATAAAGCAGGCATTCTTCAGCTTTAACAGTGGATTTCTCCATTTTGCCTCTGGATAGTTTTCCCTAAAGCTATGACAATCTCATTAGGTTCTTGCTGATTTTTCAGAAGGATTCCTTCTTTCATTAATTTATTAATGTTCCTTGATCTACAAGCAGCACTAGCAGAACAGTATTTTGGCAGCATCTCAAACTATATCTTTAGTTTCATGACATTTATTTTTATTCTCAAAATAATTCTTATGCTATAGTGTACCCTTTTGTGTAACATTAAATATTTCCTAAAAAGGATTTTTTTTCCTTTTGGTTCAATGATGCAAACCTATGGTGCTGCCCCATATAAGGATGCACTACATTAACTTTGCCAGATCTGAAGTACTGACAGTCTTCTTCACTCATTTCTGCAGCTAATCTAGTAAACATCTCTACTTCAGCCACACTCCTTATTTCCAGAAAGGTACGAGAGAATTCATCATGAGGACTTCTTTCTTTACAGGAATGAATCAGCTTAACCAACAGGATTTGTTTTGGGATACTCTATCTAATTTGCTTTAGAGACTCTGGTTTGCCAGAACAAAATGACATGGTAACACAGTTAAACAAACACTCATATTTCCCCCAGCCCTAAACAAGAACCATTGTGAGCTTTCTTCTGCTTCCTTCAGAGAGGCCAAAGAATTCACCTTCTGCACAAGCCAAAGGGCTGCGCTTCCTGGTGTGGTTCCTGAGGGTGGACCACGCCAGGCCCTGCAATGCTGCAGGATGACTGCAGCGAATGTGACTGACCTGACCTGAAGGCAAGGAAGGAATCCTGTGTTTTCAGCCTGCTATGCTTTGCTGCCAGCAGTACACCAGCAAGGTAGTTACACGCCTACTCAGGAGTGCCTACAGAAGCCGTGGCTCCTGCAGAAAAGCCCTAGCCCAGTATGCTGAGGGAAAACCTGTTCCCTCACATTCACACTGACCTCATGGCAGAGCTGCTGCTTCCCAAACTGCTCACTCAGTTCTGTGTTCTGGGCCCTTGTCTGGTTCAGACACACTTCGTGTTCTTGCATCATCTGCATTTCTCAGTCCCTTTGCTCACATGCAGACAGTTCTGCTGGGCTGAAGTTAATATTGCATGACTGCTTTCTGAAGAGGAAAAAAAAAAAGAAAAAAAATCTCCTTTCTCCTTTTATTTTTAGACTATGGCACAGTTTCAGATGATCCTGGACTCATTTCTGCATCAACTGACACTTGCCATTAATCTCACATATCCGTAAGGGAAACAGTTCTTAAAAATTAAAAGAACTCTGTATCTCTGGTAGTAAAACCCTGGAAGTAAGATGAAACCCATGTCAGAAGTGAGAGCTGCTTCTCCCTGACGCCTGTTTTCCTGTCAGCATTGCCTCTACCCACTCCCCCAGAGAAGTCAGGCTTTCTGATATGTGGGAGACTTATCAGATGGTGTCTGTCTATATCAAAGACCAAATAATGCTGTTACACAGCGTGTAGAGGTGTTTTGTTTTGGTTCTTGTCAATAATTCTGCCTAAAAAAAATATGCCTTTACAGTCAGAATATACGTTTTATAAATGCTTCTCTAACAATGGCTCATCTTTCTCTAAGAATCATAAAAAACCTACTGTTTTCCTTCACTTAATAAATTAAACATCTATTACATAAAGGTTGTTATGCTTAGAAGCCCGATTGCTGAGGCAGTGCTCCAACATATCTTGTCTCCAGTATATTTCAGCAGGTACAGACCAGCTCTGTCATTTGAAAGCACTACCATCTGTAGGCTGAGGATCACTGTTAGAAGAGAATACACCATGCTGGATCTAACAGCCCAGGAGGGGAGGCTGCACCATCCCTGTCTCCATGTCCGACCAGCAGTGAGGCTGAGATGTGTTCCTAGCAGGTGCATGCACGCAGAGCACACATATATGACATATTTGCTTATATTTGTGCCCAGACACACAGATGGCAGATACACAGAGCACTCACACGGATGCTGAGAACCTACAGGAAATCTGTTTCTTACCCCTTTCTTTTCAAGGCTCTCTCCTCTTCTCTCAAGGTTCTTTCTCCTCTGGCAAACCACAGCACTGGTAACTGTCACACCTACACAGTGTCTGTGCACAACTTGAAAAGCAACCAAAATTAGTGTCCCTCAAGGAAAGGCCCCAGTATAAACTCAACAGTCTTCCATTGGCTTGCCAAAACCAGACAGCATCAACACAGCTCCATACTGAAGGCTGCTTTCATAGGTAGTGCAGAGGAGACTTGGTGTGAAAGTGGTGGCTTGCTATTAAGTGAGGGTTACTGGAAGCATTGCAGGTGCAAAGAGTGTTACAGGGGGCAGAACAGGAAAATGCTGACAAAACATAGTGAGGAGAGTATAGAAAGAGTACACAAGGCTTTAGAACTCAGGTGTTATTAGTTCCATCATTAGTGTAATAAGTTTTTTTCTGCCAAGACTTCAGTGTAGAAAGTATGTCTTCTTTTCCCTAAAGAGACTAGGACCTCAATCTTGCCATTTAAGGAAAATTTTAATGTCAGAATTTCCACTTCAGTATTAAAAAAGGGGTCTGTACTTGTGTTATCTGAGCTGGAATGCCTCAGGTAAAAGTAGATAAAAAAAGCACGATGAACATGCTTGCCTAAAGTGAGTCTTGCTTCATTCCCTATAACCTTCAAATACTGAGCTCTTTACTGATGTTGCTAACAGGCACAGGAGTGTTGCTGTAGAATTTCTGGTAAACAATTGCAAACCCAAATTTCAAAGGTCCTTTGGTACACACGAAAAACAAAAGGATAATTTAATATGAGTTTATCTAAAGTATTTCTTACGTGTGCACAAAAAGCATTCTGTACTAAGATCAGCGTTGTGTGCTGTGTCATGATTACTCACAAGTTACTGCTTCTGCACTGCTGTGAAAGAGTAGCAGCAATCCTGTACACAGAATTTTGCTAGGAACTCTTAGGATATTTTTTGAAATTACTAAGATGTCAGTTATGAAACAGCACTTATTAAAAAAAAAAAAAATAGAGAAAGGGAAACAAGGAGTCTTGCAAAGCTCAGGGAGATGTGCTTATTAGTCAGTGCTTGTTGATGCACTGACTAAAGTGAAATGTCACTTGTACAGAAAGCAATGTGTCTCCACAGCCTGCAGCAGTGGCCCACAGGTGGTCTCCAGACAGTTACAGACTTCCCTGAGATCAGAAACATTCTGTTTAAACTATCTTGATATTTTTTACAAAGCACATTTCAAAATTATAACTCAGTCTTCCCTAGGGTGTTGTGCCACTTCCCTGAACTGTTTGAGAATTTGCTGTCTGTGCTCCTCACTTGCTTCATTGTCCCGTTACTTGTCAGTAAAAGGGAGCAGAGGCGACAACAGGTACACAACAGGTGATTGGGTCCTTGGGCTCCTACAACACAGACTGATGTTTAAGCTGGAATCTCTTGGTTTGGAGGCAAGAGGATCCAGATGTGCTAAATAACAAGATACCTCAGACTGATAATGAAAGGCAACTCTGAAAAAGGCAAAGACAATCCTTGGATGTTTTAACTACAGTATTACAAGCAGATAGGAAAATATCATTGTTCTTGTGTGAAACATTTCTGCTGTCTTGTCTGGAGTAATGCATCTCATTGCAATCACTCACACTTGAGACATAAACTGAAAAATGGCCAGGATGACCCTGAATTTGGAGACCCCTTTCACATACAGGTGGCTTGACTTATTTAACCCATCCAAGCAGAGCTGAGAATTTATATGATCGTTGATTACAAGTACATAATTGTATTGTTACGAAAAGAACATTCTGCCAAAGTGAGAGAACAATTTGGCACTACTAATTACAGGCTCATAATAAATAGCTTTAGGGTAGAAAATTAGGGAAAAAAAGCCCTGAATAAGAAGTAAACTGAGCTTGTGAAACAGTCTTCCAGATGCAATAGATGATACAAAAATGATGTCAGGGCACAGCGAGGCCAGGTGAGAGATCCCCAGGGGGTCCATCGGGGCTCCCAAGAGCAGCTGAGGGCACCAGGCCAGCCTCAACCCTGGGCATCTGGCACCTCCCTGGGGATGGGAACAGCCCAAGATCAGGCCAAGCCTTCAGCCCATGGGTGGATCTCGCTCAGGGGATCCAGCAAGGGAGCTGGACTCCAGCATCCTAGAGCTTCACTGGGGCTGGGATGGACATTCCTAAATAGGGGCTGAAATGGCATCCTGGGCAGCATGGGGAGAGTCCCCAAGGGGCTGAGAAGGGGCTATTTGGCCTGTTGTTATCCCCCTCCCCGGGCCCCAGTGAAAAGAAAAGCCACAACCTAGCTGTTACTAAATTGGGGTTTGAAAGTCATTCATTGCACCATGTCTATAATAGTAAAGGATGAAAAATGATATGCACAGGATCACTTCCAGTCCTATATTCCCAAGTGGTATGATGAAGTGGGACAGCAAAAAGGACTCCCATTGTCAATTCTTCCCAAAATCAATAGAATAGACTCACTAGCAGCTGGATAAGATACCTTTAAAAAAGCAGGCAAATTAATGATGTCCAAATGATGAGTTTCTGGTTTAAGAATGAGTCACTCAGATGAAAAAGATGGCTGGTAAGCATTTGTCTGTGCTGGGTACAGTTCTAGACTACACCTCCAAGAGACAGACAACAGTCAGAGATGAGGTACAATATCTGCAGCCTCTCCCTTGAGCTTTCAAATTCTGCTGATCTCCTTGATGCAGCAGAGCAGTCATCTTCTCTTGACTCAACTCTAAACCTCCCCCTGGACATTAAGGTATTAGCACTTAGTGATCCGTCAATAAACTTCTCAACAGCACAAATGATGCTGCATCAGTTTTAGCCCAGCCCCTGTCTGGAAAACATCCAGACATCCATTATCACCAGAAAGCCTTCCCTGGCAGGGTTCACTCATCCCACTGGAACAGTACAACCACTAATTGTAGAGGGCCCTTGGTACTCCTCACCTAATGTGCTTATCTTTGACCATATTCTTCAGGTAAACACTATGTACAAGAAAGGGGACAGGAAATCTACTGGCTAGTGAAATCCTGTGAAAATATTAATGAAAAATTTACGAGCTGAATATCCTGAAGAGGACACATGGTGGCTCATAGAACTATTTGCTCAAAAATACATATGTTCTACAGCTCCACTCTTTGCAAATTTTAACAAGAGACTCAAAAATATTGATCATTGTGATTCTAGAGGTTCACAGAATGTGTAAAAGCTGTGACTAGCAAAACCTCCTCTGTTAAGCACATTTCTACTCTCCTGTGACAGTATCTGGCTCTTTACAGACACAATACAGCAGTGTATTTGGCCGTGGCAGGGTTGTCACTGTCTTCCTGGTGCTGAATCCTGCAAAGCTTGATGTGCTAAATAATGGCTTTTAGGCACTGGAAGCCATGGATGTTCTTATATCAAGAGAACCAGCATCTGAATGATTTAACAATTGCACCTGCCAGAAACATTTTTAGACCATAAACCTCAACATTCCTGAAATAGCAACAGAAAAACAGTCAAACGAACAAACAAGCAAACACCACAAACCCAAAGCTTTTAGCACATAATTTACTATTATATATTAGGGCTCATAAACTGAGTGATTTTAAAAGTTTTTTTAAATTGGTACGGGTTGCCCAGTGTTAAGAGTGTTACATTAAATTTTAACATGTTGCCAGAGTAATTTGGATTGAAGAGGAGGGGAGATAATGCACTCTTAGTTGCTTTCCTGTATGTGTGTAAAAGCTGGGTAGCACATAGGGATGCAAGAACAGATGTTTCCAGGCAAAACCAACAGCGCTGCAAAGCAAGGTGAAAATCCATCCTCTGAATAACTTAGTCTTGCTATTAAAGCAGCAAGAGTGAATTTACTCTACATTCCTGAAATGTCTGTGGTGTGATCCTGTATCACAAGTCTCTGAGGTAGGTGCCCTGTGGACATCCTCCATTTAAGTGAGTTCACTGAAATAGGCTATGACTGTTCAAAAGTGGATGCAATATTATATAGGTATTAATAAACATTTATTTATAATTCAGATGTGGTGATCAGCCTTTTAAGGACATATGGTGTTATTTATAATACCCTTATGAGTGAAATGGCATGAATGAACAACGTATGTACCTCTGCATGTCTGTATCTCTGCATGCAATTAATGCACAGTTTACTAAAGAGTAAATAGTGTACTGTTAGAATTTGGGGTCTGTTGTGGGTTAACTAAAGTTATGCTCTCTGACCCTGTACTGACCAGGGAGGATGGGACCAGACCATCGCCAAAAGTTGCTTAATCATGTCTTTATCCAACATCCAAACCTTTTTATTATCAAATAGCTAATATAAATTAGAGAAGCATACAGATCAGGCCCTCACTCAGTACCATGCAAATCCTTGATGCAGTTGTGCATTTGGGGCAATTGCAACCCACCACTGACACTCTCTGCCAGCCCAGGTAAGCTCTGCCAGCCTAGCAAGAGTCACTCCAGGTTCATAAAGGCTTCTGAATGACACGTGACACTGCCTTCTTTCATGGGTTGCTTGTGATCTCTCCAGCATGACAATATTTCTTGACAGCTTACTTTATATTCTAATTCTCTGCATTTAGGAAAAGCCTTTCATCAGTGGATCTCACAGAGCTATACAAGTGATAGTTTTTTTTATAGTGAGTTTATATGAAACTAGATTTCATGTTCTGACTCCCCTATTTTACTTAGCAGTCAAAGCTATTTATTTTTTAATAAGTATGTCTCACTTAACTGTCTCTCATCGGCAGGATTGTGTGAATTTCTGTCTGCTTTGTCTCTAGAGGAAGTTGTCAAGAGCAGAGTAAATGATATTCATATGGGCCAAGAAACAACACAAGATCACTCACCACCTAGATTTTCTAAAGCAAGGATCAAGCAAGAACCAAAGGGTAAAACTCAAAACTTTTTTTCTCTGGAGAAGAGTTAGTTAAATCTGTAGGGACAAAGAAACTCAAACCCCTACAAAGGAACTACAGTTCAATTTACTGTGTTTCTTAGAGGATGCTTAAGCATAAACCTGTGAGGATGCATTATTGGCACATGTATCTTTGTAAATATATTTCATTTCATTGAGCTAACTCTTGAAATCAGCAGACCAATTTTTTATTACTTCTGGCTTAAAAGAATTGTTTCCATTATTATAGTGTGTTCCTCTCAGCAACAAGTGATTCTGCATAGTTCTTTTATAACAGAAGTGAAGATGTGACCAAGAACAGGAAGGGCTCTGTGTCACAAATTCAATTATTTTTAGAATTTTGCCTTTTTAATAAGGACTGTCACTTAATTGTCATCTAGCAAACAGGCTCCCCAGGACAATCTAACATCTCCACCAGTAAATGCTGTTAAGCCTCCTGTCTAAGGACAGGCCTGAAAACCTGTCATCATTAAGAGTCATGCCGAAATGATCAGCAAAATCAGGAAGGTCTCTTTTTAAAAATTAAAAATTCATCCTTTTATGCTAATAAGAGGTGATCCAAAAAACCTGTATGCCTACAGTAATTCACGGATATGTTACCTCACAGGTAAACTGTTTAAAAAGTTACTTTCCTCCATTTAAAATTAATATGTAGCCCAAAGATGTCCACAGATTGTACAACAGTCAATAGATGACTTGATAAACTAGTTAACTCTTTATGGTGTTTCCATTATATACACAGATATTCCAGACTATGACATTGGTGCAACACCACAGAGATTTAGGTTTTAAGTTCTATTTAAAGACCTAATTCTCAGTGGTTTCAGTGGAAAGAAGGCAATTTAAACAGGATTTAGATGTTTAATTCCCTTAAGGATGTAAGCCTTTTTCTTTCTATAGTAGATAGATCACCATTGCTTTCCTGACAGATCAGTGCTGATGATTTTAGCTTTTGATTCTTTAGGCTCTGTAAAAGCTAGTCATTATATGTGATGCAGCAATCATGCAGGAGAAATTTGGATCATTCTGTAGAAGAAATTTGGATCATTATCAACTATATTTTTAGCAATCCACTTCCAAAGTATAAATAACTCCACCATCAGAAAAACAATTTTATCATAATGTCTGCACACAGACAAAATAGAGCTAAGAAGCCCATGTGAAATTTCCTGGTGGATTTGATTTTTGTTCTGCCACTTTGTATCACATTTTTTACATGTGTATTAAAGCATTCTGAAATAGGAAAAAAAAAGTATTCTTTTTTTCCTGTCTAGCAATTATTAAATTGGTAGATCTTTGAACTTCATGGACCTAAAGTTGTTGAAAATACTCTTACTGGACTTTAGAACCATTGGAATAAGAACTATTTCCTATTCAATAGGAAGAGTTTCTTGACAACACATTGAATAGCCCGACTGTAGTAATTTAAGAAATTAGTTACAAATGGAGTTAATCTAATCTCATTTAAGGAGCTTCTCAGTTAAGAAGCCCTGATTCCCCTTTCAGTGGGGTCATGTTGGCAGACCCGACTTGAAATCAAGCTCAGAGAAGCATGGAAAACAAAGGTCTCCGAAGGCTGCTTAAATAGTTTGGAACCAGATTTTCGCTACGTGGAAAATGATACTAACCTGTCTACAGCTCAGTTCAAGTCTGTCCTCAGAAATGTTGCACAATTGAGAGCTCCCTTTGCTAGACTGAGCAGTCTGTCATGTAAATAAACATTTTGGTGGTTTACATAGTGAAGATGAGACAGTCCCTCTTCCAGAGCTCTGAGAAAAGCTTTGGGATTACAATTTTTTATGGATACATTGTCACATCTTCTGATGCAAATCCTTCTTCACCATTTCAAAAGTTCCCTGCAGTTAGATGAATTATTCTCTGACATTACTGCTTTTTTAAAGTCTTTTGCCTCTTTTTTTGTTCCTCTTGCCTACCGGGCTTCTTTTTAATTTGCATATGCTAGTCTTTGTCCGCCTCATTTGCTTAATTAAGAGTATGGTTCTGCTCTACTAATGAGAACAAAACCCAGCTTCTAAGGAGCTTGTTTATGTAGAATGGAGAAACTGTGTTATGATTTTAATTCTTGGAAAGCCATATATTCTCCAGCACAGGATTAATATTAATGTCAGAAGGAAGAAACTTCTCATGCCCCAAGACATAAGAAATATTCCCTATGCTATTAACTATGCTGTAGGAACCTTAACTGTATATAAGCTGCTATCAGAAGGTAGAAGATCAGCACTTTCACATGTGGATGCCTCGAGGTGATTACTTTAAGATGTTTCTATTGTAGGTCTGATTTTTATGGTGGTGCCGCATGCACACCATCGCCTCCCTTAATGGGGGTGAGGAAATGTGTATGTGTTCACGACACCTGAAAATGAGGCAACCTCATTTTGAGGCCTAAATGACATTCCTTAACACGCTCGGCTTTGACAAGTTTAGTTTGGATTCAAGCTGTTAGAAAGCAGAGCACAGCGAATCCCAGCAAGCAGAGGAACGGCACGGGAAAGCTCCTGCACCGCAGAGAGCCGTATCCTCCCTGTGCAGTCACACGGCAGACAAAATTATTCCAGCTCTTACCCGTGGCATTAGTGGTATGCTACAGGGAGCAGAGACCAGCTCACCAGCGAAACGTGACAGCTATAAAAGGAGTGGCCGATTATCAGCTGCAAAAACAGCGTGTAGGAAAGAGCACCACCACTCAAAATAAAATGATGATGTCAAAGTTGAATCCCATATAAGGCATCAAGGGCTTCATTAAATGAAGGATACTGTCTAACTCTCAGGGGTATCCCTGGTACATCAGTGACAGCTGGAAGTCATTGAATTTTTTAAAAATTTATTTGGTCATAATGCTCTTAATTTTACTTTCTAATAGCTAAAAATCTTTGTATGATCAGAAACTTCGTTTTTATTTGTCTCTAGTGTACTCTCACATTTCTCCTCGTGTTGATAGCAGCACTGTAACCAAATATTACAGCCTTTCTTGACAGACTAAATCAACAGTGAGTATTTAGAAAGGAATATGTTTTGTTGGTAGCTGTGTCTCACTAAAAGACAGTGTATAATCTGCCTCTGGGAAGCACAAAAGCTTTCCTGATTTAGGAGCTTTGTATTCCTTTTGTTGTTGGGAGTAACACAGGTATGGCTTCCCCTGTGCGTGGCAGCAGACATGGAAACATTGCTGACAACAGAGTATCTACAGCACAGCAGTCATTGTAACAAATGGGGAAGGTGTTCTGTTACATGACAACTCTGTTTTGTAATCCCAAATGGAGTAAAGATCCTTTTATATGCCCCTTAAGCTTTAACTGCTCAACAATTTTGGTAATTGCAAATTGTCTCATTTAATTTGGTTTAGGCTGTTGTGAAACAGGAGGTATAAATGTATATGGTTTCCCAAGCCTCCATTACACCTGTTTCAAGCAGGATAATTTTCAGTAGAGTAAAAGAGAATAACCCATAACCCATAGAACGCTGCCGACACCAGCCAAAGCTGTGTGCTCAAAGCCACCATATTCAGGTAATGTTTCACATGGGGAAGCTTATGTGCCCTTCCAGGTGGTGTCTTTAGCCAGGAAAACAATTGCTTTTCTTCGTACTTTAGGCAATTATAGGGAGTATTCTAATGTATATAACTTCTTAAGTGTTATCTTTGTAAGTGACTGAATTCAGTGAAGGAATTCGACTGGAAGTTAGCCTGAGGCAAAGAATTCCATGGGTTAATTATGCAACATTCCTTCTATCTCTTCTATATCAATTGCCTCTTGATTTCAATGTCTGTCCCCTTAAGAGGGTGAGAAAGATCTAATTGCCTCCCTGTGGACAACTTGTAACTGCCTGTCGCTGTGAAATTCACTTTTATGAGCCTATGCTGTATTTGCAATTTAACTGGATCAACTACTTCCTTCCCTCCACTTGTTAATTACTTTGTCATCGCCTCAGATTATTTCTTATACATTTCCTGACAAGATGTCCTAAACAGAATGCTGTATTACTGGTAAAAGTGCAAACCGGGCTGATACAACAGGGTTTTTTGTTGGTTGTTATTTTTTTTTCCAAAATTTATATATAATTTTCCTTTCTTCTGTGCACTGAGGGTACTAGAGAAACAAATTTTTGTCAATGGTACTAACAAGAACTACCTTTGCCAAAGCAGGATTTAGTTTAATAACATCATATCCTTGCATTACTAATAGCTGCAGGTAAAGCTGTATTGATCGAACATAAAAAAGGATGTAGCTTCTGGAGAAGGGGGACTAACAACAGTATTTTAACATCTGTTAAACGCGGTGCTTCAGCCCATCTGAGATTAACATTCTATATCTTGGAGAAGAGCACAGAAATTAAAGATCCATATATGCTCCTCAGCCTAAAGCGACAACAGCCTTTACTTGGTTTCGGCTTTTTAGGGCTCCCACGGTTGTTTCCAAAACACAGAGGTCAGAGAGAGGGATTCGGCAACCATTCCTTATTTCTGGGACATGTGAAGTGCATGCGTGGTTACTATTCCAATTGTCTTCTTACGACATTCAAGCTTTGCCTCAGGTTTTCCCTTGGCTCTCTGACAAAGCTAAGAACCTGCAGGAATGAGAAATAACCGAGGTTTAGCTCTGTACCAGCTGGAGCTAACCTAAAACCGTATTGCCGATTTTGCGATCTTCTTGCACTCATTTAACAGTTCTGTGAAACAGGCCAATATTCATCTAATTGAAAACCAACCTGGCAACTCTTTCATTTGGTTTGGCCCAGTTCAGATCTCAGAGCTGGGAATGGGAACACATGAATGCCAGTACCTGGGCAAGGGATGGTGGAATAAGGGGTGGCCTGGGGAAACGAGTGCAGGATTGCAGCAACCCAGAGTTACATTATTTTAAACTGCAGGGAATTTGATCTTCACCATCTGGAACAAATTCTGATCCTACAAAGGTCAGTGGAAACAGAATTTCATATTAGTTTTCTGTATGTTTGCGTTTTTGTATATTGAATTATCATGTTGTCACAGTATTTTTATGATGATAGTAACTCAAGCTATTGTATTTTTTAGCTTTCAGTGTATTTCAGTGTATCAGAGTCAGAAAATATTCATCACAGTTTGTCTTTTATCATTGGATCGATGATCAGCATTCTGACATTGATTCCACACAAATCTGGCTAGAATTAAAATTAAGTGTTAGGTCTTAAAAAGGAGTATTTATCTTGTTGGTATTTGTAATAAATATTTTATTAAATATATATAATTCCTAAAGAACCTACATATTCACAACTGTTGCATTATAAAATGTCATAATAGCATCAGCTATGGATGTGTAAGATTAACTCTCATTTCAAACTTCTTGTACCACTTCTGTTTGACTATCTAGGGGCAGATTTCACCATTTAGACTTCAAAACAAGTAGAAACTACAGCTGCAGCCTGAAAGAAAAAAAAAAACAAAAACCAAAAAAACAACAACTACAAAATAAAGATGTATTTTACTTAAATTTCTTTTAGAAAAGCTGATGGCTACTCAGCATCAGACAAAACTTGTATATAAATGCAATTCTATGCTAAGTGATGTGGAAATACCAAAAGACTGTGAAATACTTTCTAAGGAGTTGTTAACACGTGCCTGAGGCTATACTGCTGAGTTGCAAATTTAAGGGGCGTGTTTTCATCAGTATTCAAGTCACCTCTTAGTCAGCAAAGCCCGGTAAATAAAGCTAAAAAACCGTGAAAAGTTACTATGAATTTTAGAAATTCCATGTGCTGAGCAATGCAACTGCATAAACTTTGAATTTTTATTACTTTCTTAGCTACTGCTCTGAAGTGCAGCCGTAAGTCCACACACCTCCCTCACAGCAACTTCTATTTTTTCTGGCCCAGAGCCTTAAGCATAACGTTCGTATTTAACTCTCAATATGGGAACACCTCTGCTATCACATGCCTAATGGTAAATACCTACAGGCCTGGAGAACTGAGCCTTCTGGAGTAGAAATCAATCATTACATGTTTCACAAGCCATATATGTATCTGCGATCCACTAGGTAAATAACACGAAGTAAACAACAACATTTGAGCATTCTCTGAAGCAACCTCTATATGATGTCCATGACATCACTATGTAATTACTGCTATGGAGATGAAGCCCTCTTGAAAAAGATGCAGAGAAACCAGGTTTTCCAAATAACTGAGAAATGTTTTAGTGTGTGCCCAGTACCAGGCCAAGGACAGCAGATTTTTTCATCTCCTCAGGTCAGTGCAAAGTGGCATTGCAGAGATATCCCCACTCGGTCATTCAGGAGAAGAGCTGTAGGACATCTGGGAGCAGACACTTCTTCAATTCTTCTTAATAAATCTCAGACACTTCTTCAATTCTTCTTAATAAATCTGCAGCCAAATATGAGCCGGCTGTGGCTCCCTAAGAGGCTGAGCACTTGCAGCTTGAGCTTGCTGAAGGTCTCTGTTCCAAAAAACCCAAGACTTAAAGCACAAGGACAATTGTGGAAACACAAAAAAATTGCTAAGACTTGCTAGCCAAGTAATTACAAACGAAATCAAATATTTACAAAGGGAAAAGTAACAATTAATTAATTCAATTCCCTTCTATGGTCCAAAGAATGGAAACTTCAGGAGTACAATCAGTTTTATGAAAAAGATCCAGATTTGGATTTCTCATCTCTTAAATACTTGAGGCACCTAAAAAAAAGAAAAAAAAAGCTTCTGAAACTGACTTTAGATTTTTACAGGAGTTTCTGCAGGCATACTTGCTACTTCCAAGCCACGGCCATTATTTGGCTATTTATGAGAGTCTAGTGAATAGCATATTTATAATGCATCAGCTACATAATTTCAAGTAAATATCAAATCTATATTAAAAATCTTAGGATGTGAGCAGAGGTCAGTGCTTTAAGAAACTACAAAGGCAACCCTTACAAGGAGGGAAAATATCTTCAATGAACTAACGTAGTTGCAAAAATATAAACATGATTTTGGGCATATAAGATTTTATTTATGTACATAAGAGATAATACAGCTTTGGTGCACAAAAACAACTTACGGCAAAGGTAGACTCTTTGCTTTGACTTTAGCGTGAAATATTGACATAATAAATACATACAGATTCATGTATTTCTAAAAGATCCAAGGAGGTGAAGAAAAAAACCCTGGTTTCATATGGATAACTTGATTTTGAATGGGCGTATGGCAATTATTCAAGGAAAATGTAGCTCTTTGAACATTGAAGAAGGGAAAAATCCAAATACATTTAGCACAAAAGTGAAAAATACAGAAACTTCTTGCAACAATCCCAGGGTAGTTGTGTGCAGCTTCCACTGCTCCTTGAGCAGAATGGCTGCACAAGCCAACTCAGGACAGGCTCTTCAGAAATTTCAGCATCCCTTCATTCTGAAATGCTTGCTCCTCTCTGCATGAAAGGCTTTACACCCCTGCACTGCAATACTGATTCTTCCTGTATTTGAGATTCCGAAACTTTTCCCTAATCTGTTCTCCCAGCCCCCCAAAGGAGAATCCCCCAGGGCTCCCCCATGCCTGTTTACAGGTCAGTGGGCCAAGAACACACCAAAAGCTTTGCTCTTTTATATTCTATATTCACATGCTCTGCAAGGCAGTCTGCTCATACCCATTTATCCTGATGCTTTTTTCCCGTTTGATAGGAAAAATCTTACTTACTTTACAAATGAAACAAGTCAAAGGGAGAAAAGCACAAAGTAGCACATATTTCAGGGGTTTCTGCCAATTACATATAAATGCTTTGCCTTGCTGTATCATGCAGAGCTGATCATACACGTGATTTATATTAATAGCACTGGAAGGAGAGAAGAATAAATTTACCCAAAGTTATATAGGAAATATGAAGGGCTATATGTGGTTTAGCCTAATTTAAACAGACATCCAACTTGGGCTCAGGGGACAACTCAGGTGATAAACCAGCAGTTTGTAAAGCACCTCAGCAGCATCTGGAGTTGAACGGCCTAAGACTACAAAAACTATATAAGGGATGAAGATAACACTGATCTTAAAGGAAATACTGACTGTGGACAGGCATTGCCTTCCCACGAGATCTGTAGAGGAGGAACTGGGGGACCTGCATAGCCTCTCTCGCAGGAGGTTACTACGGCCACTCAACCCTTGCTGGCAAGGACGGTGGTTCCCAAGCAAAACCGAAGGTCTGCGGCCGCAGTAGCTTAAGGCACAGTCCCGCTATCCCAACAGCTACCGCTGGGGCACAGCCGCACAGCGGCCGCGTTTAGGGATGCCGTGGGAGCCAGCGGCTGTGCCGCATGGTGAAGAGCGGCGCCGGGAAAGGGCTGACAGTGGGCGCGGAGGGCCTCGCCCCGGACTGTTTCTCCGCACACCCGCGGCGTTCCCGAGCCTGCCCCTGTCGCCGCGCCCGTCCCGCCGGGATCCCCGCGGGTGTGCCC
>VWPU01009120.1:0-27506 GCA_013398955.1 Callaeas wilsoni
CCCCTCCTGCCCCCCCCGCTGTCCCTCACGGCGCGGTGGGCCCGGCCTCGGAATGGAATGGAATGGAATGGTCAAGGTTGGAAGAAGACCTTCAAGGTCCTCAAGTCCAGCTGTCCATCCAGCACTGCCACTACAACCCCTAAACGTCTTTCAGATCTAGACGCCTCTTCAGCACACCTTTGGTTCAGGAGTTGCAGTGGCAGTGCTGAGTGATGTGGTTTAGTGGTTTTGAGGTTGCATGGCAGCGCTGAGTGGACAGCTGGACTTGATGATCTTGAAGGTCTCTTCCAGCCTTGACAATTCTGTGATCCTAAACCACTTCTCAGTGCCGGATCCAGACTCCTCTTAAACACCTCCACTGCCTGCCTGAGCAGCCTATTCCAATACCTGACCACCCTAACACTGAAATTTTTTTTCTAATACCAAATCTGAATCTCCGCTGTGGCAGATTAAGGCCGTTTCCTCTGGTCCTCTCCCTGCAGACACCGCAGAAGAGACCGGCCTGACCTCACTACACCTCCTGTCAGGGTGTCATCGAGAGCAATGAGGTCCCCCAAGCCTCCTTGAAACCTGCAGTTCCCTCAGCTGCTGCTCAGCAGACTCGTTCTCCAGTCCTTCCAAGAGCCCTGCTGCCCTTCACTGGACACACTCCAGCACCTCCACGTCCTTGTAAAACTCGAGGTGCAGCCGCACAATAAGTAATAAAAATGACACCTTTTTTTTTTACAAAGTTGTCATCATATTGCAAATGTTGACCCAATTACAATATAGTGAAAAACCCAAATGCTGATACACATTTAAATTTTCAAGGTGCTGTCATTTTACATCACAATATGAGGATGATTTACACACCTATCCCTGCAGAAATTACTCTGCCATCTTGTTATTTTGTTCCTTATATTTTATTAATTAGTTAACTTTAATAATAAAAAGTTTCTTCATTTAGTTCCAGAAACCACTGCTGTCTTGAGGAAAACTTCTCTTTTCTCTTTGGTGTTCTTTGGTGTTCTTTGGTGTTTACTTACCGGTGAATATTTATGGAATATCACCTGCTGAGGAGGGAAATAAAGCCATAAAACAATCGCTTTGGGTTTTGCCTGAAAAAACTTTTCCAGTGGTTGTGCTTCCTTCTGAAGACAATTATTTTTGTTCCTCTCTGGCAATATTTTTGTCCTCCTTTGGCACAAGGAGCTTTAGAAGGTAGAGTTTGAAAATACAACAATAAAGATGGTGGTGATGGTTGTTTGATTTGGCTGCGGTTGAAGTCAGTGCGGTGCCCGGTGCTGCTGTATAGCCCTGGCACCTGTGGAGTTGGCAGGAAAAGCTTTCTGGGGAGAATCCTACAGATTTCACGTTCAAGTACAAGGCTGACAACCAAAAGGTGTGGAGCATGAAATGGAGAAGGAGGCTACAGTTCAAGTGCTTTATCAGAAAGTGATATTTAGTCGTATTTTATTCCTGATTTTCCAAGCACGAGTGTATTTTCATTTCTTTCTAAAGGAACTTAAAATGAACATAGCCAGTAGCTTTACTCCTCACAGCACAGCATCTAAGTGCACTCTAGGGATGCTGCTCCTCACAGGAATACCGAGTTCTTACACACTCATTTTCAACAAGAGACTCAGCAAGGCAGAAGAATTAATGAGTTTTAGAAACAGCACATCCAGCTGACTTCACGTTTTGTCATCGTGATGTTTTACAGCTAGAAATCCCAGGACTAATGGTCGTGTGCAGCAGCATCACAGATTTAGTTTGAATTCCTAACCAGGTTATGATGAACCAATTGATTCCAGGGGGCAAATGACAACACAAGGAGATCCAAACTTTATGGTAAAATATTTTGACCATCGTGGCAAGGAGCCCATGGGCATTAATGACTGCAGGAGCTTTCAGAACTTCTCAGTGCCTTGGGTTTGGCAAGCTCACTACCCACAACCTCAATTATTTACTTTCATCCATCTCAAGAGGACAAGGAATGTCGTAATAAAAAATCTAAAAAGACTGAAATTACAAAGTGGAGGTTGTCATTTAGTCACAGACTCAGCATTAACCAAGTTACTTTATAGACCTCAGACTTATATAGAAACCATTTATCTCTCATCAGAGACATGATCAGCTTTGTTGATTTTCTGTAGCCCAGCTGTAGTGCAGTCCAGTTTACAGTGACTTCAGTGTGTGCAGCTAATTATTTTAGTTAAAATGGTGGGGAATAAAAACTAATTTATTTCCCATGAAGCAGTGCCTGATTAAAACAAACCCCAAACATTATATGAGGTATGTAAGAACAAACTGGGGGGAATTATTTAAGAAAAATCATTTTAGGAACACGTTGAATCCTCTAAAAAAATCTCTTTAGCTCTTGTGTCTCTGTGAAGTGATTCAAGCACCATTGAAACAGGAGCAGCCAGACAAATCTTGCCCTTTCTGCAGTCTTGGTTTAGGTACAAGATGTAGCTGAAGTTAAACAGGGTGAGACCTCTGCAGCTGCCAAGAACAAGCAGCCCAACCAAAACCCAGCTGCTCGCTCAAACATCCCTCACATTCTCTCTATTTGGACAGTGCTTTGCACCTTATGAACAAAGGCAACCTGTGTACAGGATAAGACTCCAAGACAAGCTCTGCCAACTTGGCTTTAAGGAGATTCACAGAAAACTGATTGCAAGGGTTCAGGAGAGAAATGAAAATAGTAAGAAACTTGGTAATAGGTGGAAAGTGTCCTGGGAAAAGAGAAAACTGAATGGCTCAGCCATCCAGCAGGTACTCCCATTCGTATCTTATCAGAAGGAAAAACAAAAACCCAAACAAACCAATAAAACTTCTCATAAGTTTATTAATGGCCATTAAAAATGAGAATGAGTAAAGATGACTGTGTGTCCCAGTTTGAGTCAAATATGGACATCAAAGGCCTGTGCCAAGGGAACTTGTGTCCAGAAAGCTTTGAGCTCCACCCCAAAACACTGCAGGCAAACAAGTCTCTTCTCTGATTTCACTGTACAACAGCAGCTTGGTTTTAAACTGTGGAATAATTCTCAGCCAATATGTATTAAATACTTAATTGCATTTGCTTGGTTTTGTACAAGAGAGTTGATCTTACTTCCTTTCATTCTCAAAGCAGCTACAAAATGTCCAGATGTTAAACCTAAAGTGAAGCAAAACAAGTCCCCATAAACCCCCTTCAAAAGAACAAATGTTGCCAATGGTGACTGAAACACTAATTACTACTACTGATTATTTTAGCATAAAGATGTGTGTAAGGTACAGCGCTCCCAGTCCTGAAGCAGCTCTTTCATCTTCCACAACTAAAAAATACAGAGGTTCCTCACTCACTCACATTCATATTAATTGAGCTAGAAGCACACCAGTACAACAGCACATCGGCTGGACGAGGTGCACTGGGCTGTGGATCTGTAAGGACACTGGGTTAGTGTTCTGTCACCTCAATAGCTGCATCTTCTGTGTGCCACACGCTGCTCTCTGTTGTTCTGGGGTAAATGCTCTGTTACAGCATGAACAGATGCTTTTCCTAAGCCCAAGGTTTGTCTCAGTTTCTTGATGTTTCACATCGTACATGTTGTACCCACAATTACCTGTCACTCCATCTCACTGCTTTTTTCTCTCTGTCTTATCCATATAGGTTGCAAAGGTTTACGAGCAGGAGTTTCTTTCTACAGGCTTATACTGCAGCCAGCAGCCTGCTATTTCCTAGGCCTCTAACTGCTATGTTAGACAAGTTTTTAAGAGATGATATTTTCATATGTATGGACAGAGGTCTAGGTCTCAGTTACTTGATTCCTTAGCTGTACTATGGTATCTCGCAGCTAAGCATGACACAACCAACCAATTCGGTCCTGCTCCTGTACAATTCACAAACTAATTCTTAAAAGGAGATGAGCATTACAGATCATCAGGATATTATAAGTACAAAGATAAAATAGCAACAAGAAGTAAGAATTTCCTACCATTTATGAGGTGGGAAATATAAATCATTGTTCAGATTCTTCATTTGGAAAAGGAGAGAACTGAGATAAATGTGAATGCTGTGTGTAGGCTTAACCAGGTGGACTTTACAGCTAATATCAAGAACACTGGAGTTTGTATTCTTCTATTTCCAAAAGTAATAGAACGATTCCAAACAAATCTGAAAAGGATTAATACAAGTTGTACTTGTTTTGATTTAAGATGTAATTAATGCAGATTCCACCCTTGTTTTAAATACACAACAGATGTTTGTGGTTATAGTCAGTAACTGGAACATGCAAACCATTGAGCCTAGAGGTATAAAGAAGATAAATTTAAAGATCAGTGAAGGACATTAGAACTATGTTGGTTCTAGTATTTTTTAAAGATTTTTTTCTGCTAAAATATAAATAGCTAATGCTACTCTCATTTAAATAACCATCTTTAAGTTTCTGAATTAAACAAGTCAGGAGCACTGGATGGTTCTGGGAGCCATTGTCAGAGCTATTGTTTCAAGCCATCTGTGGCTTACGGCAAACATCTTCTCCTCATTTGAATTCAATATATTTTTAAAACCATCAGCACTTCCTTAAAAATAAACCAATTTCAGCTTGTACACCTCAGTTTTCCCTCTAGGAGAGGATTTCACAGCTCTGGATTTAACACACCCTTGTGGTTTTTGATACAGAGTATCTTCTTTATAGTCAGACATATCTTAGACCAGCAGTTCCTAAACTTTCTGGATGGACAAACACTGTTGACTTCTTAATGATTTAGGGATCACTGTCAGATGTATCTGAAAACATTGGCTTGTGAGTACTGGCAGAGGCATTGCAGACTGTCCTCTGGGAATACCTGCATGAGACAAGTAAAGCTGCAAAGTGTAAGACGTGGCGTTAGAATGACATTCAGAGTGAAGACATTCAGAGAACAGTCCATAGGTTTGGTCAGGCTGCCTCAAAAGAGGTGGATAATGTGTGTATGTGATTTGGGACTTGACTCTTGCCTATGTGTAGTTTATATCCTTTATCACAAAGAATATAGATCCTTCTGGCTCCCAGAGGAGGTGTGAGTGACCACCTGTATTTTTATTTTTATAACCAGCTCAGCAACCTGGTCTGACTGATTTTAGGCCAGCAGCACTGCCTGAGCCTGGGAGTGACAATGTGTGACTGGGGAGGGAACCCACTTCCACTGTCAACACAGTCCCAGCTGGGATTGACACAACTTTGGGAAAGCGTTTTCTCGAGGCTGTTTTTCAAAGTACAATAAGACAATTTTGATGTGTGGCCCAGGACAGTCTGTTGTCTGGAAACCCACCTGGCCCCATAAGGTAACTTTCTGAGAGCCCCGAGCTCTCCCTGTGAGAAAGGAGAGATGACTGATTATTCATTAAATATCAGCACGCCACTACCTCTCACACAGCACCCACACATGATGGACTTGTTGCCAGATCTTGTCCCAGAGCTGCTGGCTTTGAGCTCAGCTGATACAAACCACCCTGCAGAGCTCTCATTACTTTACACGCCAGCAACATTGTCTGTTTGAATGGTGTGGAACAGCCGGGCAGAAAAGCTGTAAACAAAACACACACTCTGCTATTGTGTTTTATTGCAACTTCCATGGTTTTCTGAACTGAAATTGTGGACTTTCCAGAAAATTACATTAGCAATGCTGCAAAGTCTTTGTGTATTGCTATTTGTTACCTGGCCAGCAGCACAAAGGCATCTCAGTGTTGTCCAAAGTGCTTTCTCATTTCCAGTACTTTTGGCAATGTGTGTTGCCTTCATACTCTTGTATCATCTTGGAGAGGATAAAATTTAGTTATCACAAGAACTACTGCCTGGCAGGAAACCAGCCTTCTGACAGGTATAGCAAAGGCTTGTAACAATAAAAGTATCTCTGTGTGGGCTAAAACTCACCAGGATTTTACATATCCCATCAAACAGTTCTTGCCAGTTTTCAGCTCATCACTTCATGGAAATGCCCTGCAGTTATCAGCAAACTATTACATTTAAGATTAAAAAACAAAAAGCAATTCGCAGTGCAAATAGACTGTGAAATGTATTTGAAAAGCAATGTAACAATGGCAAATTATATTTTAAGAGCTTTCTTCTAACAGTAACTATCACACTAACAGTACAACATTGGGACACTGGGAATACTTAAACCTGACCGTCTAGCCCAAGGACTGCAGTAAGCTTTAATAAGACTAAAAAGTCATTACCTGAAGTACCATTTAGCATGGTTTTGCTTGTCAGAAGTCAAGAGTTGGACAGTATTTTAAAGACCCATGGCTCAGATTCTGCCAGTGTACACTTCCATGCTTCCATAGTCTGAACCTGAGCATTAATTCTCAGAAATACCCTGGAAGTATGAAAAAAATGTGCTAATCAGATTAAGTGCAGTGTTGGACATTTCATTTTAGAATAGTAAGCCTTACCTTAAACACACTGAAAACCTAGGAACTGCTATAGTACTGAATTTGTGTTTATCTCCCCTTCTTTTTGTAGCTCATTTGGTGACATGGTCTATTACAATACAATTGTGGGAATAAAGCCCCAAGAGCATTTAAACCCAGGAAAGGCCCCAAATCAATCACTCCAAATAGATTTTAAATAAATTACGTAATAAACTTTCAGGTTTCTCCTGCCAGAACAGGCATGATGGAAGAAGATGCAAAGCTGGGCAACATTCTGCATGTGAGAGCAAGGACCCCAAGGACTAAAATCAGCAAATGGCAAGTGAGGGAGTTTTACTGCAGGAGAGGAGAGAATTAGGGAGAGTTCACCACAGGAGTCAGGCAGGAGATTAGTTTTCATTTGGTTTAGCTTCAAGTCAAATGTGCTTCTAAATCATCACAGAGAGAGATGAATGCAGTTGTGATTGTGGGTTTGGGAGGAAGAGGAAGAGGGAGAAGATTGGCAGCAAGATTGCCCTTGGCCACAAACACCGTTTTTTGCTTTACAAAAGCAGAGATGAATACTGAGCTGTGCAGGCTCAGCCCTATGCAGAGCAGCCTGGAGAAGACAAGCCTCAAACACAGGACAGGACAAAGGCCACAGAAAGCTGCTTCAGTCTGTCACCGCTGAACTGGATGCTTCTGCTTAAAATATCCCAAAGAGTTCTGCAGTCTCTCCCCTTCTTCCACTTACCCAGCTCCGGATTCGACTATAGTACAGCTGTAATAAAAAGAAATTAACAAACCAACAACAAGTTTGAATCAGTGCAATTCATTTTACTTTCTCGCATCCATTTTTGTTTCTCTCAAATTGCCTCTACCCAGTCACTTTTCCATTTTGAACACCCCATCCCCCTACCCCCCTCCCATAAAATGCAGCCTCTAGTTATAGGGTAATTTCGTCCTATAGCTTCTTATAACTTGATTTTTTTTTAAGCTAGCTATTGTTTAATTACTACTTTGAAGTCAATTTAGCAGAAGAAAAATCCCTAGTTTAAGGTGGCTTTTTGCATCCCCACCAAGCTATTCAGCAGGGCATTCATCCAGGATACAAAACTAGGCTGAAGCTTTAGGAGTTGAATGGATCACTCCAGTAGAGATTTAATTTCCATGAAATTCCTCCATGAAAATCCACTCACTCCTCTTAGATCTGACAGACAGGCAAAGACCAGCCACTACCTTTGAACTGAGTAATTTTTAAATGCATCCCACCCCTCTTTGCCCCCCATATAAATATGAATTGCTGAGACTCAGGGCGACCTGGTAGACTTTAAACCACTCACAGAGTGCGGGCAGGAGGGGAAGCAAAGGCAAGCACATGACTCCGTGATGACTAAACTTAGGGTGGTTCGATGAATGAGCCCCAAATCGTTCTGCTGCCGGCTCTGTCCCGCTGCGGGTGAACCCAGAGCTGTTCCCGCAGGGGCAGCGGCTGCGGCAGCGGAGCCGCCGGCTCCCCCCGCGCCTGCCGGGCCACGGTTCGCGGAACCCTGCGGGCAGCCACTGCCTCGGGCAGAGCCGGTCCCGGCGGCCTCGCTTCTCTGGTCCGGTGTGACAGCGCCCGGAGATGCACCGCCCGTCTGATGCGCCACTTCACCGCCGGGGTGTCTGCGCGTATAAACCAAATTCTCCCCGCAGGCGCGGCGAGCCCCGCCCGGTTCCCGAGTGTAACACGGGAGAAGGCGCCGCTGCCGCCTGGAGCTCGGCGTTCGACCCCAGTGCTCCCGGCAGCACGGTCCCGGTCCTGTGCGAGCGCTTCCCTGTTCCCTTCGCCGTGGGAATCACGCCCATCCGCGGCCGTACGCGGTGCGGAGCCCCGGCCCCGCCCGATCCCCGCGCCCGGGGAAAGCCCCGCGGACCCCAGAGGTTTGTGGACGGACAGCACGAAGCCGAGCTGCCGGCGCGGGTGTGGATCCCGCACCTCTCCTCCCGCCCCCTTCCGCCCCCTGCAACTCCTGGACTTCCTCCCACTCGTGTGTTTTAGAAAACGCTCACCCCGAAGTCACCACGTGCGTCACTTAATAATTGGGACAAAACATGAGGGGTTATCTATCTGTAAAGCTTTAATGTACCAGGCAGGCAAGATTTTTCTACATTTATTCACTTCGCTTTTCTTCATTTAACAGCTGCCAGCTCTCTCCTTGTTTTCCCGAGTGCTGCTGCATTCCCACCTCTCTGTGCAAACCCAGTTCCCGAGTCCTGGCTGCTGTTTTAACTTTGCTCGGACGCACACTTGGCTGTTCAAATTTCAGTCCATAGCTAAGCGCTGCTTTTCTTGCCTGAAGCCCCTCAGTTTCGAGATCTTTCCTGGATCTTGCCCGTTGACTCTGTAAGCGGGGGGCGGGGAGGGGGGTGTCCGCAGTGAACCCCATTTTCCCTTCTCCAATTCCTGCTCCCCCTTCCCGGAGTTCCACGTGCGGCTGTGAGCGAGCTCCGGCGGCTCCCGGGCATTTCTCGCCGCAAAGCTGCGGATGCCTTTGCATTCCAGGCACAATGACCCTCTGTTCCCTGGAAGCTTTCTTCAGCTCCAACATCTAAATCACCAGCCCCACAGCAGGCAGAATCCCCTGCTCTTTCCTCCTTTGAAATGTTTATCTTTGCACCTCCTAACTCAGGTTCATATGCTCCAACAAGCAATTTGGGAACCCCTTCTTTTCCTTTTGAACTCTTTTTCCTCTAGAATTTTGTAATTGCCGCATTGTAGAGAGTTTTTTGTTTGTTTGATTGTTTGTTTTGACTCCTTTTTCTCCCTCTCAAGCCAAATTTTCAAACATCAGTGATTCAGATTGATTAGCTCGACTAAAAAAGTCCTGAGCACTGAAATTAGAAGATATCTCCTCACAGTGTTTTCTCTCCGTTCCTAAAGTTTGTTTGTTATCACAGGGCAAAAAAAAAGTTTGAACAATATAATTTCACTTTGATGTGAATGCTGACCAGTTTTATTCTAGAAAGGTTTAAAACTTTTGATACCTTTCCTTAGCAGTCCTGACATCAGGAAACACACACACCAAGGTGGTTTCATTCAGTGTGAGTAGGAGTCTGACAATACACCAACTAAACACACAGGGGCTCAGCTGTGTTTTAGCTGTTGATGTGATATTAAAGCTGTTGGTATGATATTAGTTTGTTGGAGGAAATATATACTTTTAAAAACCAAATAAACGTTACAGTTCATGCACTAAGCAAAATTTATTTTTAAAGTGCAGTCAATTTTATAGGAACCATGTTCGAAATGTTTACATTTATGGATTACAAACTATATTTGTTGTAAACGCACTTAATTTAATCGCATCACCACTCAAACTCCTCAGAGGTTATTACTTTGTTTTAACATTTGCATTGGGATCTGAATATATGAAACACTGCTGCGGTTTAGGCGATAAGTGTTATTTAAGAACTCTGGAGGTGTCAGACCTCATTACACCGAATTACCAGAAAGCTCTGCAGAGTATGGACAGGCAATATAGGCTGCCTCTGGTAACCCTGACAATTGCCCTTTAATCCTGACCTACAGGATTCCTGATATTCCAGCCATAGCCTGTTCTTTGCGTACAACCTGAGCAGAGACACGTTTATACAGAACACATTTCTGTAGGAACTTCAAGGGTATCTCCAAATCCCTGTCAATTGAAACTAAATTAGGACATGAATCAAAACTTCAGGAGTGAAAATTTTGGAACGTGTTATTATCCTGTTTACTCAGAGTTATCAGTTCAGGTATGTTTTATTGCACCGTGGTTGCTGAACTGAGGAAATGAAAAACAGTTGTTGTTAAAAACAGAAAAATAACAAATTTTATCTGGGTTTACATCAAAATCTCATAAGAACAAATATAACAAGTGAAATATATTGCAGAAGGATTATGGTAAATGTTTGTTCTCAGAATTGGATCATCTAAAATAAAAAAAATTATAATAATTATAAGGAATTTAAATGAGACACAAACAAGATTTTTGACATAGACTTTATATTTTTGGATGAGGGAAAGTATTAACTAAATAACAGCAGTAATATTTCACTTAACCAAAATGAAATAATTGGGCAGTAGTGAGTTCAGAGATGCTTTATTAGGTGTCAAGGTACTCCTGTGTGGTATGAGTATGAGGAAACTGAAATACAAATGCTGCAGAAAGGATGTCTTCTACTTCTGTTTCCATTTAAACTTCTCGCTGACATTAGAGGAGGTTCAGTGTAAAGTGGAGGCAGTCTGAAGTCCTGAATTTCTGTCTCAGTTGACTGAGGATTAATAATCATAGAATCTGTCTTCCTTCTCTGTGGGATTTTGATCCTCCTGATCCAGCAGTGATCAGACAGTAGCGCAGTTGTTTCAGCCCAGATTCAAACAAGCAGGTACCTCTGTCTCAGAGGTCAGCACCATGCTGGGCTCAGAGACTAAATTAATCTGGAAAGGAGTCTGAAGTCACACAGGCAAGTATCTTATTGATCATAGGAGAATGGAAACTTCCCCTGAAGTCATCCTACAACACGAGTGATGTGCACTAAGAGTGCAGATGACAGAAATCTGCAGCCTGTTCTGCAGCGAGCAGCCTTTCAGGGCTTCTGCAGGGCAATTTGCCAGAGTGGCGCTTTTATGGAACAGGTTAGGAACAAACCCACAGCTAGATAAAGAAAAAAGGGAAAAGGAAGAAAAGAAACAAGACAGGAAGAGAGGGAAGGAAGGAAGGAAGGAAGGAAGGAAGGAAGGAAGGAAGGAAGGAAGGAAGGAAGGAAGGAAGGAAGGAAGGAAGGAAGGAAGGAATGTAAACACTATTATTTATCCATTATAGTGCTAACCTTTGACTCCTTCCAACTGCATGTCCCAAACCTCAGCTCCAAACTTTGGAAACAGGATTTCTGACCACATTACCAATGAACGCAATTAGCCATGACACATTTGCTTCATAATAAAAGTAGGCTGAGTTCCAGTGCAGCAAATGAACAAAGTAAAACCAAACAACAAATACGCATTTAGTCAGACACAGAAAGTTTGAATTTTCAAACACCCCAAGGATGTGGTATTGTGTAAGCAAAAGAAGCACTTCTAATTTCCTCCCACCATCCTCAGCTGAACTTTTCTGCATCCTTGTTCAGACTCCAGGCATTGCTTCGTGCCGCGATCAGCCAGTTCAGCTCAGTGAAGAGAGACTGAAGGAGAGCCCCCTTTGTACCTCTGTCCTGCCTCAACACCAACCCGGGCACACAGGGAACTGCCCCAAGCACCCACCCAGCTCTGCCACGCTGGTTTGCCACACAAACCTCAGCAGGACAGTAACTCTGGATCTCAAAACTTTGGATAACTGTCACATAAATCAATTTTGTCCATCTATGTGAGGCAGTGCACAGTGTGACCTACAAAAATAATTTGTGCCAGTGTAATTGCCTGAGAAATCAATTAAAAGTTAAATAGTAACAGAAGGAGTTTCCAAAGCACTATTCCCAAATGGATACAGGTACTTTATGCAGCTTACTCCTCTTCTACTACAGAGGTAAATTATACAAATTCAAAGCAACTGACATGAGTTATACCTGCCTTTGGAGCTTCCCACATTCAAGCAGCAGTTCTCCAGCCACGGGTTGATGAAAAGCTCTGGAAATGCAACAGTTTTGGTTCAAAATCTTAGTCTCTGGGACTGGCAGCTTGTCCTCTCAATCTTGCCCTAAAAATGGGCTTCTTTACAATATGTATTAGACCTCTGAGCTAAACTGATAGCTAGGGGCACAGGAGAGGAGGGAAGGAGAAATTCATCAAATTTCCTGCTGCAGCCGGATCTCAGAGGAAGTTGTCGCTTCCTGCAGCTTGGGTAGGGGAGCCCTACAAGCCAGATGGAGATTTGCTTCAAGAAATATTTGTTTAGGTATGCCAAAAGCTGAGCAGGAGCAATCGAAGAGAAGTGTCAAACAAGGCTGGAAGGAACACCACCAGTCACAGAATCAGGGAGTGATCTGGGCTGCAAGGAACCTTAATGATCAAGCAGTTCCAACCCCCCTGCCATGGAAATGGACAGTCCTGCCAAAAAAAATCAGAAGACACCAGCTCTTATGTAGCAGCATTTACCTTTATGCTCTGAGGATCAATAATCCCATCATTACAGTATAGGAGCACAGTGCATCCACAGTCAAGCCCTGTATTTGTGGAGTGACAAGCACATTGTGGAACGGAATGGAGAGATCTTGCTGCCTCCAGCTAGTTACCTCAGTCCTCTGCCAAAGACTGCTGACCCTGTAGATCTAAGGACAGAGTGACTGGTACTGCACACCCTCTACCTTTTTTTTTAAACACAAGTGGGTTGAAGAAGCAGTTTTGGTTTAGAAAGTATCCCTCACCCGACCCTCTTACATCTGACTTGTGAAGAGCTGTGTTGCTCTGTAGGTTCCCAGGTTTTCCTGGAGGTTCAGCACTGTATATTAAGAAGAATTTTCTTTGCCTCCTTTTAATAAAGATTTCTCCTCCTGCGTGCATGTCTCTGTTCCTTGAGAGCAGCGGGAGGGTTTGGAGATGTCTCTACCTGACAACTGTGATTTCCGTGGGTTGTACTGGTTGTTTGACACAGAAGTCCAACGGAGTGTTGGGAAAAACTGTTTCCCATCCTGCACTCCATCCTCCTGCAGAACAGCCCTGTGTGAACCTCTGACAGGGTTAATGGAGGTGGGGGAGCCTACCGTTGCCCTTTCACAGCTGAAAGGGCACAAGAGAGCAATTACAGCCTTTCATACTCTCCTAAAGGTATTTCACTTTTCATCAGAACAACAAACATAAAGTGCATTCCTGAGGCTTGTAATGAAGGATGATAATTTTTGTACTATGTAACTTTAAATATGAAAATATAAAAACAATATTTAAAATGTAATTATATGGTTTGAAGTGTATTTTATATGTGACTTTCTTGTACATGGTGCAGGTTCATCTGTATATTATGTCATGGAAATATGTGACATATATTATTATGTGCTCCAGCCTCAACATTTACTTAGCCAAGGATGTAATTAACACCTTGATAGAACGAAGCACATCCAATTTGTATAAGTAGTGAGTGTTTGGTCTATATTAAGCAAGAGCTCAATATACAAACATTTATTGGAATAAGCCTCCCTTCTCGGTTCTTTCAGCTTCTGTCCATGTCTTAAATGGAAGCACTGAACAAAACAGAAACATTCTTAGCCCCAAAATCTATATTTTTGTCTGATATTAGTTTCTTTTTGCTTTAGGAAATCCCATTTTAAATTACCCTTCACGCTGCTGGAGATACCAGGCTGAGATGAGCCCATGGCAATGGCAAGCTGAGTTTAGGAAAACTGGGTCATCAAACAAGACAGGACAGTTTGGAGCCAGGAGCTGCTGCTTCATTAGAAGTTAAACCTTCACTCACTAAATGTCAGAGCCACCAGCTGCAAAGGAAATCGCCTTCTTATGGCATAAACGAGTGTGATCTATACTTCAACCAGACAAAATACATCCAGTATTAAATATCAGTGATTCAAGGCTGTTAATCTGGTAGTGGCTCTCCAGTCTGGATTAGATATAACACAATATTTGAGCATTCCAGTGGCTGATAGGTGAACTGGTTTAATCTAATCCCGGTAAATTAGAAATACCTTCCATTTCTAAAGAATCAAGGTATCTGAACAACACAAATGAAAATGTCTTCTGGATGTGGATACTTAGTCTTTTCTTCCAATTTCCAGGTGCACTCCATCTGCTCTTAGGAAAATCAGCATTGTACCTTGAGATTACAGGGTTGAATTCTTGAAAAGGGGAGGAACTACAGGGGATCCAGAAAATAGCTTTAAATAGATTCTCTTATCTTGTTTTTCAGGGTAGATTTGGGAGGTTTTGGTATACATTTCAGTACAAAACCCATTAATTTACAAACTGCAGTGTTTATGTTGGGAAATGCATCCTGCCCTTCTGTAAGCAAAACAAAACATCCTTATCTTGAGAGATTGTTTTCCAAAAAAAAAAAAGAAAAAAGAAATAAGTGAATGGATCACAGAAGCTCCTGCCTGCCTCGTGGGAATTTGGCTGAAAAGGCAAGATGAGAACATGTGGCAATCACTGAAAAAGTGCCATGAAGCTTTTTGGAAATAACTGTTTCAGGTTTTGCACACTTTTAAAATTTATTTATTTATTAGGAAATTAAACAGAGCAACACTTGCTCAGAGGTAGAACACTACCTTGGGAAATAACTCATTTTTCATCTTTAGAGGATGGGATCAGCCTGACTCCTGAAGCACAGAGGAGCCTGACACGGCACCGCAGGCTCCCACACTTGGAGTCAGTAAATACATCAGGAGTCTTCTCCCAGCCCCCAGTGTCAGGGAACGTCTCCCCTCTCTCCCAGCCCGTCTCCATCCAGGATGCAGCCTCGTGTTTGATCACTTCCCCATCCCTTGCAGCCCTGCTCCAGCTCTTACCCAGCTTCTGCCTTTTCTCCACCCTTCTTCCACTGCGCTTGCTGGGACCTTGGGAGCTGCTTCAGGGGATGTGGATGTGCACGAAGGAGGGGGAGTGACCACCAGAGTCCTTTCCTTCAGAGCTGACTTTACTTCGAGCCCCAAATTCCAACAGTTGAATGCTGGACTGCACCTCCCCTTAAAGAGCCACCTTGTATCAGAAGCATAAAACAGGGATGGGGGTGTGCTGCGAGGATGTTAAAGGGACTGTTGCAAATAGCAACATCTATTTAGTATGATTAATCTTATTTTAAGGATGAAATACACATATTTAAGAAATGTGCTTATTCCTTTCTTGACAAATTTCAAAGATGGCCTGTGAATTTCCTGTCTGAAATTTAGTTTTCATCAGTCTTTTTAAAAGGGTAGGGGGGTCCTTAAGAACCATGATTTAACTGGATGAGATAATAAGATAATATTTAGATAATAAAGAAAACAGTTAGTGTTTCTCAATAAAGTTACAAATACATAGTGAAGTCCTTTTAAAAAGACAGTACAAAATCAATTAACCAATTTAATTACTGCTAGATAGTAAAATAATGTTGAATTTTTGCTGCTTAGCAATCATTATTTGAATGCTAAGAAATACTCCAAGATTAATTATGTGACTTTATGAACAGATATTTATTAAAGTTTGGATATTGAACTGTGTGTTTAATGAAACCTTCTCTCTTGAACGGCAATCTTAACTGTAATTTAACAAATCCTGCAGCTTGAGTTCTGCTAAATGAAATACCCTCCATGCTTTGCCTAAATTTAAGGTCCTTTAACTGCCTTTTTATACAGAATTTTAGGCTAGGAGGAACAAAAGGATGCACTTTTCACGACCCTGGAACCCTGTGACCACTGGGAAATCAAAAGGGTGGTGACACGAAGGAAAACTATTGTCCACAAAAATAAGCTCTTCAAGGGGCACCAGGAATGCACAATAAAATCCCAGTTTCCTTTGTGTAGCTGTTTATGCCTATGGCTTGCATCATCCAGAGCTCAAGAAAAGATCTAAACTAAAAAGGAATTCAGGTTTCTAAGAAAAATCTATATTCTTTTAAAAAAATCCAAAAACTATGTGAAAAAAAAATCTTTTAAGAATTCATCATTTCTTTGCAAATAAAATATGTAACTCTGAGGTAATGGAAATCCTCCTGTCTTCTCTGTGGGAATTGGAGAGGTAGATTTAAAAAGTGATTCCAGCAAGTAGGAACAGATGGGAAAATAACCTGATTTGTCAGAACTAGAGGATTTAGTGAATTTGTTGCTTTCTTTCTTTACTAGAATGTAGCAGCATGTAAGAGCTTAATTAGAGAATGAGCTCTACTTTGACCTGAAAACATTTCAAGTAAAAAAGCAAAGGGAAAAAAAAAAAGACTGGTCTTAAATTCTTAATTAAGCAAAGCTGCAATTTAACCTAGTAGCCTTTTTCCCCAGATGACTGAAAAATATAGAAAATTAGCAAATAAAAAACACAGATAAATAAAATTATGTGTGACTCTCATGTTACACTCTCTGAAAATAATTTATTGTGTCACATTTTGTTAGAAAAATTGGTTTTAAGTTATCGTTGTTTAAATCTTATTCAAAGACTTTTTCTAATTCAACTTGAAATCAGTGAAGGGAAAAAATTCCATTGACTTTGGTAAGCTTTGTCAGGGAACTGCCTGGTAATTTATGCAGAGCACAATAATTAAATTTTCTTCTCATAAAATTGTTCAATAAAAATGTGTAAAATATGCAGTTACCACACTTTTGCTTGTGTTTAAATGTTACTCGGGTATTTACAGAGCATAGTGAAAGAGCTGTGTGAGTGGAGCAAGTTTAGGCAATGAAAATGGTCAGATACTACTTGTAAGCAAAAATGAAATCAACAGATTTTTCTCATTTCTCCTTAGAGACTTTCCAAAAAAGTAAGCAACAGCAGATTTGGAGGAAAAACCCAAACAAACAAAACCACGGTTCAAAAAGCTGTAGCTTTAGCAGTAGATCAGGAAAGTGAAGAAGGTTTTTTTAAAGAAAGATTGTTTTAAAAATTGTATAGTTTAACAACTAAACCGATTGTGAGAATGATGCTAAAAATAGACACACTTTATGCTGCAACTGTTGGCCATCTCTAAAGAAACACGTAAAATAATCACCTTTGGAAAAGACAATCAAACTGTCCTGGAGGCAGTAACTTTTAAGTCGCTAACGCACGTGATCTTTTTAGCAATCATTTCAGGCTGTGGCTTTTCCAGGGCGAGCAGAGGGTGCGATCCTGCTGGAGCCGCTCGTGCCGAAGCTGGGAGAAGCAGCGGGACAAAGCCGAGGCAGCGTGGCCGGAGCCGCGGGGCAGCCGCGACCTCCCGAGCCCCGGGCGCCACCCGGGCGGCAGCGCCTCGCGAAGCCAGGTTCGACATCTCCCACGCAAGGAAGAATTCATCTACCTGTGAATGAATTTACCTGTGAAGAATTCATTTACCCTGTAAGAGAAAGTAAAGACCTGAGACCCTCTGAAAGTTTGATACTTTTTTTCACATTTAATCAAAGCTGGCTGTTACAGCGGTGGAAAGGAGATTGCAAACAGGCGAATCTCAGGGGGGAAAAATCATGTTAGAATTCATATTCTCACTGAGTCTTCAGTCTTCATAAAGTTCTGTGCTTTCTGGTTAGTAAAAAGAGCAACTATTTCCCTTCTGGGCAAGCAAAGCACCGTCACACACTACAGTGATGCCACAAGCCATGGCAGTCATCAGCATTTTTTAATGCAACACTCATCAGGAGGAATTTAAGAGAAGAAGATCTGTCTAAATGAGTAATGTAGAAAGGAGAAGTCAAGCTAAATCAAAATAAACAAAACAGAAAGGCATATTTTCTTAATACTTTACATTACACTCTGTGTAAGGTACAATATCTCTGATGCACTGAATGCTTAAATTATACAGATGTTCATGTGGAAAATCCTGCTGCAGAATCTGCATTTCAGTTTTGCATGTAAATTAAAATATATGTATACTGAGTGTACCCTTGTATTTTGCCTTCAAACCTTTTATGTTCTTAACAAATTGCACAGAGTTTTTTAAGCAGAACAGCCAAAATCTAACACAGACGTACATGGCAGAAAATATACTTTAAATCGCTAAACAGATAATTTTTTTTCTGCCTTTTAATACAAAATTCTGGGTCCATTATAACAAAAGGATGCACTTTGCACGACCTTGAGAGCCTGTGACCATTGGGAAATCAAAAGGGTAGTGACACTAAGGAAAACTATTGTCCAGAAAAATAAGCCTCTCCAAGGGGCACCAGGAATCCACAATAAAATCCCTGTTTCCAAGAAAATTCAGGCATTTCCATCAAAAAAGACTGGTAAGATAAATAGAATGTCCTCATAAGCCACAGATTCTTAATAATACAAAATGTCTAAGTCCATGGTAAACAAAGCCCCAAGGAAAACTAACATCTCCTAACTCAGGCTTCTCAAGACCTGGGTCATGACCCAGTGCCTTGTCACAAGGTACCTCAAAAGCATTTCTGAGCTGAAATTGCAGGGAATTTGTTTTGCATAACATATATTTCAGTTAGAGTTTCACTCCTTGCAGAGCTCATAAAACTCCTACAACTGTCTCCTTGCTGATAGATGTGATTTCAGGGTTAACAATGATTGCTGCCGTTATCTTTCAAGGATTTCAGTTTCCATGTGAACACACACTGATCTGAAAGAAATCCCAGCATGTTAGTTGCTTTCTTGCTTTCTGCCCTTAAATTTTGTACGTTTTTGGGTTTTTATCCCCAAGTTTTTCAATAAATCCATTTGGAGACTTTAAAAAATCAATAGTAAATTAGTCTTGCTATACATTTTTGCATTTTGCTTTATAATTTGGTATTAAGACTCTTAATCTTTCAATTACATTTTTTGAACTTGATTCTTTTCATCTTCTTTCAATGATTTCATGGGAGAATAAAATATTTGTGATAGATTCAAATCTCAGAATGTACTATTTTGTGACAAATGAGTGTGGCTATGGTGACAAAGTCGTTTGCAGGGCATCTGGGTTTAGGTTGAGTCCTGCCTGTAGCACAAAACTCACCTTATTCTACCCTAATCCTGAAGGAGGCAGAAGCCAACACATCTTTCATCATTTTTTGCTGTTCAAAGGCATTTTTGCTATCGAATGCCAAGGTTTTGCTAGTCAGCACTAGCAAGAATTAATGGAACAAGGAAAGTTATACATATCAATATTTTTAGTTGATTTATACTTTTGAAAGGCTCATTCTGCAAATATTTAGATACATGGCTAAATCCGCTCACATAAATAAAATTACTTGCATGTTTAGCTATTTGCAGAATTGACCTATAATTTCCATAAAAATCTAAAGAAAACCATGTCTGATTTTTCTCTAAGAGTTAATAAAAGGGCATATGTAATGGGAGGATGTGAGAACTAGGTGATTTATTTATTAACTCAGTTTAATACAAATCCTTAAGGGTTATTGCCTCCAAGAATTTCTACACTTTGGCTTTAATTGTAACTTTTTATTCCTGCAAAAAACTTGTGGAGAGCATTATTAAAGGTAGAATATAATGAGTTTCAAGGGCTGAATCACAATAATCTGTGTGTTTTCACTAATTTTTGCAAAGCTGACAACTCTGTGATGTAAACTGCAAATCTGCCCTAGCTGGTTGCATATGGCTCATGTTTAACCAGAAAATAATTTCATGTAAGGAGCTGCACAGTAAACAGTTCTTAAACACTGACAAGACCTGGTGTCTTGAGATGCGTGATTTACATGGAAAAATACCTTTTGTCCACATCAGTTTCACGTTCTTTGTGGGTTAATGAAATTACAGCACAGAAGCGTTGCTTTGTAATAGGCTAGAGAGCAGGAGTAAATTTATGCAAACAGGGAGAGGGATGTCTTTCCCGAACTCACAGCCCTAATTTCTAGGAGAAGGCTATGCCAGGACGGAGGATGTTTCGCACATCGGATGAGCAGGAGCTGTGTCCTGGCTGGGAGGCGGCGGGAGGCGGCAGTGGCAGGACGGACGGAAGGCTCTGTGTCCGCCCGCGGACCGCCGGGGCTGCGAGCCAATCTCATTAGCTGTGCAGAGGAGCTTTTCCTGCGGTGCCGGATCCTGGATTCCCATCGGATCCTGGACTCCATCACATCCTGGACCGCCATCGCATCCCGGGCTGCCGCTGCCACCGCAGAGATGCCGCTGCGCGTCCCGGCTGCCAGCGGTCCCCACCTCCAGCCGCTTCCCCGGCGCCTCTGGCTTCACCCCAGCTGTCCCTCTCCCTCCCTGTTATTAAAGCGAGGGGATATTATTCCGTCTTTGGAATACTTTTCTTTCCTAGAGCTGTACTTCAGCCTGTTTGCAGCCTGGGGGCAGAGCCACACCGGCTGCTGCCGGCAGCCGGGAAAAGCCGCTTCCCGGAGGGTTTTGCAGCTGGGACAGGTTCTGGAGGGGGAATAACACCCCCTTCCCTCTGTTAGACATTTAGTTACCTCACTCTGAGCAGAAAGGAGCTTGCCTCCTAAAAGGAATTTTTTTGGTTTTTTTTTGAAACCCCATCTTTGCATGTTTTGTGTGAACTCTAGCCTGTATCCATCCTCAGCCTTATTTCCCGTCTGGGCTGGATCTGTGGACTTTATTACTCCAAGCAAGCACGTTTTCCCACTATGCTGAGATCAGTTACACATTCTTCCTTGTGGTAAGGTTTGTTTACCTCCTGTCATGCTGTTCTTTTCCAACAGAACATTTCGAGCTTGGGATAACAGGATTATCCTTTTAGTATGCACATCCCAAAATGTGTTAAACTACTGTTAATATATTTTATCTTCTTAGCAGGGATCTGGAGCACACACGACACATGCACTGGAAAAAAGCGTTGCCTTGGGATGAGAGGTGAGCTCCTGTGTTATGCCTGTAGCCATAGAATTGGGAATATATGGCAGGTTTAAGATGGTCTTATGCTCTAATCCTGAGCTGCTCTGCAGGCTGGAGTAGACATCCTAGTGCTTAGTCAGCCTGAATCTCAATGTGTTTTAGCTAAACTGTGAGCTCAGCTGTTCCCTGAATTTACAAAATGCTCCTGTGAGAGGCAACAACCTCTGAAATGCACCTTCCAGTGCCCAGCTCCTGCACAAGTGTTTGGAAGGGAAATCACTGATGGGGAACTTTGACGAGCTGCATAATGAAACACCTCCCCCAAATGGATGTAAAAACTACTTCACACTGTCCTGCTCCAAGGAGCTCATCCTAAGTGGCAGGATTTTGAATTTAATGAACACATACACAGATTTCTGTCTAGGACATCTGCTTTGAGCAGTGCTTTTGAAGCACAATCTGATGTTTCACAGAGAAAAGGGCCTGAGGGATGCTCTGGGTGCTGGGTGAAGGACGAGCATCCTGCCACTTGCAGGCGGTTTATAGAGCCTGCCCTGCATCTGCACAAGTTTTGTACCTTTAACAGGCAACCCGAGAGATGCTGTCTGTAACTTGCTCATGTTCCCCCTGAAAAAAAGAGAGGAATACTTGCATTTCCTATCTCATGCAACTGTCAGAATTCAAGAGTGGAGAAAAGTACCAGCCGGTTTTTTGCTGTGCATGGTGATAAGGTGTGTGTGTGTAAACTCCCAGATTTCTTACATGTACAATACCCAAACCTCTGCCTCTTCTTAGAGGATGCCTGACAGAAAGAGCTCTCAAAATCTAATACCTGCTTGACTCCGCTGAGTGCACACAATCTGATCAACAGGGGAGAGGTACATGTCTTCCCTGAGATCAACATACAAACCACAGGACACAATGGAAACATGAAGACAAGGTCTGGTCCCTGGGTCTTCTCATAGGTCCTTACATCAAAGATTGATAATATATGTGGATTTCAGAGAAAAATGCAGGCAATGCTGTACATCGTCCTGCGGTAACAGTTAATGAGCTCAACAAAATATGAATTTTATGTGTAACCTGGAGTCAAACAGTAATTTATTGACTCATTTCTAAAAAGCCACGTGGTGTAAGGGAAGTATATTTTGGAAGGAGATGTCTCGTCTAGAAATGACTTGAGCATATTTTTAAGTTTAGGCACAGAAGAAAAGGTTAAACCAAGTCCTGTTTAGCTGCCCTGCCCTGAAGGAGGAGTTCAGAGTGTGCACAGAGGTGTGTGCAGGGCTGAGGCCAGTTCCTCCTGCCCTGAACCTATGGATGGGTGAAGCATCAGCGGGAGCACTCACGTCCAGATTACCCACCATGTGCATGAAACGTGTAGGCTCGGATTCAGGGTGCAGCCTGCCTTTGTAGCTTGTTTTGATGGAAAGAACACCACTCCTCAAGACACAGCTTTCATGGTTTGCGAACTTACATACTCCTCATTTAAGCTATTTCCACATTTTAGGGGCTTAAGCACATATTTGGATTATGTGGCTCATCTAAATATTCAGATATACACCAAATGTAGAGAGTTCACAACATATTCTGATTGCCAGCTGTGGAGAAATAAAACCTATTAAGCAATTTTACAGAAGGGGAAGTTGTGCACTGTTACAAAATAGAAACTGCACTTCAGAATTAATATGCAGGCACATATGCATGAATTAAAATGCTGTGTTATATACACAAATTTGAACATTCATCAAAATACCAGTAATATTTGGCAAAATTGGAAACCTGTGCATGAGAGGAATTCACCCATCTGGAGTGAAATGAAGCAGAGAAGTTGTTACACAACAAAAACCATCGGATGAGAAAGGCAAATCTCAAACCACAGAGACTTCAGTGCAGTGGTGAGGGCAGGTGTAATCCATGATCTGTCAGAACTGCAGGAGGATGCGAGGGGAGTCTGAGAAGGTGTTTAACAGGACAGACTGTCCAGAGAATCTGACACAGAAAATAGATGGCCAGCATTCAAAACCCTGCCTTCCAAGAATCGATTTTGACATGAAAAAAATATGAACCCTGTTCCTCAGCAAGTTCACGTGGGAAACATTTCTAATTTCAGCATTACACATGGCCTTATGCTGTACCACAAAAAGGCTCATTTAGTCATGCAAGTAGATGCCTTTCAATTTGACAACTTATATCCAGTTTTCAGGATTTAACCCACCTGAAATGGGAAAGAAATAGATGAAGAATTGAGTACTGCAAAAGGATGAGTTCATTTAACTTCCCATGATGTTAATGAAGGTGAAGGCAACTCACAGAATCAAACCCTATAGAAATTGCATAAAAGAGCTTTACGGAAATGTAATTTCAGCCTGCTACAAAGTAATACAGATACATAATAAATGAAAAGGATTAGAAAGCTAAATGCAGACTTTAATATACTTAGCTACCAAACTGTGAAGATAAATGAGGCAGAGTCCATTCTATACATTTAAATTTTGTTATAATAAACACGTTTATAATAAATTGTCAAACAGCTCCTAAAAGGACAGGTTCGAGACATTAGTATGCAGCACTCCTTTATGGCATGTCAGAGATACAGCAAATGTTACATTATTTATTACAGCAATCAATACAGTAAAAAAAAAAAATTAAAATTAGACATGAAGTCTACAGCCATTACTTGTTTCTTATTTTATGTGTAGATTGGTCTTATTTAAGAGAGAGCTTAGTGTTTTTATAAGCATATTTCACTTAGCTAAAATGCAAGGTAACATAGCTTATTCGTATCCTATTTTCCCCTATTAAATAGTTTTACAAATGAAGGAAATAGTAATTAAAAGCTGAATGCCAGTTTCAAATGTTTTACTAACACAATGACAAAAGTGTGAAATCTTTTGTAATAAAACCTCTATTATCAGTCATTTTTCATGACAAGTGCAAGCACATAGCAACAACTCAGAAAACTAATATTGAATTAAATTTTTCATTACCACTGAGGAAAATCTCAAAATATCTCTTTTTATTCTGTCCTCATAACAGGAAAGTTTTCATTCTACATCTTTTTCAGCTGAATGCTTTAAAATAAAGACAGTTCAGCAGCACATGACAGGTAATCCACAGTTACACAAAAAATCCAAAGTGTACAGAAGACAAATGAAGACAGACCTTTAAGGAACTCCACTGCTGCAAAGATTTACCAGAGTTGTGACTGTGTGAGAATTCACAGAAAGAGTTTGGGGAAGTTATTAGGGGAATAACTCTGTAGCTAACGATTAAAGTGTTTTCTCTTAAATATTCCCTTGGGTTTTTTGTTTTCTTTTTAAGGTGACTTGATCTCTCCAAATATTTTCTTCCAAAAATATAAAGTATGGTGTCTGAAAGACTCCATATCTGGCTGTAAAATAGGGTTTTGGACACTGATTTCATGCTGGTGTACTGCAAGTTTAGGAGAAGATCTTCAGGCTTTCAACTATTCTCAAAGTTTTGAGAAATAAGTTCGATTTTATTAATCTGACAGAAATCTTTTCATACAGGAAGTGATCTTTGGATGGTTTGTTTTGAAAAGTAGTTTTTTGTTTCACGAAGATTCATCCCTCTTCATTGGTTCTGATTTCTTTTATGCATTTGGATAGTTCAGCACAATTCACTGTGCTTTCTCCAGTATGGAAAAGGTCAGACAATAATTCTGATTTTGGTAGGGAACTGAAGTGGAGCAGAGAGTCCAAGGCAAGCCTTGACCATAGCTGTTACAGTATGAATGAATCAGGAACCAAGAAGAGAGAACAGAATTATCTGCAGCACTGAGAAGAAAAGTGCAGTGAAGGAAACAGAAATCTTCTCAGCACGTATGCATGCATGTGATTCCATTACAGGAAAAAAAAAATTCAAATTTCAGTATATTTGTTGTAAGAGTGAGGTATAGAATTTCACAATAAACTCTGACAGTGATTTTCAGTAATTTTCAATTTTTTTTCCTCTCATCTCTGTATAAGGATTGCACCTCACTTAGTTTTGCTAACAGACCTCCTAACCTGGAACAAAACCTTCCACAGTAACGTGTTTTACAAGCACCACCTTGCAACCTATAAATCACCATGTGCTTGAAAAGGCCGTCAAAACTCTCTGCCCAGCTGACATGGCAGAGAACTGCTTTCACTACACAATACCCTTTAAAATATTAAGAAAAGTTCTGGCACTATTTTCTTTGACCATTACTTTTTAAAGCAACTGATCTATTTGCAGATCCCCGGACTCCCTTCCATGATACACAAAAACACAAGTCAAAGGTCAGCAGGAAGATGTAAAAATACCATTTAATCTTATCTGTGCAACACTTCATGTAGGCTTATTTCACCATCTTCAGGCTCTCTTTGTTGAAAGACTAATTTATTTCTGAACTGACAAAGAAGAGATAATCAATTTGCAGCATGAATTGAGTAAAACTCCTACCCCTACATGTAACTTTATTCATATATAAGATTTGAATATGCTTATGATACAAATGTTTATATTAATCGAAAATCAATGCACAGCATATAAAACGTTTTTTATATAAAGAAGAAAGTTTTCTAGTGCTGTGTCATGTTTAGTCCTTATTTGCTGCCAGTTTAAAATAGTTTTGTTTTACAGAGTTAGACATGAAGTATCTTTTCTTTGGGAATGTTTTCCCTGTTATGCACACATGAGTTACTGGGACACTTTTGCATTTTCCATCGCTGTGTCGATTCACTATTCTGTTTCTGCAGGGGTGTTGATAACAAATTCACATATCCATGCTAAATTGCTGACTTCAGTGTTGAGCATTTTGCTCGCTTTTAGCATTTGTGGGTCGGGACCTCAGAAAGGCACTCTGCCTAATCCGGAGAAAATTTAAATTTCGAGTTTGACTGCGTCCTCCATTACACGTGATCTTCCTGCAGCTCCAAACCAGGAGCCAGTAAATTCCGTATCAATCTCGGGCACTACGGCACAAAGTTTGCAGAGAGCAGCCCGGCTGAGGATTTCCACTGATAAGGAAGGAACAAATTGCGGTTTCTGGAAGCGGTGCAGAAGGAGCCGTGGCTGGCTCTGCCTGCGCAGAGCGCTCCGGTCCCGCTCCGCCAGCGCCCGGGCTCGGCCGCTTTGTCTGAGGCCTCCCACGCGCAGGACCTCGCCAGCCTCGCCCTCCAACCTGCGAGAGCGGGGCCGCAGGATTCTAATAAAGAAATTAAACTGTAATAAATACGGGGGAGGGGGGGACGACACAAAAGCCCTTTTCTCGTTGTGCGCGAACGCAGTCCCGATAGATACTGCCCGGTTTCCATGGGGACATTTTGTTCTGACTTCAGATCCCGACGATCGGGGTGAGATGTGGCACTTTTGGGGCGTTTTCGCCGAACCTAGTAGAGCCGCCCGGGGAAGTGGGGCCAAACTGTTCGTTATCAATCGATTTTATGTTATTTATTCTTTTAAAAAAGATGATTACTCCTAATCCCTGAGGAACCGTGGCCGCTGGCTGGGCACAATTAGCACATTTTTAGCATTCCTGCGAGGGCCGCCCGCCAGGGCAGGACAAACACCCCGCGCTGGGGTCCCCGAGACAGCCCGGGCGCGGGGAGACCTCTCGGGGTGCGCCTGGGGGGGGCCCAGGTCCACGGGACCCCCCTCGGGATGCACCTTTGGGGTGCTCAGGTGCTGGAAGGCCACGGCGGGTGGACGGGGAGAGCCGCCAGCAGCACCGTGTAAGCCCAGCTCGGCCGGGACAGGACCCGCCACGTCATTTCGGGGGCTTTTCACCCCAAAACGGCCGAAGTTTCCTCCCATCACTGCGCTGGTGGCCCTGAGCGACTGCGGCCACGCGTGGCCGTGGCGGCTGCGGTGGCTCGCGTTCCACGCGGAACGGGCACAGCCCCCGCACCCCAAAATCCCCCCCAAATCCCTCACTCTCAGTCCCTCACGCCCCATCCCCGCCGCACCCCGCGGCCGGCCCACCCCGTCCGGGCCCTGCCCGGGGTCTCCTCCATCGCCATCCCCCCGCGGGAGGAAGGGGCGGCCGGGGGCGGCGGCTGCCATTGGCCGGGCAGCGGCGGCCGCAGCTGCAGGACACAATTAATTATGCTAATGGCGCGGGGAGCGGATGTGCTCGCTTCCCCCCGATCCCTCTCCCCGTTTTTGGCTGGCCGGGCGGGAGGAGCCGCCCTGGCCCGATCACATGATATTGTCTTCGCGCCACTTTCGTAAAACCCTTTTTATTCCAGGGCTCTGCTCGGCTCTAAGGTACCGTGTTTATCTTCCCCTTTCCCTGCTCTCTCCTTCGCGCTCCTTTTTTTGTTTCCCCTTCCCAAAGCCGGCGCGAGCCCAAGGGCACTCCCCGCTTTGCACCTCTTCTATTATTTTATTTCTTTTATTACTTTTCTCTTTTTTTCCATCTCTCTTTCTCTCTCTGCCCCGCACCCTTTCCCGAGCCCCGCCGCAATGCGCGCCGGCCGGCGCGGGCTGCCCGGGGCGGGGGACGCGCACCGGGACGGGCACCCCCGACCCTGGGCTCGGCGAGGAGTGCGGGGGCGGCAGCGCCGTGCGGGGCGCGGGCGGCCGCCACCCACCTGTAGGAGTGCGCGGGGCTCGCCCCGCGTCCCGCGTGGGGCCGCGGCTCCCCCGCACCGCGGGGCCCCCCACGCCCACCCCGTCCACGGCCGGCGGCTCCCGCGGCACCAACAATGGACCGGGGAGGCGGCGGCGGGAGAGGCCGAACTCGGGGCGGTGCGGGAAGGGAGGGTCGGGGATGGGGGGGGGGTT
>VWPU01009121.1:0-27685 GCA_013398955.1 Callaeas wilsoni
GCTCCCGAAGCGCCGCCGGGCTCGCTGCGGGCTGCCCATGCGGGCACCGGGAGCGCAGCCGCCGGCAGCCGCCGCGCTGCCCCCGCAGCCTGCGCTCACCGCAGGCACTCACAGCTGACTTCCACAAGTCAGACAGGAGGTTTTAGAAGCTTTCGGAGCAGGGATGCGTCAGACATGGAGTGCTCTGCATGCTGGCTGGATTTGTGGCTGTTTCACAGCACCACAGAATCCCAGAATAGTTAGGGCTGGAAGGGTCCTCTGGAGACCATGTAGTCCAATCCCCTGCCAAGGCAGTGGCACCTTTCCTTCTTTTTGGCACACATGTGCCAGTGTTCTTAAATTAGTACTTTGCTTACTTCTCTTACTTATCATTTCCCACCTCTTCCCTTCTGCTGCTCCTTTTAAAAATCCTCCTCATCCCCACATGCCCAATCACCTTCCTCGCTCTCCCGTGCCATCTGACACCTCACCCTCGTGGCGTCTGTTCCTAACCGGACCCCAAATCTCCTGGGCTCCTCCAGAGAGACGTGGAGCTCCTGGAGCAGGTCCAGCGGAGGCTACAAGAATGACTGGGGGACCGGAGCATCTTCCTCACGAGGGAAGGCTGAGGGAGTTGGGTCTGTTCAGCCGCCAGAAGAGATGGGTGAGGGGGGCCCTCACCCATGCGTATAAATATCCAAAGAAAGTGGCAGAGCGTGGATCAGGCTCTGGTTGGTGGTGCCCAGCAATGCGACATGAGGCAAGGGGCACAAAAGGATGCCCAGGAAATTCCACCTGACCATGGAGCTGTGTCAGAGGAGGTTCAGGCTGGAGATCAGGGAAAGGTTCTTCCCTCAGAGGGTCGCGGGGCACTGAACGCGTTCCCCGGGAGTGCTTGGACAACGCTTTCAGGGATGCACGGGGTGGGACCGCCGGGGTGTCTGTGCAGGGACAGGAGCTGGACTGGGTGATCCCTGTGCGACCCTTCCAGCTCCGGATATTCTGCGAGTCTATGACGAAGAACTTCAGCGAGCACTGAACAGACTGCCCCGAGAGGGTGTGGAGCGGCGCTCACCGGAGCGATCCCGGCAGTGTCTGTGCGCTGTCCCGTGTCCTGCGCTCTGGGGTGACCCCCAGGCGGGACAGGATGACCACTGCGGCCCCTTCCACCCTGCCCCACCCTGTGACCGATGCAACCTGCAAAGCCCTCTCCCCGCTCCACGGGATGAAACCTTCCCTCAAGCCTCCCGCGGCCGGGGACTGCCCCGGGCCGGGCCCCGCTGGCGGTACCTGCGAGGCAGGCGGCGGCGTCCATCCATCGCAGCAGCGGCCCCGCGCCCAGCTCCCCGCGGGGCCCGGCGTGGGCCGGCAGCACGGCCTGGCACATGCACACAGCCATGAGGGAACGCTGCCCCGCTCCGCCCGGCACCGCGGCCAGCGCCGGCCGCCGCCTCCGCCGCCTCAGCCATGGGGCGGGGCGGGACCGGCCCGCCCGGCGCCGCGGCCTGGGGCGGAATCGCCTCCTCCGGCCTCCCGCGGGAGGAGGGACGGGCTGAGGGGAAACGGAGCCCGGGCTGAGGGCAAGGGGTGCCCGGGCTGAGGGGAAAGAAAGAGGTGCCCGAGATGAGGGAAAAATGGGAGCCCGGGGTGAGGGGAAAGGGGTGTCCGGGATGAGGGATAAAGGAGAGCCCGGGCTGAGGGATTAAGGGGTACCTGGGATGATGGATATAGGGGGACGGGCCTGAGGGGAAGGGAGCGCCCGGGATGAGGAGAAAGGGCGTGTGAGGATGCAGGGAAGGGGATGAGGCGCTGAGGGGAAGATGGTGGCTGCGATGAGGGGAAAGGAGTGTTTGGGGCTGAGGGGATGGAGGTAGCAGGGGTGAGGAAAAAGGGATGAGAGTAAGGGGGTGTTGGGGATGAGAGTATAGAGTGCCAGTGCTGAGGGGAACCATGGAGTAGTTTGGATTGGAAGGGACTTTAAAGCCCATCCTGCTCCACCCCCTGCCATGGCAGGGACACCTTCCACTGTCGCAGGCTGCTCCAAGCCCCAGTGTCCAGCCTGGCCTTGGGCACTGCCAGGGATCCAGGGGCAGCCACAGCTGCTCTGGGCACCCTGTGCCAGGGCCTGCCCACCCTCCCAGGGAACAATTCATCCCAATATCCCATCTTCACCTCAGATTGAAGCCATTCTCCCCTTGTTCTGCCTCTGCATACCCTGGTACGAAGTCTCTCTCCAGCTCTCTTTAGACCCTTTAGGTACTGGAAGGTGCTCTAAGGTCTCTCCACAGCCTTCACCTCTCCAAGATGAACAGCTCCAGTGAAGGGGGTGCTGGTGTGTACAGGCCACCATGGACTAGATGTTCCCTCCACTCCTGCCCCCGGACTCCCAAGGTCACCTACTGGCCTGGCACCAGCCACTGCTAGGTTTGGTGTGTCCACTGTCACTGAAATGTCTCAAATCTGGCTCATATTTTCATTTTCATTTCTCTTTTGCAGTCTTGCCCTCTCATGTTGTTCCCAACTTGACAGCCCCGCCGATGTGTCCAGGGCAGACATGTTCCCATCTCCAGAGGCAGTGCAACCACTGGCATTTCCAGCACGGATGTTTTGATTCCCACCTCTGTGGCCATGGCCCTGGTCATGTATTCCTGCAGGAGTCAACAGCTCGAGAGCTCACAGAGAACTCCTTCTCACACGGCTGGTAAGGATATTGCCGCTCTTGCACACTGTGAAAATAACAAGCACTACTGAGGAAGAGCAGTCTCTCCTGAACTGGCAGGAGGGTCAAGGTTTTGCTATTGCCGCGGATACAGTGTTATTGCTACTGAAGGCTCAGCCAGGTTGGGGATGCTCAGTGGTGGGGCTTGTCAGCTGTTGGTGAAGCAGATGTGTTACTGCAGTGTAGCAGAGGGTATAAACTGTTAATGGTTTCCAGGAAAGACTGCAAGGCTTGTATTTGACTGTGGTGCTGCGGGGTTTCAGTACAGCAGCAAGACTGTTTTCTGTAGCCCTTCCTTACAACCTTTCCTCTCCGTAGTTACTATTCCAGAGAGGGCTTCCCATGTTTCTCAGAAACATACATCCATGAGTTTATATCGTGAAATGAACTTGTTCATTTAAACATTGTTAAAGATCCAGCTTTAACCTATAACAGCCAGGAAAATCTGCATTTTAACCAAGACAGGGTTTCTCAGTGCAGTAGGGATTCTCTTCCCACACGGTCTGTTACTATCACTGCACTGTTATAGCACTATCTCTGTTTCTATGCACATTCTCTTTTTATCAAGCAACACCATGGCTGTATCATCTCACTTGTTACATTTCAAAAGATCCTGGCTCTCCAAATCAGCATGTTGTGCTATTCCCTACATTTATTTTCATTCTGTTGCGTTGGAAAAAAAAAAAAAAAGAAAAAAAAGACTGGTATCTCTCTCCTTTTTTGGCTTCTGTGAAGGGAAAAAACAGACTGTCAATGGCACTGAGACACCTTGGTCTTGCTGCCTGAACAGGGTCTGTAAAAGGTTTGCACCCAGTGTTTTCTCCTTCAACTGCTCAGTCCAGATGACAAAACCTCAAATTATCAGTCTCTCATGCTGTGGATCCTAGATGCTAGAAGAAAGAGTCTTCTATTTTTCCTATTAAAAAACCCCCCCTTAATTTACATTTTGCCTGCCTAGGCCAGTAATTTGTAAATTTGTTTTCAGGTTTACCTTGTCACGCTCAGGCATTCTCTAAGATAATGCTGTTTGTTTTTCTTCCACGGGTAGCTCTCCGCAGCTCTGTTAAACACAGTCCCAGTGATCAGGTGCCTGGCCTGTTGCAGATCTCCTTTGCTGTGAGATGAGGAGCTACACAGCCGCTGGAATCACAGGGGGGCAAAGAAAAATTGAAATGTGCTCCCGTGAAAAACCTGCAGTGTGGGGGGGAGCACGTGCTTGGGGTGAGGGGAAGGAGAAGCAGCTGGAGCAAGAGAGAGCTGGTGTTTGAAAACCACAGCTCTGAGCTGTGCACAGCTCCTGGCCCTCAGGGAAAGAGGTCGTTCATGGCGAGTCCTTTGGGGAACAGGGATCCAAACGAGCAGTGCCCACGGCTTCCACTGCTCTGGGCACTGCGCACACACTCCTGGGCAGTGAGGCCGGGGAATCACACCCTAAAATGGGCTTTCCCAGACCACTCTCTGCTTTCACTAGCTGCATTTCTGCTGCCCTCCAGCTACAGGAGACAGAAGCTAAAGGAGCATAATGGACTGCAAAGGAACCACTGAAGCTGACTCCTGTAGTGTCTAACAGAGTGTTTTACAGCTTTTGGTGCTCAGGTAATACCTGCCAAGTTGGTACTGCTCTCCTTTCACTGCTGAAAAAGAGAAATTAAGATGCTGTCCCCACCTCAGAGAGGAGATCTGTGCTTTTCAATGGTTTCCCACTTGAAAAGTATTTTCTGTGGCACAGCTACAGCAGCACCTGTGGCACCACCACCAAGGCAGCTGGACCTAAGGCAGCCTTTGTGGAAGCACCTTTGTGCATCTTTTCCAGTTAATAAAAGACTAGCTCAGTCTTAGATGTGAATAAATCTTCTGTAAAGTAAAGCCATTAGAGCTAGCAACAAGTGTTCCAAAATGCATCGTTTTGGGAACGTTTTAAATACAGATGTCAGCTGCTGCAGTAAATCAACTGCAGTATAGAGCTGTGCATTTCTGTAGACAGCATACTTCCGTGTTCTAGAAACAAACGTATTACTGCCTGAAGTTATAAATGTTTTATGTATGCTTCTTTCTTAACTCTACTCATTTATGGAAAAAAGGTGTTTGGTTGTGGGGTTTTTTTGGGACACAGCTTGTGAAAATACAACTACTTCTTGTAAAATGAAACTTTATTCTAAAATGTATCCAAAATTGCAAGACACAAGCACCATTAAACAGATAAATAGACATATATTTATGTACAGAGAGCATCAAAACACAAAACAATTGTTAATATAATTCTTATACCATTTTAATGAGTATCCATCAATAAAACTTTACAATTTAAAGGAGACTTTTCAGTTGCAAAACAGTTGTAAAATCATATGTATAAATTATGTTTACTACAATTCCAATAACAGAGGCAAAGTAAAATACAAAAATAATAATCAATACTGCAAATTCAAATACAAACCCCAAAAGTAATGCTGCACAGGTACGTATGTACACTGGATGAATTCATGCAGCCAGGCAGTGCAACAAATTAACTGCTGAGTTTAACTTATCACAAAATGGAACCACCATGTCGGCAAACAGAAGAAAATATACTTTTGTAATAAATCATAGTGCATTTTGAAGTTAGACTTTATAAAATGATTGTTGAGTGATATACTTCTAATATTCCCCATGTGATCTGAGATCCCCCCAACTCCTTTTTTTCACAAAATAAAATACAAATGACAAAAGCTAAAAACCCCACTGTAAGAACAGAGTCTGATGTACTGGTACCATCTTGAATGCATTTGTTTTAATTCTTGGTATCAGACTTGTTTGCGAGTGTCCGTGTCCACAGGGACACACGTTTTTCCTTGCTACCAGAAGTAAATCTTTCACGCTCCAATGCTACCTCCATAAACTGCATCTCACACGATGCTTAGACTGCACTGGTTTGAAGAGACACAGCTGAGCCTTGAAAAAAGAACCCTTAAATCCCTATGAAGCACAGAGAGAGTAAATGGAGGATAGAGAGACCTCATTATTCCTGAAGCTCCTATCCCTAATTGCTTTAATTACATAAACAGAGATTAACATAAGAGGCTTTTATGGCTTGGGTGAAATTTCTGCTAATTTGCTGGGCAAGTGCGAAGCCCCTGTCTCTCCACAGGGCTTTGCCTTTCACAGTGCAGAGGGCTACAGACTCTTTTGGTTGGTGAAAGGAAGCCTCAGGTAACTGTACAGAAAAATACCTCTGCAGTGAAAATGTGTTAAAGAAACAAAAAATCAAAACAGAACCTCTGGAAAACTGTGACTTCTTGTGTAACAAAAACATGGCTGTCACCTTTCAGGTCTGTGTTGGTTGGTATAGCATGAACACGTAGATAAAACTGGTTAAGTGTCAAAATTATATGGGATACAATTACACAGTCTGACACTTTTTTTCCTTAAAATCTTAAGTGATAAGCACGCTCAGTGTTTTCACTAGGAAATTACTGCTAAAATGCTACATTTCGTTGCTGAAAAGACATTTATAGCAGCCTGTAAACTACTGAAGAGTTGCTCCCTGCATCCTTCGTGCTTCCAAAACCCCCCTTCGAGCCATCACCAACTTCTGAGTTAATGGGAGCTTTGAGCAAAAAAGGGATGCAGAAAACCACCTGTATTGGGTAAATAATGTAGCAATTTATACAGCAGCTCTTCAGATTTTCCAACATGCAAGCACGTGTAGAGAGAAGCTAAGAGACAGCATGCACTGCAGTGTTATGTCATTGTGCTTTTGTCTGCTGAGGGCACTATGGCATTTTCACTCAGAAAAACAGAAATGTTAGCCCCAGAAGACTAAAAAAGCCAGTATTAATGAAGCCATCAGCTACTGTTGTAGTAAAGAACACCTCAAAAGAGGGAGGAAGTTCGTCTGCTCGTAGCGTATATATACTGAAGCTGAAGAGAATTACAAAGGCACAATACAAGCCTATATTTCTGGTAAATTATATATATTCATAAATTTCTGCTCATACCACCTCAAGATAGTGAATGGTACAATAATAACTGAAGGTACAAATGTTAATTGAAAGTGAAGCTCTACAAATAAAGGACTGTTGGAGAACACAGCTGATTACTTGCTACATTTCTACTCTTCCCGGGTGGTGAGCTCGTCCACCTTTCCTCCACTGGCTGACAACAACACGGTGACCCAGTGAGAAAACTGGAACAGTCAGATGACAGACAGAATGGCTTTTATGCATCTGAAAAGCTGTCAGTGAGTGGCTGCCACAACAATCTTTCCCACTGCTTTACCTTTGGCTCAGAATTCACAGAGAAACCAGGAACAGCAACTGGAAATTCATACCCATTTTCATGCAGAGCTGAGGCTGAGATAATCCATGAAGGTAGCATTTTGGCTAACTTCAGCACTCAAAAATACTGAACAGCAGAGCAGGAATTGTACTAGCTCATCACAAGAAACAAATCTCAATTTTTCTATTCATAGCTACACAAGATCTGTATCATTTCCAACAGCAAATGACTCACAACTTAGGAAATAAAGTGAACGGATCAATACTGCTCCTGTTAAACTCACAAAAAGTGTCACCCACTTTCCTGTGCAGAAGCTACAGGGCAACTGTGGAGGCGACTGCTGTCCCAGCCCAGCTCTGAGAACCTGGACACCTGATGAAGGTCAAAGATGCAGCTACAATGTTTGAGTTTTTACCCTTGAGCTGTTCCTCAGCTCGCAACAAGAACTGGCACAACTGCTGTCAGGATTTCGTACTGGCAGGTAATGGAAGAAGGTATCAAGGGGAACTAGAGGAGGAACCTGCTGGAGGCAGGCTCTGCTAACCCACAGTAACGCTGCCTGCAAGATCTGCTCTATCTGACACAGGACATTTCCTCATCTCCAAACCAGCACATCAAATCCCAACACATTTATCACAAGCTTCCCCCTAAAAATCTGATCATAAACTGCCATTACTACATGTATTCTCACAATCCTCAGTCAGGACCTCCTAGGTTTATTCCTTAAAGCTGTCAGGAAAGGAATCTTTAGCCACACTTGGAAAGTATGAACATTAATACCTTAGTTACAAGCTGAATTGAAAAGCTGCATATACTATCGCTGGTGTTGACTGACCTATGCTATGGGTTCTTCATGTGTTGCTTCCAGTGAAAATCAGTGCAGGTAACGAGGAAGCCCACTTAAGAAATAAAGGTGGGGATTCCTAGGCACGGGTAATCCCTCTAGAAATGTTCCAACAAGTCGCAAGTTCAAGCTACAGCTGTTCATTAAAATCAAAGTAAAAATAAAGAAAATAGCACTACAGGGCAGAAATCTCATGTTTGAGATTGAATTCAGAAAATCATCTGTAAGTCACTCGGATTCAGGTTCAAAGGAGCTGCATTACTCTTGCCCATTCCAAGCTCAAATAAATACACTTTTGTGTAGAAGTGTGAGAAGCCAATTGTAAACACTCAGATTCATCCCACCTAATTCCAGCCGTTCATCAGTGGTGAGGGCAACTGATGCCATCACGCAATCTTCCAGAGGCATCGCCGCTCGTGTCCTTCCTCTGACTTACACACGAGACCCAGGCTGGTAATTTTTAGCCAGCTGAAATTAGGGCAGGATGAATCAGGCCACAGCATGGAGCGGAAACAAGTCTGATGTGGTGGCACAGTATCACCATGGCAATCCAGTCTGTCACAGCCCTGTCTGAGGCTCCAAGCCGGACACGCTTTGGGTCAGCGACCCGCACCATCCGTGCCTCTGCGGCTCACAGTCTGGCAAGGAGTCTGTCACACATTAAACAGTGAGGCTTGAGTTCATGATGATCCCCCAAAGCAGGGCCCGGAGCCACTCGGGATGGGAGCGCTGCCAGGGACTGCAGCCCTCCCAGACATCCCAGAGGCTGCCCTGGAGAGTTACACACGAGCTCTGGAGGGGCTTGCAGCCGCAGTGGTTACTCATCCTAACACAACACGCACACATGTCCACGTACTCATGGTGCTGTGGGAGTTCTGCATCCCCACGCCTCGGCTACGGCATGGACTGGCTCTTGGCAGGAGCTGTCGGTAATGAGGATGAAGCACACACTGAGGAGAAATACAGCGTTCTGAAACACACATTTGTGAGATCCCCAATAGTATCAATAGTAACGATTAAGGTCAGAGGCAGTATCAAGTTTTGCATGCACTTTCTACATTAATATTTATATAGACAAGTTTCATTCTTGCTGGTTTGCAAAATTACTGAGGTTTCCTTTACTTCCAGAGACTGGAACATTGAACGTTAGCTTCATTTATGATGTTGAAAGTCATTCTTTGTGTAAAATACACCTACACATACTTGGGATTATGGGACTGGGATTGCCCTGTTGTTCTCTGTAAAGGGCTGAAGTAGCTGTAGAAATATTTTTTGATCTTAGAAATACAGGGAATTTATCTACAAATTGGACCGTAAGCATGAGGAACACTTATTGCAAGTTCTCAAAGTCTTACATGAAAGGGTAAAGGTGCAAAGTCGTTAAGACTGCCTTGATTCTAAAGATTAGCCTAGTCATGTAATTAAACTATCAATAGAAACACAGAATTTAAAATAATCCAAGTAAGAATCCCCTTCAACTTTCCAAGCTTCTTCACTTTTCCCATCATTGCCTTTCAGACTAGACAGGACTTGAACTTCTGATGTCAGAAACCAGCAAAGAACACACAGACATTTTCAGGTCTTTGTTGTATATCATAAAATACTGTAAGAAAGAATCCAGAGTCCCAGAATTCAGGTTATTTTTCTCTCTCAGTTAATAGACAGAGAGTTCAAATCTCCTTGAACCACCACCTCAGGTAGAGCCTGCGGTGGGTGGGGATGAGGACACAATGCAGAGGCAGCGCTGTGCCTGCCGTATGCCCTTAGGGATGGGCTTCTGTCTTGGCACTGGTGCAGCTTTTGGGGAATAAACGAGACACCAGCTCACGCTTCTTTGAAAGGCAGCAGTCTGCCCAGGTGCTGTGCCTGGGGCACCCCTCTGCCAGGGGACACCTGTGCAGGAGTGACACCTCTCAGGTGTGCAGGCACAGGCACCTGGGACGCCACAAACCCTGCAGCTGCCTGCTCAAATCCAACCCCCAGGTCTCAGAAAAGGGTATGAACTGGGTTGAATTCTCTTACATTACATTTAATATTCCTGTAAATGGCTTATAGACCTGCTGTTTGAAATAAATTCTGAAACCACTAAGCGTGCCTAGCAGAGCTTCAACTCTATGTGGACAGCGAGTTCAGAAGACAGAACAAGGACTGTTGCAGTATATAATACACATGGCTGTACAGTCAAATGCCACCTCTTGCTTCAAAACAAGAATTTACAGTAGTAAGCAGTGGTGACAAGATTTCTTACACAAAACCTACAGGAATTTACAGGATATGCATGGATCACCGAGGTTATAACACCAGCAGTAGGCAACACAGAGTATCTTGTGCAATGTGAACAAAGTTGACAGTAGTTTACCAATGCTGTAAGTAATTCACATAAATATGCTAACCCACCAGCTATCAAATCTTCCTCCTCTTCCCACCAGAACCAGATGCACGTACAGCAATCCATAAAAAAAAAAAAAAGTGGTTTGTTTTTGTGGTTTTAGCCAAACATGCACAAAATAGATGCATTCCAAGGGGATACTTGAAAAAAACCCCACCCCAAACCCTCAAAACTGGTCTCCAAGCACACACAGCAATTGGATTCACACTCCTCAAACAGCCATGACAGAGCCAAAGTTTATTGTATGGATGCTTTTTGTCCTGGAAAAATAGTAATATAAAAATTTACTTGATTTTTAAGCAACAGAAAACTCCAGCTTTACTCACACCACTCTTCCATGTCTCTAATCCCAACCCTAATTCATTCCAGCCCTACTTTAGGAACTTGTGTTCTCTTCCTTATCCATTAACGCAAATGCAAATCAAATAAAAACTATAACATAATCAGAAAAAATAAAAGAAATTGGAAAAATTAAAATGAAAATAGCTTGTATCTGCTTTTGGATGCTATGTTTATTGACAACAATTTAGCAACACCACTTTGCTTTCCCACTAAACCACTGGATGTGCTCTGTGCTTCTGTTACAGAGAGCTTTAGTACATGTCTACCTCAACTAAATACATCTTGTATTTGGGATTTTATTTTCCTCCAATCTGCATGACAAGAATCAGCTTTTCTTTCAAGATATTTTCTATCATTGTTAGGCACCATCTCGTCTAATTTGCGAGTATGTGGGATGCTAACTTTCCTGATCCTGAGCAGCGAGAGCTCTCAGGATGCTGCACTGCCACTCCTCATCTGGTGTTATGCTCAATTTCTCTCTAATGAACTAAACTCTCTACAGCAGGGCTCTAGGTACAGATGTGAACAACTTCCTGCGTGCTTGTCGGGCAAAATGCTCTTATTTTTGTGCAAAGATCTGGCACAGTACATTTAATGGGGAAGCTCAAGTGAGCGAGAGTAAAACATGAAGATTAAGACAACAGAAATAAAGCTTAAAATGTCCAGTTCACCCAGCTGACAACTTGACTCCTCAAGGATCAGAGCAGTTGTTCCACAGCAATAATTTTTCCCATCAAAAGCAAGTACTGATGATCTCAGTATCTCTGTAATAGCCCCAACTCCTAGATAGCTCACCCAGGGTATTGAGAACACATCACCTTTCAAAATCCCCATGTTTTGTGCTGTTTCCCTATGAAAACTGATGCGAAAACTGCCAGAATTTTCTCTGAGCAAAATCCAGCCTCTTGTCTCAGCATTGTAAAATCTTAAAAGGATCCCCAGAACTTAACGGCAAGAAGAGTTGTGCAAGTTCTCAAGAGAACAGCGAGGTAGCGAACGAACACCTTGTTTCTGGTGGATAATTACCCAGTCCTGAGCCACCTGACCCTGGGAACAAGCCTGCTCGACCACTCGGTCACTCTTCTGAGACCACAGAACCCTGAACCATCCACGAGACACACTGAAAACACTGAACAGGCAAATTAAACCACTGTTTGTGAATCAGGCTTTGTACAAGGTCACACAAGTCAGGTGTTAAGCAGTACACTTTTGGGGATGTGGAAGGAGCTTTCAGCATGAAGTCCAGCTGTATTATTTATAGCAACTAGGCAGCAAATCCCTTTTTGATCTGACTTCCCCAAAACCATGTCTTTCAGCAAATATTTACAACGCTGAATTCAAATAAAGAAAAAAAAAAGTGATTTTCTTTTTCTCTCTCTGTTTCTTTTGCACACAAAACTGAAATAGTGGCTAGAAAGTGACCATTTCAAATTATAACCGAAAACTGCATTTATTAAATTTGAAAACATGTACCCAAGAAAACCTTTATACATTTTTATGGCAAGTTTTCCCATTACATGAGGCTTTCTTACACATTTTAAGCTTAAATGAAGAACAGCAACCAAACAGAAGTTTGGACTAAAACTGCAAAGCTGTTGGCTGTGTTGAGGGAAACTATGGCTGCACAATTGAAAACAAGATGGAAGAACAAATCCACAGAAAAATGTTCATGTGATAGTGAACAAAGCTCTAATAAAGTAAGAAACAGAAGAAAGCCAAATCTGCTCCTCATGTCAGTACTATCGATACATAAACATGCTCCTGCACTGGTAAAATCTGTAAAACAATGTCTGCTTAGGAAAGACTTAATTTGAGCTCTAGGCTGCCCACGTTCAAGTATGGGTTTAGATTATTACAGTCCTACTTTTAAAATTTCCTGAAGGATACCACCTGTGTTCTTAGATCTCTTTAAAATTAACTGTGTGCAGGCTCAATTTCAAACCAAGGTGAAGCTGCTGGCAGGATCAGAGTTTTCACGTGCTGAGTAGATGATCCATTTATTTTTTCTAGATTTGGTACTGTAATTTGTTTCCAATATTTAGACAGGAATGCACTCAAAGCAGTATTTTAAATTCTCTTTTCTTATTTTTCAGGTTGAAACATCGTTTTGGTAATTTCAACAGACCCTCTGTATTTTGCACTATGTATGCAGTTTTTACATCTGCCAAATAACGTTACACCGTAGGTAAGTTACATATTTGACCCAGACTAGGGTGAAATCCTACCCAAAAAATGGCCTTATGTGAGTGGTTTCATCAACTTTCAGCAGAACTGGCATAAGCAGCAGTTTATAGAACTGTGCCAATAATATCTGAACAGTAAAGAGAGCTGCATTCGGTAAAATCTAAACCTAACTAATTTATTTCTGAATTTCTGCAGTTGTTTTGGATCATTAAATGATGAATTGGATCCTCAATGTGAGATGTCAGTGTCGAAAGTTTTTAGGGGTTTTTCTGAAAGATGTGCTTTGTCAGGATTCCCACCCTTAAAGCCCAAGCACACCCAAGTGTGTCTGTGACAGCACCCGCAGTTATATCACCACTTACAGTGAATTAAAGAAAAATAAATTTACCTGTACTTTTTACATAACGAAGTTATATTTTACATTCTTGCAATGCAAATGTGTAGGGTCAACTACTGAGGAATCCAGTCCACACTCAGCCACCACAACAACAGCAAGAATGGATCTGAGCTGACTAGGAACAGGGTAAAACACTTAATAATTAACTGATGCAGAAAAAGAAACCTGTGCAACATGTATCAGCTGAAAAGTAATTTTGAATAGAGTGATCAACACTAAATATTGTGACAGCTGGTCCCTCATTAAATCTAATTCCAAATCATTTGCACTTGCAGTGTTGCATTTGCTAGCCACAGAACAGAGGAAAATTCAACTGGTTTTAGGCAGTTCAAGAAGCTGTCCTTTGATGCACCCTTAAAGAAACAAGCCTCTATTCACTTCTTCCCAAGTGGAATTATTTTAAATAAATGATTAGCCTATATACTTCTCATTGACTATGCCCGTTGGAGGGGAAAGGAACAATTGGATGTCCTGGGACATGGAACATTTAATCCTACATTATGGGGAACAGGCTGAAAGCCTGAAAGTTGTTACTGTCTCTGCACACATGACATGTTGGGTGGCCAGGGCTCTGCAACCAGAGGGCGTCCAAATAAAAAATGGAATTTTTGGTGGGGAGAGAGTGCAACTGCAGTTTTCCCTCATTCTCAGGTAATTAAGAAAATCACTCAATCCCTACATGCAAATATCCAGGAATTTTGTTAATGCACGCCAGGCCCCATGCTTTACTTGTGATTCAGACAGCTTCTTCCTTGCCCCAAACCCTCTTCTTGCCTGCACAAGACTTAGACATGGCAATGAAATCCGGGTGACATGGAGACAAACCTAGATCTGAACGCTTCTTTCCACAGGCTGAAGCAGCAGGTAAGACCCTGCTTTCACTGTGAAGTTCACGAGTCAATCCAGTTTCAGCTGATTTCTACAAAGCCAGAATATTTGCAAGAGTTCTCACGGCACAAGACATCCCTTACTTACAGCACACTGGTGCTGCTCTGAGATTTAATCACTTCTGCTTTTAAAAAGGCTTCCTCCAACCTTGCCTGAAACACCCATTTACAGAATCACCATGTATTTATTTCTGTACTAAAGAGCAAGATCTATCTAAAAACCCAGTGTGAGAAGATCTACCTTGCACCACTTGGAACAAAATTCCTACCAGAGCTGGACGAGTTCTGACATTATCAACAATGCTGTTGCTAAGGACAGAACCAAACAGCAGTTACATTGCTCCTGGTATCTGGAGCATAAGAAATGTAAGTGGGAGCAAAAACCGAGTGCTTGGGAATAGTCTTTCTTTCCACATTTATACTCCAGATACCACGAAAATCCTACAAGGATTTGTAAGCAAAAGAAAGAAAAACGAACAAGCAAAAAGCCCTGTGCATATTAAGAAAAAAGTAATCCAAAGGTGTAATTTTGAAGTTGAGTAAATTAGCACATAAGATTATTTTCTAATGGTTCAGCTGCAGAACCTGGCCTCTCCAGGAGCCTGGCTGAAGCTGGGCAAAGCCTTGGACAAAGCATTAGTGACATCAGCTGCTGCCCGTGGGGCTACGTGGGAATGAGAAACGCAGGACACAGGGACTGAATTCTGTGCCTGGAAGGATGTTCTGCTCTTGTATAGAAATGAGGATAACATGCTTTGATAATGACATCCAATCCATGCCAGCAATTCCATGCACAGGTTTATCCTTCCAAGGTGCCTAAGAGCTCACTGACCAGGGGAATGGTCTTTGGCACGTGATGCAGTGTTCCCATCTACCTTAGTCCATCAGCAGTGACATCATCTGACTGAAACGGGGCCAGAAGGAGTCCTCGGGTCCCTGGAAGGCTAGCACAGATAATACAGGTGGCAAACACAGGCTGCAAGGACACCTGGGCTCTGGGGGTACTGGGGACACACCAGTGGTGTTAGTGACAACAGCAAAGGGTCTGAGGAAATTACACCAATTTTGTGTTTGTGACTCAAGTCAACAGCAGGGCCTTCCAGCGTCTTTGGAGACAGCCACAAAGTGTTTTCCAAAGAGAAGCAAATGAATGTGACCTCCATAATCAGTAAGAATACTGTCTACAAAACCATATCATGACTATCTAGGTCATGTTTACCTCTAATCAAGTAGTTCTTACTGAAAAGTAATGCTACCAAAATCTTTGATACTTCAAGATAATTTTAATCCTCTGAGACTTTAATCTTTGAATAGCCCTAACAGGAGAGTAAAGTGTTAAATCATTTTATTTCCATGTATTATACAGATATAATATATGGAAATAAAAATGAGTTAGGAGATTGCAGTATTCCTTACACATCCCATTATGTTCAGCTACCATCATACGCCCATCGCATATGTTCCTTTGTCACAAGCTCATGAAAGAAAATCCCCTTGCACATGGACATACCACATCCCAGAACTGCTCCTCCTCTGCAAGTGGCTCTTCTGAATTCAAGTCCAAGGAGAGGAATTTGCTGTTTGTCTGTGGCACGAATTTCTGCTGAGCCACTTTGTGCCTGCATTGCTGATATCAGCCTTTGTATCACGACAAACTGAAAGCCTTTGTTTTCTTGGGGGAGCTGAAAACCATCAGGAACTAAGTAAATGTACCATAATCTTGGTTTCAGAGCTCTGCCTGAAGAGAAATGGGAATGCTTCCAGAAGTGTCTCCTTTAGGCCTTTTTCTGCATTCTGTCCCCAGCTTTCACACCTAACTGTCTGTCCTCCTTATAAAAGGGCCCAGACCTTTGTTCCTCTTCTGTTCATGGCAAAAGGTAACACCCTCACAAGGCTAGTAGTCATAAAAAGTTTACTGTGGCATTTTGGCTCAAAAAAAAAAAAAAAAAAAAAAAGAAAAAGGCTGCTGACTGGAAAGTTTTGTGGGAATTAATTCTGGCAGATATGGCAGAAAACACACACCCAAGCATCAGGGTGACCTGATTTTCTAAATGGGCTAGAGAAATATTGTTTATAATTAGGAACACGGATTGCTCATATTTGTCTGAGAATCACTGAAAATGAGAAACATAATTGTAAGTTGTTAGAAAATGTTTTGGAGATAAGGACTCTACTGTATTTCCACTAACTACCACCCCTACAGAAGACCATGCTAAATAGAAAACTCAATTCCAAGGGCAGGAGAAGCCCTGACACTTTATTGCTAGATTCTATAGCAATTGGAGCTCACTTACAGTAACCTTATAGTACTCTATATAAACTGAGAAGCTTGTATCAAATTCAGGCTTCCATTTAAAATAGATATTGCAGATATTAGGCTTCAATTAAAGAAGAAAAATAACCTTCAGTGCTTTTTTTTTTTTTTTCTCTTAAAGGCAAAGTATCAAAAAAAATCCCCAAACTAGGTGGAAGTTATTAAATTTTTCCAAAAAATTAAGATGAGCTTTCTTCTATTTCTTGAGACAGTACAATTTGTGATTCACAGGGTAGCTGGTATCAAACACAAGTTAATGAAAGCTCGTATAAGCAATTTTATTCCTATCCATAATGGCAGACACTAACAAAATCAAAAGAATTTATCCTTTGAGTTCAACTTAAAAAATAACTTATAAAGCAGTGATATATGCAACATAAAACAGTTCAGGAGGGGAGACGGAAAGCAAATTTTCATAATTAAAATGTAAACGTGAAAAAAAAAAAAAAAAAAAGAAATGGAATAAAAGTCCCTACTTCTGATTTCTACGTAAGATGTCATGTGATGCTATTTTACAGTGTCCTGGGGCCTGTGTGTGTGTGTGCTCTGTGTCACACACGCACACCCCACGCCGACCCACACATGTACGCACACAGACAGGCGCTTGCAGCTCCACCTCGGGCACGCCTCTCATGCCACTCTTTACAGTTGTCTCAAGCATGTTTGGGACCCACTTTCTTGACAAAATGGGGGAGATGGTAGGAAAAAAAAAAAACCAGGTGGGTCTGATTGTGTCTGAGATCCTTTAGTTAAACTGTACACTGGGACGAATAGTTTTCTTCTGCGGTAGCTCTCTGGAGAGGGCCAACTCACTGTGGTCTTCATGGCGACACTTGCGAACGGGTCACACACTCATTGTCATGCTAGGGGAGTACTGGAAAACAAGAATCCACATTTTAACAAACGTTTACCCCCGCCCCCAGGTAGCTACATCCACACCTGGACTGCAGCAACGGGCTCAGAGCTCCTTCAGCTCCCTCCTGAGTTTGTGCTGCAGCCTCTGCTGGGGCTGTAGCTCAGTTTGTGTCCCCAGAACTTCTGCTGTTGTTTTTGCTTCTCTCTTGCAAAAATACAGCTACTGCTGACAAAGGCAACTCCCCTGAGCGCTGTTTTGGTGTTACCTGGGTGCTCTGATGAACCAATACCTCACTGAGGCTTTCCACACCCCTTCCTGCCCAGTGCTGGCTACTGGGGAATTCACCTGGGCAGGGGCCTAGCCTGAGGTAGACTGGCTGCATTCATGGGTAGGTGAACCACAGAAACATTTTGGAGAGTTTTTTATTACTTTACAGGAAGAAAGGAGCAAAGATATGTATGACTGTGATTAACTCAGACTTTTGGTCTGTATTGTTTTGTGTTAGCAATTTTAGGGGGCAAGCTGAATCAGGAACCAGTGGTCATACTCCTTTATGTGAACCAAAAACCCAATCACCACATCAGATTATTGTAGTGGCACAGAGCGAACTGCAGCCTTTACCCCAGCTACAGCTGCCCTCGGGTTAGCAGTGCTTCTTTAAAGTAATCAATGGGACACCACGGTGCCTAGAAGAAATGCACATCTATACACCTAATTTGTTTTTAAATTGAAAACTGCGGACTGCAGAAACACTTAATTTGGCTTAAAATCCTCTAAGTAGAGAAAAATGTTCAAATGCAAGAAGATCAGCATTTTGAAAACTGACAGAAGAAAAAGGAAAGGTAAATTTGCCTGTGTGAAACCACGTGCCCTAAATATCCTGCCAAGTCTTGAGTTCCAAGCTGGCCATTTCCAAGTGTCCAAGCATACAGAAAAAGCATTTTAGACAGGTCTTCCCCATCATGTAAACTACACAGGTATGACTACCCGCTCCGAGGCTTAAAGCAAAGCTCCTGCTCAAGTCATTTCCTGTATCTGAGCCGAGGTACCTGGGGAATCACTTTGGGAAAGGAATCAAACCAAGGTCTCAAGGAGTTTAGGATTTTTAACTTGTTATTAAGCCCTGCATTGTTACCCACCCCTAACCAAAATTCCTGTCGAACTGAACCACAAACCTGCCTCAGAAAGGACTCCATGGTAACACCTATCCTGAGCAGCCAGGTGGCAAAATACGGATCAGAAAGCAAAGCAGTCCCCCAGGACGACAGGGCAACTCATGTTAGAGAGGCAGCAGTCCCGGGAGCAGGCAGGGACACCCCTGGCGTGTGTCACTCCTGCCCTGCAGGCACACATCTCAACAAACCTTTAGAAATCTGAGTCCCTGGCTCCTCCAGGCAGCGCAACAACACCAGCACCCAGTAAGGGTCTGAGAACACTGACCTTCTCCAGAGCACCACTCCTGTTCCCACAGCCCTGTTCCAGTGACCCTGCCTGCCATCAGCACAGCCGAGCGTGCCAGACTGGGAGCCAAGGGCTGCCAGGAACAGGGACCACATTTCATGGAGGCTCCGTGCTTACTGCCATTTTGGCAGATATTAAACATTGCTCTTTTTAGGTTGTGTATGACAGTTTTCTTCAACACTCCACACAACCTCAGTGTGTGCCCACCAACAGCTAACTGGCAGAAACTCTTCCTTTTCGCTAGCTAAAAAAGAAAACCCCCCCAAACCCGATTCCCACAAAAGTTTCCGTGGAACTCAACTATGCTGTGATCTACCAGAAGCTGTTTACTGAGCTGCAGGTCACCACTGGCATAGGTAATGAGGTTACACTCCTCTTTGGGGACCTAGATGTGGATTTAGAAACCCAGCTTCAGGCACAGGAGTATGACAATACCTCAGTGCTGCTCTGTACAATGTTTACACCACATACTGCTGCTTTGAGCATTATTTTAAATGCCTTTTTTAAATTTTAAAAAGCATAATTTGCCCCAGAATGAACACCAGTGGGAACCTTTGCCTTTTATGGGTGTAACAGTGCACTTTGCAACATGTAATCTACTGGTGCTCCCATCACATACTTCAGTGTAAACCCTGCTTTTGCATTGACCTTGTAGCTCAGAAAGAGTTTCTGCAGTAAATCTATGCCTCCCACCTTTTCCAGTTTCAGCTCTCTTTTGCACAGTATATTTTATTCAAATCAATACCGTACTTTCAGAAACTATTAAAAAACATGCAAGACACAGTGTTGCACTACAAGCAAACTACAAAACTTGTAAATTTTCTTTTTCTAAACAGAAGGCCAGATACAGGTTCACCTTTGCAACCCAACAACCCAGGTAATGAAATACTTACACTCTCACTCTGGAAAGGGTTTAGGAAGTTTCCACCCATCTCACTGTCATCCCTGGGAGTGCCAGGCTGGTTGCTCATGCTCATATTACTGGGAGAGTTCTGTTAAACAAGATTGCAAAAGACAGATTCAGTGCTGCAGGTTTCAGTTCATTTCCCAGCCTCACCAGGTGTGCCCAGGGCATGCTCCACACAGTGCTTGGTGCTCTCAGGTGCACTGTGCACTGCACTGGGCTTCTCAAGGACAAAGAATCAGCCCCAGCAGGGTTCTGCATGACTCAGTCACTAATTTTAGCCTGTCAAGTAATGTTCTCTTCCCTGAAGCAAGGATTATTTACCTGTACCTCATTTTCAGGTTATAGCCAGCATCTGCTCTTGCTTAAGTCAAGAAAAGCTATAAAAGGCTGCAGCAGGGATATGGGGAAGTTCTGTCACCACATTAAATCATGTGGCTGAATGCAGCCACGTCTGTGAGCCCTGACATATGTGAGTTATGGGAATGTACTTCAAGACAGACAAAAGATGAACTTAAAGACAGGATGGATCTGGTCTGCACAGACCTTTGCATCGGCCTGTGCCTGAGGTCTGCTCATCGTGACCACTATTTACTGAAAGAGTAACAACCCCAAGCCTTCCACAAATTAATTGTTACTCTCTTTCTTACAGAAGAAGCAACCTCTGCAACTTCAGAAGGAGAATGGGTGAAACAAGGTAATTGCCAGAGAAATTATCGTGCTTCAACAGCTCACACATGGTTATTGTACACACTACCATCAGTCAGGTGCTCTTACAAAGCTGCTTTGCAGCACCCTGCCACGCCTGGACCACGGGCAATCCTCTTTCCACCACTGTTACATCTTCTACTTAGAAGACTCGTGATGGAAAGAGAGCAGTCAGCTGTCACAATTCTTTCCTTGGCTTTTTTTTTNCTCTGCTTAGAAGACTCATGATGGAAAGAGAGAGCAGTCAGGGAAAGGGAAACCACGGACCTCACAATGAAATCCTTACATCTGTCACAGTTCTTTCCTCAGCTTTTTTTTTAACCCAGAAAAATGGAATGCAATATAATATAAATACCAAACTAATTACATATATGACATGCAAGTAGAAATTCTTGCTCAGAAGGTTGGGTCAAGAGCCCTGCCTTAGCCCTTCTGCTTTCTTCAGCCTAATTCACTGCTTCCAAAACTGTGATCCCCAGGGCCACTGGACACCACGTCCATCAAAGACAACGAAAAGCCTAACGAGGTTGTTAACATCCATCAGCTTTGCTGTCCAGTGAAGCCAGTAGCCCAGCTATTCAGGGAGCCATGGCTCAGAGAAGGTTGAACCTGTTGCCTTTTCTCTGCCAGTGCTGCTGCCCCTTCAGCAGGCATTAGTTCAGGGGAGCCCGCTGCCTGTGCTGCACAGGAGCTCAGGCTACACAACCACACCATTCCCTCTGGCCTTCAATCCCGGGAATATAAAGACCATGTCACATTTATTTTATATGATGCTCCTGCACTTTTGCTCATTCCTGGGGGATTTCTCCCTATTTTATCTTCCTCTGTGTAGAACTAAGCTTTGACATTCTGCCATTGCTGCAGCACACCAGCCCCAAAGGGCCAAATTCCTGAAAAAATCCCATTGTAGTGACTCCCCCAGGCTGTTTTTGTGGTCACTTGGGGTCCAGCACTGCAGCTCCAACTGGGATTTTCCAAAGCGAGAGCACCTCGATGCCTGTGCAAATTCCCTGGGCATTGCAATAAATGCAGGTTATTAATGTTTATTTAATATGCATAATTTTAGTTCATTTACTGCTCTCATCTCAATCTACCTCATAAAAGACTTTATGTTCTGCCATTCAGCCAATTTAATCAAAACCTTCTCTAAAAAGCTATGAATTCTGTGAGCAGTACTGATTCTGCCAAGACTGGATCCATTTTCTATGGACAGCTGTCTTACAGGCAAGATTAACAGCATTTTTATTTTAGTTATTTAAAAATCACATAGATCAAATGTGATTTCCATGAGTTACTCATGCAGGCTGACATATTACGAGACTTCCAGGTCAGTTGTTTAGGACCCACGTTTTCAGAGCTGCTGATACCGGTACCAGCACATAGTGAACAGCTGTAAGTGGAATACTGGATTTAAAAATTATCCCAGGAGAATGGAAATGTGTTGGCTTTTCTCCCTTAAAAAATGCTGCAGTTTGCAATAAAATGCCGAAGAAAAACCACAGAGTTTGATTAAACACGTGCTGTATGCTGGTTATCTCACAGGAGGGTTTTATTGAACCCATCGCTGCACAGCCCAGCGCAGCACAACTGAGGCAACGTGGTCTTTGCCTTCCATCACTTTACTTCCTGCAGAGTCTGAAAATGTTATAAAACTTGAAAACACTGGGTCTCTGTATTTATGCTCCTTTACCAATACCACATCAGCTCATTAATTCCTAAGTTAATGACAATCACATCCATAGCAGTTTTATTTTTACAGAAGTGACGCATTCAAGAATTATTTTTGTAGATGCAAAATCCCTGCAGATTAAACTCACATCCACTTCCAGATATTTAATGGCTGTGATATCAAAACAGTGCTTCTTCTGAAACTACTTCTTAATCTAGTTTTTGGGAATTTATCCTGAGGATTAAGATATTAACATTACCTTACAGAGGTGACAAACCAAATCCTGCAACACCCTAAGGAGATTGTCCCAAGTCTATATTTGACTAGAATTGATTATTAGAACTGGTTTCATTTATTTTAAGAGCATCAAAGACTACAACATGATCAATCAGATTATGAACTGGAGGTAATTATATACAATATAGATACGACATAATAAAGGTGTGTAAAAACAAGACTCATAACGGAGACAAAGGAAATGAGTTTAGAGTGAAACACTCCAAAAATTCCAAATATTTGATTAGATACTCACTTTGGAAATACTGTCCATGTCTCCTGAGCCTGAAATTAAAACAGACAGTTGCTCAGTTAGTTTTGAGCTGAAGCTAATCCAATAATTTTTTTCATAGAAAACACGTAGGCAACATCAACATTTTAAAACATAACCACTCAGTAAACGTTTACAGTTGGTACAGAATAATCCACTCAATCAATCTGAGGCTACATCCACTTTTGCTGCACTACATGCACTGAGTGTCTCTTAGAAGAAACCAGATGATCCTGATAAGCAGAGTAACAGAAACCAAAAAAACTTAAATATAATCAGTGCAAGACTATTGAAAACTAATTGCAGGTTTTTTTCACATGCTGTAAGTCTCACCTCAGGTAAAGCCAAGAATAAAGGAAATGCAATTTTAGGATGGATGAATGAAGAAAAGCAATTTTTAGCAGCAAAAGACATGCATTTTCAGGAAAAACAAATTCTGGAAGAGTACTGAGTACAAAACTTGAAGAGTATCACAGCAAAACAATTAGAACTGGAGCTGTGGGAGAAGACTGAAACAGCTATTTCATATAGCCAGGCAAATTAGGGCTGAGAAGGAATGTGATTTCTCTCTCTAAGAAGTCAGATACATAGATGTTATCGGGAGTTATTTTGTCATGGCCCAAAAGGATAAATTATGTGCTAGGTACATGTGAAATCCTCCCAAAACTGTTGCAATTTAATTTTTTTCTTTTTAGCTAAGGAGAAATAATTGTCAGGCTGTAGAAAGCGACAGAAAAAAGTGTGGCTGTCTCTCACACAGATTTTCATTGATTTGAATGCAAAGTGCTTCCTTAATAGTTAACCTAACTATCCATTTTAGGATTGTAACAGGTAAAGAAAGGCGGTAAAAGTGTCCTTGTACAAAGCAATCTAAAATTTCAGGGACATGCTTTCCTAAAAAAAAGTAATTCTCGTTAGGAGACAGAGGCCTGTGCTGATTGCCATTGTTCAGAAGCCTGCTCAGTCAGCTCCAATCACTTTTTTTTTATTGCCACAGCCTCCTCAAATCACTCCCTTCATCTCGCTGATGTGTACACGACTTTTCCCATGCATTTTCACAGCCTGCCTTGCACGGAGTGCAGGAACGAGCCCCCGGAAGCCGCAGAGAGCCGGGAGCCGGCGGCGCCGTTACCTAGCGATCCGTTCATGTGGTGCGAGTCCATCCCGCCCAGGCCGCTCATGGGTCCGTCGGAGCCCGGCCCCAGCGGAAACTGCAAAAGGAGCACGCGTTAAAAGCTGCACAGTCATCGCTCACACAACCTAACAAAGAGAAAATATTCCTCAGGAGAGGGGGGAAAAGAAGCGAGGAAAAATCCTCAGCTCTGAATGAGAAGAGACTCTCAAGTCCCATTCAGACCTGTAAGAGGTCTCTCGTGAAGACTGAAAAACAGCACTGTTTTTGGTCACTTTCATGATTTTTGGAGACTGTCATCTCTGCAGGCTGGAATCCAACACAGTAATAATTTCTTATTTACTTCAATGCTTTTTGTGTGACTTTCCAGACTGCTGGTGGCAACTCAGCCCTACCCCCACTGAAATTATAGGGAACTTTGATAACTGTCTTAAGTCCATCAGTGAATAATTAACAGCCTTCAAACCCCAGCTGACCTATACTAAGTCTGAAAGTTCCCCATCACCTTCAAAACTTGGGCAGTTTCTGTCCAGTTCCAGTAATTAACCTTAAATTTAGCTCTAAATTTAAGAGACATTACCATTACAGCCAAACAATCTGCAATTTACTGCAGAAGGACTTAGCATATCTCTATATATTTATTTGTAAGTTCCACTGGCATTTTTTCCCAGAGGCCCGTAACTGAAGAGCCACCCATAAAAATGGAAAGCTTAGCAATAATGACAGCTGATGGAAACGCAGTGTTTGGATAAACAAAAGGCTGCACGACTCAAAGAAAGATGTGAGTAGATTCATATTTACGTTAGGTCTGTTGGGCCCAGGTGGTACAGCGTTCATTAAAGTGTACATGTTGTCTCCAGAGTTGGTTGAATCTGTAATAAGAGATTATTTTAAGTGCTAAAATACACTTTTCAATAAAATTACTCACCTCACACATTTCCTGTCATTTTGTTCATATTATTACTGTGGCTGAATCCCATACACAGCGGCAATATAATGGAAGATTTTATTCCCTTTCTATCCATTGCTGCCACACAACAGGGCTATGAAAAGAAATAATTGCCATGGTCCCCAAGTGACTACTTCAGGGCTCTAGTTTTATGCATGACTGTTAAAAGGTTTGTAAATCACCAAGAATCTCTAACTATTTAATTCCATAAACCCTGTTTCCTGGAGTGCTAAATTTCTTCACTCATCTTCAATATTATCCATAGGACAGGAGTTTGTTTCTTATCAATGCTTCCTGTAATTTGTTTTCCATCTGTAATAAATGATTAAAAGCTTCTCCTTAGACAGACTGAGAGTTACAGTTTTTCACTCTCATCCCTGTCAAGTCCATGTGATTTTGAATATATCCAACTCCTCAGTGGAACACTGTGCAAAGATCCTTCATTCCTGAGGGGGGCTTTAGCTTCACGGCACAGCCTGGTGCAATGCTTGCAAAAAAACCCCAAAATGACAAAAACGGAAAGGAGAATGATCCGACAAAAGCCTGTACACATCCCTAAGGGGATAGCACGATTTAAAATAAAATATCGGCAGCTCTGGAAAATCAGTATCTGCAAAGACAATAAAAGGAGCTCGGCGCTCTGTACCGAAACCCTCCACAAGACCGTTTCACACCCAGTAGTCTTCTGTGTACAACAGGAAGATAAATCAAGGTTTTTGTCCACTAATTAATATTTCCAAGATGATTTTCTAAGCACTAATCCAAGCAACACATTCCATTATACACAGAGCACTACGTACCACTAGAACATTCAAATATGCTGTCTGAGGAAAACAGGTAACAGAAAAGCTTTTAGCCTAAAGCAAAATCAGCCTATAAAGTTATTTTTAATATTCAATGAGGCGGGCAGAAAGTTCTTTATCCACCAGATCCTTTTGCAGCACACATCCCTGGCAGTCCCTGTGTTCTGCTGGCTCGTGTCAGAACACACAGGAGATGGTTGGGCTGTGGGAATCCTTGAGCAAATACCTTGGCAAACCTCACAGGTGGCTGATTCCTCAGTGTTTTCGTGCTTTGGAAAACAGAACTTCAAAATATCTTTACCTTAGGTTGCCTTCTTTTGTTTGTTTGTTTTTTGAGGGTTTTTATTTTATTTGGTTTTGTTATAGTCTGGTTTTAATTTTAATTTTAATTTATTTAAATCCTTGGAATTATATTCAATGAAGTTATACTAGTGCAGTAAGTTTTTTGGCCAGTTAGGAAACTTCCCTGCCCTCCTGTGCTGGAGAGGTCAGTAAGCAGGGAAAAAAAACCTGATACAGAAAATATAGACACAATTGCTTATTGTTATCTGATTCTTTATTTTAAAAATAATTAATGTACTTCCTAAAATCCCTTATAATGTTGTTATTTCCAAGTATATTTCAGTACCTGCAGGACTAGGCATGATGGGTGTTCCTGGTGGCCCCCCACCTCCTGGAGGACCCTGGGGAGAGTAAAAATTGTCAGCATGAACCAGAAGGTTAGAAAAAACCTAAAACAGACACCAAAAAAATCAAGGAACATATATTTTTTAAAGTTTTGGGTATATCCATGTCACAAATCTGATCAAGACTAAGAAACACAAAATGCTCTGGTTGTTCAACAAGAGTTTTAGGGTTCTTTAAGATTTCTCCAGGAATTTTATTCCAATCACCGTAATCATTTAGTAAGAACAGAAACATAACGTCTTGATTCCTATGTTTGCAGAACCCATAACATCTTCAGGTACCATGAAAAACCACCAACTTCCACTCTGGTAAAAATGCCTACATCAATTAAAGTCAATAAATGTTGACTTTCCATAATAAAACATACATAGACTGCTAGTAATAATTATTATTTCCATTGCCATGTGACTATTACTGTATTTTACCTCTTTTGGTATCATTTAAAGCAGCAGATGTTCTGTTTCAGACAGGGATGTCTTTTCAGTGGCAGTGATTACAGGAGTTTGGATGTTCTGACTGCGTACAGGATATCTGTCCATACACTTTTTACCCATAAACTTTTATCCATAAACATGTATCCACATTTTCTCCATACCCATATGACCCCCTAGGCATCACAGGCGGCTCTCCAAACACTTTTTATCCATATACCTGTATACTAACTCACTAACTCGATTTTTTTTAAGGGCTCTCTCTGCGTATTTTTCAACACCACATAAAGTGACGTAGGAACAACTAACTGATCATTTATGAGTAAAGTTACTTGTCTTCAAAAACTTTTGTGTCTCATTTTAAATTTGCTTTTACTCTCATTGTGTTGTTCCTTCTCTTAGACAGTTTGGTGGTATGAACTATTTTCACTCTGAAAATATAATTTTATTTATGTATAAAGAGTATATATTTGTATATTTATATATATTATATATCTTATATATTTTAGATAAGTTTATATATTAATATATTATATATAGATTAATCTTATTAAGTTGTCAAAGTGAATAATTCCAGATTACAAATCTTTTCACTAAAAACCTTTTTTAGTAGCTCTCCAGTCCATCCCTCATCTCAAACACTCGCTCTCTATGAAGTCAAATATTCCCAAAATGTCTTTAAATTCTTCAGTGATAGAATGTTGCAAACCCACAAAACCCCTTCCAAACAGAGTTCTGCACTGAAAGAACTGATTTGGAGAGAGCAAATCTTGGCTGTTTCCACTAAATCGCGACAAAGTGAGCCCTGCAGTTATAGACACTTGCAAGAATCATAACATTTTCCATAGCTAATTGTCTAAATAAAGGACAAAATACACTGCTTTTAAATAGATAATCTTCCCTGGTCACCCTGTGACAGCAGCCCTGTGCATGTGACACAAACAGACTAAATCTGTCTTAGAGGAGCTCCTCAGACATACAAATAACCTGAGCACAACAGCAACAACAACAAAGAGTCTGAAATCAAAAGAAAGTTACTCTCTGGTGACAGAGACAGAATCCAGCTCCACACAGAAGCACTTCTGGCCTGCAGAAGTTCACAAACTCTCTGACACAGCAGTGCTTTACTGGGAAAGCCAAGGGGCTTGCTGTCACACCCTGCCTCAGGTGCGGAAGCGTTTGGGAAGCGGGGCAGCCCGAGGGCGATGCCGGTGTCCAGCCCCCACGCC
>VWPU01009122.1:0-165000 GCA_013398955.1 Callaeas wilsoni
CGACCCCGGTGCTGGACCCGGCCGCGCGCTAGACCCGGCCCGGAGCTAGACCCGTCCCCGCACTGGACCCGGCCCGGAGCTGGACCTGGCCCGGTGCTGGACCCGGCCCGGAGCTAGACCCGGCCCGGAGCTGGACCCGGCCCGGCGCTGGACCCGGCCCCGGCCCGCCTGTGTCCCCGCTGCGTCCCCGCGGCTGCCGGCACGGCTCTGTCCTGCTGCTCCCAAAACTGCCTCTGTCCTCACCGAGCGAGGTGCATCTAAAGCTGTCACAGGTTTATGCATTTCAAGCGTGCCCCACGCGTAGGGCGGGGTGTGCCTCCCTCCTGCTGGAGCCGTGGGCAGTCCGTGCAGCCGGAGCTGCCAGCGCGAACCACGGCCCCAGGCCAGGCACGCTGGCCGGGTCTCACTGCAGCACCTCTGGGCCTGTCATGGAAAACTGGATCCGGATGGTGCCTGTGTCTGAGTGATGAAAGCAGAGACTACTTGGGAGATGCAAAATGCCAAGGAAATCTTAGGGCGATTGCAGCGCTCGGTGGAAGCTGATGAAAGGCTGTATCAACAACACGAATGTAGTAATAACTTTTCACACCAAAGCTTTCATGCAAAATGAAGTGTTGCAGAAGAGAGCCCAGGCGCTCCGTGAGCAGAGGTCCAGCCGCGGGAGCCGAGCCTGGTGCTGTGGCTGCACCTCAGCCTCCCTCAGCCCCTGGCTTCCCTCCAGGCTCTCCAGCTGCAGCCTGCTCCCAGCCAGCCGGGAACCGGGCCCCAGAGGGGTCCCACCACCCCGGGGAGCTGGGGCAGGCTCCAGGTTTTAAGGAAAAAAAGAAACCCACCACCCCCACCAAAAACCAACCTGCATTGTGTGGCTCTAACTTACACGTTTTGCAGCTGGTCGATCTGTGTATATTGCAATTTAATAGTGGATATTGTTATTCATTAATCACTTTTATCAAATCATTAATTTTAATTGATTGAAGAAAAAATTGTAGTTTTTCTGGGTCTAACTATTCCCTATATGCATTAATAACTGAAAATGGAAATAGTTCCGTGCATGTATTTTCTGTCTCTGGCTCTTGCCTGACTCTCCGTTGGTTGCTGGTGCTGCGCTGGGGCTGTTGGGCTGAGCTGCCCCAGCAGGAGTTGCCCACCCACGCTGACACCAAGGCAGGCCTGGCTTCACCATGTGCTCTGCAAACTTCCTACACCTTTAGCTTTCTAATTTTTGATGAGTCTTTGCTTTCCACTTGCTTTGTCCTTCATTTTTCAGCTGATTCCCTGTTTCATGAAGCAAAGAGACATCTGGGAATGTAAGGATAATTGTATAGAAGTTACACAGTAATTTTTTTAAACAGTATATAAATTGGCTGCATTTACCTTCACTTCATAATGAGACCAGTTTGACTCTGCTAGTGCTTATGTGTGAAGATGTTATTCACTGGGTAACATCTCACATTCCACACTGCATGTTGGGGTGTTTTTAACCATGCAAACTTCCTACCTATCAAAGTAATTTGCAAAGCTAATTTTGTTTCTACTGATCTATTACAATAAATCAATGAATAAATAAATTATAATGCAGCAATTAAATGTATAATGAGATGGGCAAGAACTATTAATAAATGCAGAGCTAGTTGCCCAAAGGTGAACAGACTCCCCCTCTCTTCTTACAAGTCAGGTAATGATCTTTCTATAATGGAGAAACAAGCAGCTGTTAAACATGTAAATGAAACCAAGGGATAGATGAGTTCACACTATAATACTCTTCTTCAGTCCCATTATTATTGCTACATTATCGGTTCTTCTGTGACTTTTCCTCTGAATATTTAAAGACAGGGAGGGGATATGCAATTATGCTTAAACGTCCTTCTGCCAAATGATTGACAGAATGCACCCAACCATGTTGCTGAGGAAGGAGTTGGCTCCCTTCAGTAACCTAACTGGTACAAGCTGAGTTTTATCCCAGCAGAGCTATTACAAATCCAGTGTTGATCTTCTGGATAATTCAAAAGAAACTACTGAAATTTCAAGGGCTAGAGGTGCCTTTAAAAAAAAAGCCAACAAATTTGCATTATTAAATATCTAATCTAAACAAAACTATACAAGTAGGGTATAAACAAGTGTATCTTCTAATTTTAAAAATGGTTGTGAATTGTAATATCACTGCTACTGTCAATATTTGATATTGCTATAAGGAAAAGCAGAATAGAGTTTTCCCCCTGAAGTCTTGCTCCTGTAGTAGGCGTGCTTGGGGATGCTTCACGTTTCTCCAATTCCCACCCATCCTCAATATCTTTTTCCTTCTCAAAATTAATTGTCAGAGAGTTACCGTTTCATTGGAACACCTTTAGGTCTTTCTTCAACAGCCACAACAGTGAATCCCTTGTCATTTAACTCTGGCTCTTTCCTGAATGTGTGCTCGTGTTCTGTCTCTCTGTGTCACTTGCCGTGTTTGTGTTTACCCACACGTGCTTTACCACCCGAGATCACATTATTCAAAAAACTTGTTTTCAAAGGAATGATTGATGCATTGGGGTTTGCCTCAGTCTGAGCTGACTCTGGCACACCATTAATGTGGGGCTGAAGAGATACAGCATTGCCCAGGATATCAAGTTTTTGTCTAAAACTTTCTTATATTTGGAAGAGTGTAGATTTCCGTCCCAGCCCCCCATACAGTTTGAGAATTTCAAGGGCAGCAGTTGGCAGAGAATTCGATGAAGCTACGATGGTTGATTTATTGTAATAGATGGCAGGAAACAGAATTATCTTAGCAAATTAGTTTGGCTGATAGGAAAGCTGGCCAGCAGATAAGGCGCAGTGCTGATGCCTGACCTGACCTGCACATGCCTCTGACAGAGTTTCACCAATTCACAGTTGAGGATGAGTCACTGCACTGAGCAGAAAGTGCTCAGGAAGAACAAACAAAGCAGGACGTGGCCACAGGCTGCATGCAGTATGCTCCCTGGAAGCACTGTCCTTGACACTGTCCAGCTGCCCTGCAGTTTCTGGGTCAGGTGAGAAATATTATCTGATCCATTCTTCATTTTAGGCTATTCAGACAACCAGCAAGAGGCTGTTTCACAGAAAAAGCTGGACAAGTTTTACAACTGCATAGTGCAATCACTGAAGTTCAACTGTATTTATCAACCTCAATGAAGTGATTTCTTTGGCTTTCCACTGCTGCAGCTCTCTGGCTCTTTAAAGCCCGGCAGCAGCTGGATCAGGGGACCTATGGCAGCCAGGTGACCTACGGAGCTTTTGCTAAAGGTTCATAGTCTTATATGGGTCTTTCACGCAGAAAGAACCAAAAGCATTTAACTCTCCCCAAACACTGTCTGCTCCCACTTTTCCTGTTTATATAGGAAAAAAAGGAACCCTCAAAGCCTTGAATAAGTTTTCTATTTAGCACTGAATGCAGCTGTGTCTGGAGTAGGGCACAGAAGCTGTTTAAAACTGGGCAGAAAAAAAAAGATACGTGCAGATATAAAAAGCTCACATTTGAGAGTTCAGGTTGGGAATTGTCACTAACTGCACAAATATGCGTGGGTCTGTGTATTTGTGTCTGTGTGGTTGAGAAGCACTGTTGTCATAAAGGGAAGCAAGACCTTTCCTGCCATATTTCATCTTGCTGGAGCTCTCTGGAGCAGCATGGTCAGGGTGGGAACTGCAGGACAAAGCCTTCAGGTGACATTGTTGGTACATTGCTCTACAAGGTGCTCAGAAGATATATTTTTAAGCAGGCACTGGATGTGCCTTTGATTTTATGTTAGGCTGCTGAGGATGGCAAGAAGAATTTTTCAGTTCAAACTCTGACTTTGTCAGCAGAGCCCAAAGGATCCTCCTCTGGAAACCAGCAGTTTTAGTGTCTTTCCTCCTTGAGAAGCAAGTGCCTCCCATGTCCTGGGGGTTTGCTGAGAGATGCTGACTGGGACCTCAGAGACAAAGTGCTGGAATTTAGTGGAGCAGTTGATTCTTTGCACTAAGTCCCCCGTAAGCTCCAAGTTGCAGTGTCGTGGAACACCTCATGGCAAGAGCAGGCTGAGAGATGTACACGGTGTCCTGGGCCCCGCAGGTCTTGGTGCCAGCAGGTGCTAAAGCCTTGACCGCTGTGGGCCACCTGGGTTAGCGTATTCATCAAGGGTGTGTAGGAATGAGTTCTGCACTCCTGGTTAGTAGCATTAGTCCTGTCTTTGCACAGGCTGGGAGCACTGCTTGGCTCCTACAGCCAGAACCAAGAGCCACCTCTTAGTTCTTGTGACAAGTGTGAGGAAATTAAATTATAAACATGGAGAAAAATACTATGATAAACATTGGAGGCGTGGGGGCGGGGAGAGAGGGATGGGAATGAACCCTTTCTGCAAGGTAAGAACTCAGTGATAAATAGATCTGTGCATATTTCCCAGTCTCATTCCTCACTTGCCAAGTCTGATGCTATTTTCATTAGGCCATGTTACCATACGTGTCATTTTATACAAAGGTGCAGTATATCACAACTGGAGGTTGAGGTGCTTGTAGTGAACACAAATGAGCTTGTAATGGTCCATCTGCTTTGATTTTATTTAGTGATCCCTCAAGGGCTGGGAGCTAGAGTGAGAATAACAATGCTTCAACCCATCTGCTATTGTAGTACCAGCTCCAGTTGAATTATCACATGTTCTGAGTGGCTGGCATATGCTGTGACATAAAGCCACAAGAAAGTGTTGCTCTCCAGCTGTTGTGTTGACAAATACTTTTCAGCCAGTCATTAAGTTCAGCTCAATAATCAGAGGGAAACTGTAGCTAAAAGTTGATTATTATTTTATTTTATTTTAAGCATTAGATATCACTAGTACAATATATTTTATTTAAAAATGTGTCACTAAGGGCACACATTGTATATGAGCTCTAACAATAAAAAATTCTCTGTGATGCCCATAAATTTATGTGTTATAGGATTGGATGGGCATCTCTGTAACTGACAGTGTAAATCTTAGTAATGAGACTCTGGCTAACCTTGTTTAAGCAGCAGCACATCTCAAGATTTGTGTGTATAAACTTGCCGGCCTGGCAGTGCTATGGGCCACAAGCAGGCCTGACCATGGAAGGAACCACTCGGGAAGAGATTGTGATCTGAGGCCCCATGCAGGGATGGATAATTAGAGTGGCTTGAAATCGAGGAGGAATCTCTGCAAGACCTACGCAGAGACGGGTACCTTGTGGGTGCAACAGGTTCAGATGGCCCATCTGGCCCTGCACCTCCTCTGGGCTGCAAAGTGCCCGCTAGTTTGGCCTTTACTCCTTCGTCCACCCTTGGTGGCCTCCTGAAGAGCTCGGGTCACTCTGGAGGCACCCCAAGTTGTGCCCACATCGAATATTTGCTCCAGAGCAAGGCTTAGAAGAGCGTTTGTGGATCTCTGCTTACAATAGTCAAGTTGTCCCCTCCTCCTTCTGTCCACCCTGTCCTCTCAGGGCTGCTGGAATCCACCACTGTGCCTGAGAACAAAATAAAAGGCATTTCCCACAGGTCCAAAGGCTGATACACAGGGAGAGGTATGTGGGAGAGGAGAAGTTCCCTGCTCAGGCTGAGAAAACATTCTCTCTTTCTGCGGGTAACACACCCAGGGACAGCACACACCTTTTGGGCACTGCCCACCATCCAGCAGGCACAAGTTCAATGAGAACAGAGCCAATAAAATCTCCTCTTGATATTCCAAAGCACTCTCCAGAATACTCATCCCTGATCTAAGCCGTCCCTGCTGCAGGAGGGGGTTTGGGCAGGGGTTCCAATCAGGCCCCTGAGGGATGGTGCCAAGCCCCGGTGCTGCCGGTGCCCCTGGAAGGCCGGGTGGGCTCCCGGGGGCTCTGGTGCCCTTCTGTTAACCAGTGCACTGCCGAGGCAACTCTTAAATGCGACTTAGCTCCCCTTTTCCCTCCGAAAAACAATGGGCACTGTTCATACCGAGGCATTTCAGTTCTAGAGGTTTACATTTCCTATTGTACCCAAAGACCTGTGGGTGCCAGCTGTCACTGGTGCTGCCATTGTGTTACGATCCCCTGGCTAGTGCAGGAATCGTTGATTACGTTGCCTTTTGAATCAGTTGATTACCATGAATAATAGGCCAAAAAGGCTGTCAGCATTTTGACTTTAACTATAACTGTTACAATTAATTATGGGTTTAATTAGCATATATGCCTAGCAGTAGAGAATATAATACTTCATGGGTAACAGATGATCCTGCAGCTGTAGCATAAAGTGTGATACAGGTTGGGACACAGATAGTTATTAATAAATGGCTTCTATTGTTTGAGGTCCTTATTTATACAAATTAGCAGGCACGACATAATCAACCCAAACTGTATAATTTATAATAATTGATTTCATTTTGACTGACCACCGGTCGGCCTACTACATGCCCTCAGAAGAAAAATAGCCCTATTAGGATAAGTTTAATCCTAAACATAGCTAATGAATCCTATTACTTTAAGGTCATATTTGAAGCTTTTGTTAATTGTCAGAACCATTTTAAATTGATTAGAGTTAAATTAAATCAATGTAATGTTTAGAAAAACAATATTTCTAATGGATGAGGCCAAGCTGACCTCGAATAAACATATTTATCAACCGATTTCAGTGAATGAGAAGGCTAGCAGCTGGGCTCATAATTCATGATTGTCTATAATATGGGAAATGTCACTATCTAGGCCATTAATTATGTCAGGTAATAAATCTGTTGCTCACAGTTGAGCATTTGCCAGTTGGGGTAACAACCCCCTCAGCAAGGTTATGATGTTTAGAGACTCTCTCCTTGCTAAACCCACACTTTACAGCAGCAGAACAACCGCATGCAACTTTGGGGAGAATCAATGTGGTGTTTTCATAGCTGACAATTACCTGACAACATGCTGGACTGTGATAACTTAGTATGGAATCATCATTTGAAATAGCAAGGATGTTCTATGAGGAAAAAGTTTTGCTGCGCTATGTAACTGCATTTCCCAGGCTGGAGAGATCAGCTATTAACAGTTCCTTACAGACCAGCACTAAGTGACAGATTTCAGTAAATATATCATGTGGCAAAACTTATAATAATAATAGAAATAACTGCTTTGCACATGTTCGAGAGTGTGAGAAATTCAGAATGGGTTAACATGAACTAAGGTACATGATGCATCCCAGGTAATGATGGGTACAGTTTAACACAACAGGATATAGGAAAAATGATACACAGAAGCAGGATCAGTTTAAAGTTAATCATGCATTCAGCAGCTTAGGAAAAGGTCTGGCATTATTGCAGACAAATGACAAAAAACATCTGCTGCCTGTTCAATATCTTGTCAAAAAAAAAGAGCAAAGATAAACTCAATTTTCATTAAGAAAGGGTGAGAAAATAGTAAAAAAAAAAGGCACAGTAGTAACCGGAGGGAGAGAAATTCTAATTTTTATCACAAAAGAATATAAGTAATGTAATATAATAATTCTATTGAAAAAGACAAGGATAAGTGGTGAAAGGTTCACTAAATTAAAAAGAATCTGGAGCAGATCAAAAAGATTCCTACAAGGTTTGGGCTGCTTTACATATTCCCTGGAACTGGCCTTTCCGTGTTGCATGTTGGCACAAGATGCTGTGTTCTGGTCACCCACCGAGCTGACCCTGTGCTTGCAATCCCCTTCCTGCAGGCTGCTCTGCTTCTGGAGCATCAGCTGGCTTTACATTTCAGCCTCAGCCGTGAGCTTCAACACTGAATTTGACCCTTAGTACTAATAAATGGTCACATCCTGACAATATTAATCAAAAGTTAACACAGCGTCTCAATGTTGGGTTTTGCACGGGTAAGGTATGATGCACTAGCAGGCACACACTGCACTTTCACGGACATGATTGACATTTGGGCTTCATAAATTAGGTGTGTCTTCGCTGAACCACATCAACTGGCTCTGAACAGCCACAATATGTTGTGAACTGGCCTTTTTTTGCCTTAAGTGTATCAACAGCTTCATGCAAAGCACTTGTGAAAATAAACATTAAATGCAAGTTGTAAACTTACATATATTATGAACAACAGATAAATAAAAGGGCCTTTCAGTCTCAATATAAAAATAGTTTCCTATGAGGAGAATAAAATACAGATGCATTCTTGACTTCAAATCTCTGGCAGACACTTTGCTGACACTACTTGCAATTAAGCATTTAAATAGAAATTGGTTCCATTTTTGTATAAATTAGCAGCAGGTTAGGAAGAATACAAGAAACTCAAACATTCAGCTGTGAAACATTGCACTGGAGAGCTGCTTTAGGATATTAAGACAATTTGTGTATGTGTCTGTGTGTGTGAGAAAGAATAAGAGACTGTGCTTGTATGGGTGTATATAATTACTATTTCATTTCTTGGGCAAAAGCTCTGTGTGTGTGTGTGTCCTTTCCTTTATGGCAAGGAAAATTGCTCTTCTAACCTGTCTTCAAAATGTAATAACTTTACTTGCAACCAACCACTGTAGACCTGGACTGGACTCTGAATTATTACTGTGAGTTGAAACATTTCTTTAACAAAACTGAGTCCTTTAATATCCCCCACCTCTGTTATTAGATGGACGAATGAATTTTACTTTGAACATAACATGTGGCATTGTCTGAAAATTGCCGGTATGAACTGAAGTTGGCAGGTATTTTCTTGCTCTCCTCGTCAGTGATTGCCATTTATTATATGTTGCACCTTTATCTGTCAAATACCGCAGAGCGCTATATTGATTTGTGTCTGCCGCAAAGCAAAGGTCACTTTGATCAACATACTACAAAACCAGAAAAAGTAGGGTTCTGACATTTCATTACCTGGGAAAAAAAGGACTAAAATAAATAAGAATATGTTTGAGAACAGAGCACTTCAATATCACAGTGTGCAGTAACTGTAATTAACAAAAGAACTGCTCTATTGAGGTTAAAGAGGAAAAAAAAGAAGGCAGGTTTTCTTCCAGTGGCTGTTCTTTACGTGACTGATTCTGTAACATTACAGCTGTGATCTTGCTGAAGGGTTACATTCATTACAAATCAAATACGTTTTGCTTCTCAGAGTCAGACTTTTAATGAGCGATAAAACTCCATAACTCTTTAAGGATTGGGGAAGATTTTATAAAACTTTAAATTTTAACTGAGAAACCCTGATCAGATTGGGGACCTTTTGTGCTATACCCAGATGAAGATGTGGTCTCTACGTTAGGAATGCACAGTCTGAAGAGATAAATCACAGGAGGGAGAACTGGACCCACTGCAACATTCTGTGTGCCCCAGGTCTACAAGGACTGAAAGGTGGAGCCAGAAATTAAGCCCATATCTTACCTCTATTTTCTAGTTCTAATTCCCAAGAACTTGGTTGTCTTTAGGAAATAGCACACAATATAATGATTTGGGAGGAAAGTGGTGCTGCAGGTGATGTAGTCTTGCTATTTTTGCTCATGCCCAGTGTCTTTCGGGCACCCCTACATTTTGCTTCACTGGGGTCAGCAGACACTTCTTTGCTTTGTGTAAATAAAATAGGACCAAATTTCTCTGGAAATTTTTCATTCTGGAAGAAACTTCTGTTCTATATTTTGAGAATCTGCTCTTCAGTGTAGTTCCCCATCCTTTTCCCAGTAGATCCTGCAAAAACACCTGTCATTTTTCCATAAAGAATCTTGTTTTCCTAATAAACATAATAATATAGCAGTTTGGGTTTTTTCCCCATGCAGCACCCTGATGCCCTCAAGATGCCTCTGCTATTTCAGATCCCTGGTCTTTCTAAAGAGAAAAATGAATCTTAGACGTGCTACTGCTCTACCTGAACACAGGTAACAAAGTGGCCAGGATGCTTTCCCATCAGTACTGCTGGGAAGTTTTGCTTTTTCTGGTTTCACGGTGTTCAGTTGTTCACCTGAAGCCACATTTGCATGGATACCCAGCGAGCAGTGACACCTCAGGGCTTTGCTGCACCTACGAGCAGCAGGGTGCACATCACAGCTTGCGTGGCATATGGCGGTGCTTATCACGTCAATAACAAAGGCTGAATAATGCAATTCTTGGTTGTAATTATCTTTTATTATTATCAAGGGTCATTCCTGGGCTCTTCATCCTTTCATCTCATGTGGAATTTTGGGCTTCCTTATTAATTAAATAGCCAGTGTGATTGAATTAGCCAATTAGCTCTGCCCGAAGGGATGAGCACTGATCCAAACAAAGGGCTTGATTCCACAAACCTGTTGCTGTGAGGGAGAGTCTTGCAGGGAGCTGGCTGCCAAGAGTGGGCTCCTAGGGCTTGGCAAACCCGATCCCAGTTAATTTGCAATTATTAGACCAGGTAAAAATTTCCATTTGGATACTTGCCTACTAGGAAATAACTGTTTATCAAGCATGAAACTTTCCATGGGGATATTTGATTTTATTAAAAATATTGTGTTTGAAAATAATCACATTTCTGTATAGTGTTCTACTGGTGCCATTTTTTTGTCAGAATCATATTGTAATTTTAGTTTTGCAAGATTTAAAGTGAAAATGGGAACAAATCCTTTTAGCAGTAAGAGAGGAGTCCTGACTGTTCCCACATATTGGAAGAGTTTTGCTGTAAAATCCTGTATCGCAGAAAATGTCCCACTAATAAAAAGATTAATCTCCATCTTCAACAATTACTTCAACCAGACAATGTGTGTTCCTTACTCCTAAACCACAGATTAAAATCCCACATGGCAACAGGGCTATGCATCTCTGAAGTATCTGTGCCTGAAAGGCACATTGGAAATGTATGCAAATGCAGCTCATCTCTATCCTGCTCCACTGTTCTCACTCCCTTTTTTCCTCCCTTTATCTTGACATGTTTACTATTTCTTCTACACTGTGCTTCACTGAATAGCAGATCAAACTTCAAAGCAACTTTTAGTTTGAAATTTGTTTCCAAGCTCCTAAGCTATTCTTTTTCTGACAGCAGTGGATAAGAAATTGTCACTACCACTGGTGACATGTCATCGGGAGATACAGGAATAACAGATGGGCAGCACTGAGATAACAGGAAGTAACTTCTTTAAAAGATTGTGTTGACATCACCAACTATGAGAGCAGAGGTAGAATGACCCCCAGAAGGGAATCCAATCCTCTCAGGTCTTTCCAACTCACAGGTGTTTTTTCTTATTTATTTCCATACACAGATAATATTGGATCTAAAATTATTTGAAGTTTCAATACAGCTGTGTTAGAATTGATAGTAAATATTAATGGGGATTAAGAAAAGGATGAATGGATTTAGTCGCTAATGTCAGTGTTTTAAATGATACCACTAAAATGATAAAATTATATAAAAGATAAAATGATTGCTGATGTTACTGGCATAACTGAATGCCATTAATAAGAGTCAAGATTCCTTGATTGCGATGTGAGATCAATGGGTTATGACATTTTGATGACAGGCTGATGGATCTGACTATCTAAATGAAGAATGATTAATTATGACTCCTCAAAAGTATGGCTCATTATCAGCCTATCTAGGCAACTCTTGACACTCACTATACATAACACCTATTATGGAATGTCAAAAGTCTTCGCTTTGGGTGCGTGGCCATGATTTCTGAGGAAATTAATTGTTCTGCTTATTGCAAGATACTATAGCATATTGCACAAAACAAAACAGTGCCTGGTATCTACAAGGAAAGCAGCACAGAAGCCAAGAAAAACAGTGATTTTTTTAGCCCTCAGTGCATTTCATATCTCACAGATGGTCCACAAGCCTATAAGAAAACTGTACTTCCTGATGGCAGTAGGAAAATTATATAAGCATGACATGGGCTTTATTTGCTGCATTTTATAAAAGTCTGTGAATTGGTCTTCCACACCAGGAGTGACAAAGATTTCTTGACTTCAAAGAGCTGCATTAGTATTAATTACATTTGAAAGTCCCCTGCTATGTTGCACTTAATATTTTAAATTTTAGGAAGTTCTGACAGTGTGTTATTTACAGAACATTACAGTCCAATTCAAAGTTTTGGTCTAGGGTGTAAATTCTGTTGTGTAAAATGGTTGTACAGTGGATAACATGGATGCTGTCATGGAGAGCATGTCCGATGCAGGGAATTGTTGTGGTAATAAAATAATGCCTGAACTGTCTGGCCCAATACCCCGTTCTGTACTGAGCACTGTCTTTGAAAGAAGTTGATATTACAGAAGAAACTGCTAAATATAATTTTAAATGTGTATTAAATGTGGTCTGTTAATCAATGCACGGTGTTTTCTTGTCTCCCTCAGAATTCTTGGAAAAGCTTTGGGCCACTGAAGGAAAATCAGTCACAACAGAAGATTTGCCTGCCTGACAGAGTTTAAACAGCAAAGAGCCAGGAAGAGACAGATTTATCTAGGGAGATAGAGCACCCAACTACCCTCTGCTATGAGCTTCTGAATCACTAGATGTAGATATGCAGGATTTCAAACAGGCTTTTCAAACAGTTTCAAACCACCATTTTAACATTACATTAATTTGGCTTGGGGCACATCATAATGTATTGATTTTCCATCTAGAACAATAACACATTACACAATTACAAGTTCAAGAATATTACTAATTCTGCCAAGTCTTGCCAATTATTTTGTCTCCCAAAGGACAAAGAATACAGAAAAGCTTCATACTGAGAAAATTACCTCTTTTTTCCAAAAAAAAAAAAAAAGAAAAAAAGAAAGAAAAAGAGAAAAAGTAATTAATATTGCAATTTTTGTGAATAAATATTCTTTTAAAACAAGGAAAGATCAGCTGATAAAGAATTCCTGCTGGAAAACAGTTGGTGTCTGGCTAAAATAGGGTGCCATTTATTCAGGCAGGGATTTACCTTGGAGTGCTTCTAGTAGGAGCTGGACTTGCACCTGTGGATCAGCTTTGGAAGAGTTAAGTATTAAAAATAGCTAATAATTACTTAATAAATAGTAATGGTTACCAAATCCCTGTCTGCTTTGGAAGGTCAGTGAACTCCCCAGTGACCCATGATGTAGGGTCACCATTTCACGTCAGCGCCTGCAGAACCTGTGCCAGAATGGTGCTGGAGGAGCGGCAGTTCCAACACTTGCTGATCTCGTGGACATTTCATGTGACACAATAGGAGGTCTCTGCTGGACTGGGGAAGGCACACTCCCATTTGTGGTGACTGACACGTGAGTCACAACTTGCTCCTCTCTGACCTGGACCCAAGCACACTCGAAGAGCCCTGTTCCACTTTGATCTGTTCTTGTTTTACGGCCGCACTGACTGGGGCAAGTGATTACACAAATCACAGGACAATGGACATCTGTCCTGCATCTCTGTTTCTGGAACATCCCCAGCCAGCAACACCCAGAGTTTTGGTTTGTATGAATCAGTGTAATTCTGAGAGTGTGTTTTCAGGAGAGCCACTGCTTTGTGCTTTATCAGATCTTAAGAAATTTCCTAACTTTTGTCAACATATCAATTGCAGAGAAAACCTGGTAAGCAAAAGTTAGATCAGGCCCTAAATGTCAGTTCAAAGTCATAGGACTCTAGGCTGCTATTTTTTAAATTCAGTTTCTTCTTGGGGGAAAAAAAAAATTGCAAAATCTGCCCACATCAGGTAGCTTTGATGTGATGAACAGTTCATAATCTGCCAACTGAAGCCTTCTAAGCAGATAATTGATTATCAAATTTAAACCAAAATATTTCTTCATCCTTAATAGAGAAGTCTGCTACAATTTAATAGTGGAGCTACAGGATATTAGTAGTGGGTTTAAAGTAATTGCCCTGCATATCTCCAGAATTCACTGTTGCTTGTTGTCCGGCTGTGGCAGTATGAATGGTTTACAGAAGAGAACACTGTTGTTCATAATTTTTACAAACAGAAAGAGGCCGAATCTGTTTACAGCAGCTCCAGCACTGGAGCTCTTGGAGAACTGCAGAGGGCTTGTGCTCCCCCAGGAGAGTTTGCCAGCCCCTCTTGCACCCCTTCCCATCTGTTTGCTTCTCTGGCCACCAAACCGTCCCCTGGGAACGTGATGCCTGCTGTCACAGGGTGCACCATCCTTCCAGAGCTGTGTACCTGGTATTTTGCTTAAGTCCCTAAGACAATGACAAAAATCTTCCAAATAAATTGCTAAAACTCAGCCACATGTCATTTCTCCCTGACTGCTTCCCTTCCACCTGCTGCATGTCTTTTTAGTAATTTTTTATTCTGCCAAAACAGTGAATTAATAGTCAATGATGTTTCTGAAATGGCTGGTCACGGAGGGCAGATGAGGGTGGGGCTCACTGTGCTCTCCAGTGTGAAGTACATTCATATGTGCCAGTAACTTTTAATAAAGGCGGATTTATAAAAATCCCAAGTTCTCAGTTTAGTGAGTAAGGCAGCTCACCCCAAGATGCCTGGTTTCCAATTTTAGGAAGTATTTGGCTCTCAAACTTCCAGGCAAATATGAGCCCAGGATGACCGAAGCAGACACATGGATGTGCAGAGCACTTGGCACAATTACCTGATTGTCTTATTCATTCCTATGAGGTGTTAACCCAGACACCCAGGAATGGTAATTTAGATGTCATGAGGAGTTATTGAACTCCTCATGTAAGAAAGATCTGTACAATTTGCTGTGAGTGACATCTCAGTGTCACAAGGGGGTGATAGCTGGATGATAATACCACTTACTTGCTTCTTCCCCCATCAAAAAGAAGAAAAACCTAGAAAAACAGGAAAGTTCCTGGCAAAGCATCACAGTAATTTGTTATGTTAATGATTTTCTTTTAATTTTTCAGACTGTAAGAATGTACTCGGTGCTGTACAACTGAGGAACTAAACATGACCCTTTCCCCAAAAGGCTTTCAAAGAAAAACTGCACTAGCCACTGAAAGGTGGAATAACACAGTCCTGGTCAATATAGTAGTCTGTGAATTAAATATTTGCTCATTTGCATGGCATAAAATGAGTGTCAGTTCTGATTAACTGGCCTTGGTTAGAAAGCTGGAAGAGCAGCACTGGCAGCACGAGCTGGAGAGCAACTCAAAGACAGGATAGGGCTGCGTAATTATCACAAGAGTTGGAGACCAACAGAAGATTCTCCTGTGCAGGAAAGTAGTTCCTGCTCTCTCCCCATCCTGATTCCCATTCTGCATTAGTATGAGGGGCTGAAGAAATGAAGAAGAGTAGTAGCTTAAATTAAAACATAAAACTCTTGTGAATATAACTGGAAAAGTCTCAGTCCTGCATTGGAAGTGCTGCTTCTCAAAGATGTACAATGTAAAATTTGGAGAAGGAGGCTAATTTTGGTTTTAGGACATTAGCTCTTATTCCATGAAAATTCATTCTAGCCATTAATTCAGATCAATAAATAACCAGAAAAGTAATCTGTGGACTACTACTTAGGCCACCACTTCAGTGTTTCAAGGATATAACTTAGAAATGTGAATTTCCCCTCCCCCATCCCATCCCACAGAAAACTTGTGATTTTATGTGCTTTTTTATGCATGTATTAAACAAATGGCACAGCTGAATAGCTTTTCTTAAAAACTGGACATTCACCAAAAAGAAGTTTGCCAGCACAGACAATTAGGCTTTCTTCTTTTAACAATAGATTGACTGACTGGCACATTTGAAATGCGAGCGTATTTTTTATTCCTCCGTTCACCCTTTGAGCTGATAAACATGAACAATGGGAAACAGCTGGGACAGGAAAACATTTTAGTTTGTATTTTCAAAGCAAGCAAGAAATAAACCCATCAGTGGGAGCCAGATCACATCTTCTGCCTTAGGGGTAGTCAGCAATTGGGGGGAAAAATACGATCCATATTTTTAATCAAACATTACATATTTATTAATGTGCAGCTGGCCTATTGTGTGCATGATTTTTTTTCTTTAACGCTGTGCTGCGTCCGTCAGCCTGACATTGTTCTGTAACTGACATTACTCTATAAGGATCTGGAAATGCACAGATTTAATAGGAATCATTGAGACAATTGCTTTCTGTATTATTAGGTCTGTGTGACGTAGGTACCATCTGAAATTCAATTTTAGAAGAAAAATAAGATATTGTTCTATCAAGGCAATTTTGTGCACCTGTGATACAGTAAGAACATACACCCCCATGCTCCTATTTTCCTCCTCACTCATCTAACTTCATGGCCATTTAATGATATGTGCCACTCTTTTGTTAAAAATGTTTGGCCAAATGTATTTTGATGCTTATTGAGATTAAACTTTCAGTACATCTCCCTGGTAGCAAAGGTTGGGCTGTTCATTAGTTGGAGGTTTGGCCTTGTCAGGTTCCATTGACTGCTGGCTAAAAGGATCACTTTATCATCATTTGTCTGCAATGGAGACAGTCTTTATTCAGCCTTGATTCCTCTGGGGTCACAGCTGTCATAACTTCACTTGCTTTATAATGCAGACCCCAGTTTCACAATCCCCTTAGGTAATTGTCTAATAGATTCAGTTTACCTTAATATAGGTAATATGTTATTTACAAAGAAATACAAGGCAAAGGAAGGGACAATATTGCGCAAAACATCCCCCTCCTAACCTACTGCTCGGGATCAATCATTTGGAAATTATGTTAAACTCAGTTCTCATTTTGAACCCAAAAGGGAAATATACCTTTTTTTCTGAGTTTTACTCTGATCCTTCAGCTTCAAACCTCTAGACTGAGCCCTCAGGCCTGGTTTTCTGCTGGTGAAAGTTGAGATAATTCTGCAAATTTGGATAAGGCTATGGTGTTTTGAAGAACAAGGCCTTCATTTGCCCTTACCGTTCAGATCCTGCATATTTTATGTGCTGAAAACTGTAGTTCAATGTAACTTGAAACAGTAAGTTTGACTTAAGGTCAATGTGTTAACCTTTCGAGCCAGAAACCAGGAAGGGCAAGGATGGGCTACTGCTGGCCCTTCTTGTCCAAGGGGGGCACCCACCCTGGTGCTCTGAGGAGGGTCTCTCTTCCATGGACCTCCTCCAGTTTTGCATCTCTTGACAAAGGAACTGGAAATGAGACAATTTCCTCCAAAACAAGGCCAAAGAATCAGCTTGTCTCCATTTGATTTATTAAAACCTGAAATCTTTTTACAAAACCTGGAAGAGCTCCATCATGAGCATGTGAGGAGTCCGTTTTTGAGTGCCTTGGTAACCAGTGCATTCCCCTTGCAGGTCAGCTGCTGCCTTTTTCAAAACCAGAAACAGATTGGCTCCCAAGAGGAGATGGGCTGAGCAATTTCCACAGTTAGTCTTCTTTAAAATTCCCATTAAAAATGAGGGGAAAACATCAGCACTTGATTTTCACACTGGCACTACTGCTTTTACAATGTGCTGGCAGCTTCAGTTATTCTAAGTAAGCTATGCTTCTCATATTTTTTATTTTCTATCTTTTAAGGATTACACAGAAACAATTGAATGCTTCACAGGAAACAGTTGCCACAGTATGTTCTTCGTATCCCTACCAATAAAGGTTGGCATTTCACTATTTTCAGTAGGAAGAATGGTGTTGCCAAAGTATCCAGGACAAGCACGTAACAGGGACAGTGCTACACCAAATTTCTAATACAGAGCTATATGGGTCCAGGCAGATCCCTCTTTGAAGGTAACTGCTTAAGGGGAGCAATTTCAGAGACTTTAATCATTAACAGAAAACCTTGATGTAAAGTAAAACATAATGAAAAATAAACACCTTGTGGTGGGAGTCTGAATTTCAAGGGGAAGCTGTACTTTCCTTTCCATTTGTGGAAGTTTGTGGACGCTTAGATCCACAGAATGGTTCCACATCTTCCTCGGGAGGAGAATCCAAACACCAAATCCTCTCCACAATTCACTGACTGGCTGTTTCTCTTTCAAAGGTCTTCCTGAATGAGTGTCTGTATTTTTGAAACAGAACATGTACTCTATGAATGGCGTCTTCTCACAGTAAAGTTTCTTTCAAATTCCACACCATCATACCTCATGTGTGAACTTATGTGCCAGCACGTGTTGAATTTCCCAGCTAATATCTTAACTAGAAGCTGATTTTCATTTGAGACTCTAATTCAATGCCACAAGTCATTGCACTGCAATATCTTAATTACAGTTGGAGATTGATAAGTAAACAAGGAAATGCAGCTGTAGTGTTGTGGAAAGTTACCCTTTAAATATGAGCTTTCAGGGTTTTTTTAATCTTTTTCCCAAAAATATTCCATATAATAAATTATTTCAAAATTTCTATAGAGGAAATAAACATTACACAGGGGGGAAAACAAGCAGCAAAAATCACCACAACCCCCAAAGCAATCTTTTGAAGGATTGCATACAAACTGGATATAAATGCCTGTTTCCATGTGTACTGCTGCACCATCCATGAAAACAGCCTTTAAGACAACTCATCTTACAAAGGAAAATGTCACCAGATATAGTGTTGATCATTAGGAGCACTACAGTGCATTCGTCTGCTTGTACCCCACTTTGATTACTATACAGCAAAGATGGCCACGAGCACTCAGAAAGTTTTATTGAGGCTTAAATCTTCATTCAAATGATGTAAAGGGGCATTGAATGAAGATTTAGAACTCTATAAAGCTGCTTGGCAGTGTCTGTGGCAATCTATGCCACATAAAAACTGAAATGCTTCTACTTTCTTATTGAAACATTTCTACTGTAATTCTTTAATATTAGGTAGCAGCCACAGTGTTGGGACATTACCACATCTGGGAATATTTCTCTTACCGAGGGTTTGCCTGCAATCAATTGTGCAGGATATTATAGAATGTTGATGTCTAGGACATAATGGAAGAGGAATTGTTACTGCAATTACATATTATTATGCTTTTCAGAAGATAATGTGGGTTCATTCATGTGAGTATTTTGAACTAGCAAATACCCTAATTGCTTACATGTCTGTTATAATCCTAAATCCAGTTGACATATCTGATGTACTGTTGCATTTTAATCTGGCCACTTGCACGTGTCCTCTTTATGATTTTCCTCTGACCTGCATGAACTGTGCAAACAAGGAACACGAGTGTCTTGCATATTGCCTTTGCAATTTTGGTCTGAGTGAACACCCCGGGGGACAGAGAGACAGAGCACTGTAACCAAGTGTACTTTTTTCAGGAATATAGAATTAGCCTGTGCGAGAGCAGGGCAAGGGCAAATGATTCGATTATGCTGTAATGACAAATTTAGGGATGAGTGTGTGTACTGCTTCATCTGTCCCTTCCCAACGTGTTGGATTGACAGGGGGTGTGTGGCAAAGTGTCCACCCATTCACTTAACCAGAAAACAAAGGCAGATGATTAAGAAACATCAGTATTCTGAAGCAGCGATCAAGCTGACCCTGCCAAGGAGTGAAGAACAGCAAGCCCAGCCTAAAAGTGCTGCAGTCTGGTGTAATAACTGCAGGTGTACGGGCAGCATTTTTTCACAGACTTTCCTGAGGCAGCAAGCAGGGACAGACCAAACCAGCTCGCTCCATGGAACAGCATGGTGCCTCTGGTAGTCTCACGTGCACATGGAGTGACAGAAAATGGTCAGAGATGTGCTTTTATCAATTCCTGCTTAATAATCCACTAGAGGGAGCTTATGTATAACCTCTGCCGGGCCAATTATCTCAGAACCTGCTTTTGCATAATTAACAAAAATGAGGTACTTAGGAGGGGGATACCTGCACTGCCGTTCTTTTCTCCACCTGTCAGGAATGGCATTTTTGGAGTCTCTATCCAGAAGAGCAATTTGCGTATCTCAAGTGGAAGTAGCATTCTCGTTGGCATTAGCTGGGATTCACCTTCATCACTGACACACTCGAACCTGAGAAGAAACAGTCACTGCTGAGTGAGGACTTGCACTAAAGCAATAGCAAAGCTTCATTTAACCTACCCTCTGTCCTTGAGTGTTTCAGTTCTGATTGCAAAGCAAGAATTCAATAGCTATGATTCCCACAGAAGAAACAGAAAGCTACCTGGACTGCAGACTTTGCAGTCTGTTTCAGTAGGACAAGGCTTTCAGCACAGTGTTTGCCTGGGACTGCTCGCTTTCCAGCTGGAAACTGCCTCCTTTCTCTGGGACACAGCTGGTATTAAAATTGGTGTCCTTGACAATATTTAACATGCAAACACCTGCAAATATTTTCTACAGTGTTAGCTAATAAAAGACAGGTTTAACTCTCATATCAGAAATATCAACTTCAGTTTAGTAGCAGAGATGTACTTGCAATTACAATTCTAGCTAAATCTAGACATAACACACTTTCAAGCTACATACCCACATAGTACAGTCTAAGTAGTCAGATACACTATCAAAAAGCTTATCATAAAACTTGAAATTGCTGTATCCTTTACACTCATTTTGTCGCCTCTTTTCCTTTCTGTTTTTTTCTATTGGAAGAGAAAACTTATGACTACACTTCAGCTGTCACCAGCTTTCAAGGTTATACTGATAGGAATGAGAAACATATTCCTAATCTGCATACCAATGCATTGGGAATGCAAAGGCAGGCTTTTTGCCATTGAATAGATGATGATAAGGTCTTAAGTCTTTTGAATTTCTTGTGTTGTACTTGTATTATCATATGATTTCTTAAGCCAAGAATGAATATGTAAATTTCTTGCCACTGACTTGCTCCAAAATAATGGACATTACACTTGCACAGTGGCAATTCAGAGTGTAAAATTGATTAATATTTGTTTTCAAAATGACATGCGATGATGTATGGATCCTTTTACAACTTAAATTAATACTTTAAAGAGATGAATGGTCTCTACAGAGGATGTTAAAGTTCAAGCTGAGAAATTTGCATATTTATATTACAACCAACTGATAATAATTGTCGAAACAGAATGTAATGTGGTTCGTTTTTCATTTTAATCTGGTTGTACTCAAACACAGGACCTCATTAACTTCCAGCAACTAATACAGCATTATCAGTCCCCATAAACCAGGCTTGCCTTGAATTTATGAATTTCAAAGACTATTTCCAGTGGTGAATCGCTGTTAAACACTGGGTCAGTCACTAGCAGGTGAACTCTATGTCAGATGCTGTAGGAGCATGAAAGTTACCTGGGCTAAAGTGCTGGAGAATCCCATGGCCAGGTGCCTACTCGTTGGCTGACACTCAGAGCCCAAATTAAGGTGTGATAAAAACACCTTGCCTTTGATGGCTCACTCAAAGGCAGGCTGGCTTCCTCTGAATGACCAAAGTCAGGAAATCCAACTTCATCTGCTTCCTATGTTATGTAGTATTCTTTAACATAAAAAAAAAATTAAAACCCCAACAAAAAATGAGCAAGAGATTTTTCATTGAGATACAAGTTTTATAAAAGGAAAATACATAAATTTTGATTGAGTAGAGAAGCAAACTTGGATGCTATTGAGGATACAGTCCAAATAAATACTATCCACTTGGGTTTAAATAACAGTAGCAATAGAATCAGCAGTGTATCACCTTTCTGAGGAGAGAAATATAAAATAAGCCTGCTGTCAACATGTCTTGGGTATTCTTATGGGTATTCTTTTACATTTCCAGATGTATTGGGAAAACTTACATCCCTCTAAGAATGAACAGTTACCAAGAAACTTCACAGCTCCGTGAATTTCTTGTTTTGAAATGGATATTGAATCTTCTAATAATGATGCTTATTTCTTTAGCTCACTAAAAGTTGATGGCTATAAAAAGAGGAAGCATTGCTTGCAGTGCACCATCTTCAACTGTTTTTCATTTTCCCACAAAAGTGTTGGTTAAAGGATGGCGTGACCCTTCTGTTTGAGAGATCTGGTGTGTGACTGCTCCGGGAGGATGGAAGAGCAAAGGTAACTTCCCTTTAATACTGTAACAGCTGCAGGTAGCTCAGGACTCCGAGGGGCTGTCTGACAATAGCTGCCAGTAGCTGGAGTACGGATGCATTTGCAATCTCCTGACTGTATTCCTGCAGGGAATAGAGGATAGCATTCCTAAACTAACTTCCTGTAGCCCAAATGTTGTCTTTAGGCAAAGAACGGGGCAGTTAGGGCAGCCCTATGGCTGCTTTGTGCACTACTGGGAAAGTCCCAGGGGGCTGTGAAAAAGAGAAGGAACACTATAGAAACTCTGTAAAGAAAGTAAATGTGTACTTTGCTAATAAGAATAACAAGAATTTTTACTTAAGTGAATGAAAATCTCTAAAATGTCAATACCTGGCATTATAACTTATTTCCTAAGAAGCCATCCAGACTTCCCATTATAGCCTCACAAAAAACTTTTTAATAGATATTCCTACCAGCTGACAAATCCCTGGAGGACAACCTGTTCCAGCCTGTTCCAGCTGCACAGTGACTGGACATTCATTTGTTGCAACTTTATAATGGTGCAAGAATTGACTCCTTGGATGCCCCTTGCAAAATGAGTCCACAGAACAGGGCAGGAAGATGCCTTGTTGAATTCCCAAATTTGTTATTGAATGAGCTATGCTGCATCCAGGACACCACAAAATTTAAAAAGTAAATCAAAAAAAGGGCAGGCAGAGCAGAGAAATCTCTTCTCCAGCACATAAATTCATCCATCCGACATGTTGGTAACTAAATGATGACTAAATAATTGATTTTTCATTGTGAAGGGAATGTTCCTTCCTACAGAGCTCTGCAGTGGGACCTGTGCTGTAACGTATTCATAACTGACCTAGAAAAATGGAGGAGTGCATATCCTGGTGCCAATTTATTATCTAGTAGAACATTACCAGAAGAGTAAAAACATAAACTGACCGAGGCTTGGCGAAGAATCTCTGAGCAACTTGGTGATAAAATGGCCAAAGAGAAAAGATGCTGACAAAAGCAAACATTGCACAGGTGGGGGGAAGGGAAGAGAAAACAATATCCCAAACTAGAAACACAGTATGCCACCCTAAATAATTTATTATCACTTAGCAAAGTGGGAGAGTAATTATGGACAGTAAACATTAACTCAGTGCTTAGGTGAGGAATGGAAAAAACATTATATACACACAGCACCCCTGACTTGTGAATACTTTTCACTATTTGATCACAAACATGGTATTACAGAATAATATAAAGAAAAATAATAATGACAACAACATTTTGGATACATTTCTGAAAAATTATTTAGATAAGATTCCTTTGATTAGGACAGGAAAGCTTGAGGAAGGTTTTGTGAGGTGTCTATAAAAACACTCCTTAACATGGTAAAGGTGATTTGGGAATAAATGGTCACCATTTCTCATACTACTACATCAGTTAGGGAGCAATCTGGGGAATTACAAAACAGCCAATATATAAAAATACATATTACTTTATATGTTTCCTATTTTATCAAAACAGACTTCTGTACTATATTTGAATGTTTAAATTGTATGTATGTTGAGAAGGTGACTGGAGAAAATTACAAGAAATGTCCATCAGAGATTATTAAACACAATGATGCAGATCTAAACAGCAGCCCCTGAGCTCCAAATTGCTGGAAATAGCAAGGCTGCCATGGGGAAAGCTTCATTTCATTGCTCCAGCTTATGCCTGGTTTGGCAAACACCCGCAGGAGCCAGTCCGTAGGGCTAGCTGCTTGCACAGGGCACAGCACTGCTGTACTCCAGCGCAGTGGAGGAGTGGCCCAGAACTGGAACACAGGAATTCTTCTCCTGCTCTAGCCACAGCTAAGCAGATCACAGAACATTTTGCTTTTCAACTCCGCCAATCATACTGGCAAATTTCCTTACCGTAGCAAAATTCTCTGCCAGTGAACCCAGGGTTTTGTAGTACAAGTTCCGGCAATCCCTATGAGGCAATGAGGGCAAGTTAAGCCATCAGAAATATATATTTACACGTGGAAATTGTCAGTAATACTGCTCTTCTTTTCCCCAGAGACAGCTCCATTGCCACAGCCTTGAGAAACGCATGCACACACACACGGAGACACAGAGAAACAATCAATAGATACACTTAGAAAGCCCCGTATACCATGTCGTGCTTCATGGATTTTGATAATATCAATCATAATTGAGTTAGATAAAATCCATCTGACTTTCAGGATGCTGGGGTCAGCTGGGGACGCAATGCCTCACTTCACATCAATTACCACATGTAGTAAGGTGGTGGTAAGCAATTCCATTTGATAGTTTGCAGCTATAAATAATTATATGGCAATAGCAGTAAAGTTGGCTCTTGGGCACAATACAGAATCATGAATTTTCATTTACTTATATCTCAGAAGCTGTTAGGCCTCCTGGTTTGAAATGTGAACCCCTGATTAGGTATATCAGTCTTTCTATTAATACACTATATGCAGCTGGTAGGTGCTTTTGAATGAACACTTTATACTTTTTCTTATTTCATGAGAATATTTTCATTACAAATATGACCACATGATACATAAGGATTGACTAGAAATTGCTGTGACAAAGCAAACTTGGTTTCAGTCTCCTTTATTCTCATATTCCATCTTTTGTTCAGTTTAGGGTTTGTCTCATCCAAGTGTCTGCAGGATTTCAGTAAGATTTTTTTCACATGCTGTGTAATAAATTCTCAGCAATTTGAAAACATACAGAGTAAAGCAGGTTTATTAACCAGAAGAGTAGTGCAGAAAGGTTCCAAAAAGGATCAGATATTTTTTATACTTGCTTTGCCTGAATACCTGTTCCTTTTAAAATGCTGATCCTTATGATATATTCTGTATTTTAAAGAACATTAGTCAACAGAGGCAGAATGGACATAACATCAGATTAGGAATAAGGTAGGAGCATGGGATGGAGTTTAGTTCCATCCACGTTAAATGTGAAGATCAGAAAGAATCAGGCTGAGGAACCCCCAAGGAAGGCTGGACAGGTACAGTAAGAACAGGATGATGAAGGAGAGTGCTGGAAGCACAAAAGCCAAATCTTCCTAAACATATCGAAGTACCTCTATGGTCCATAAAAATGCAATAGAATTCATCTGGTGTTTTAAAAGCAATGTGAAAGCAGGGACTGGGAAGCCTGAAGATGTACAAAGTCCACCTTTGTACACCTTCTTTGGCAAAAAGAAACCCACAAGCAGCAGCTTCTGCCTTCCACCACATTTCACCATGGATCAAAGAGGAACACTTCATGCTCTCTTCTAGAGATTTCCGTGGTGGAACAGGGGCTGATTTCACCGATGAGCTTGTTTTCAGAAGCAAGTCTGCCATAAAGAGGAGTTACAGAGCACTCACACTTGCTGCTTCCAGTTTGCAGAGCTGCTGGGGCTGGAGGTGCTGAACAGGACACGAGGCAGGGAAAAACAGCACTGGGGCAGTGACTGGAACCAAGTGATGTGAAATGGGCTAACAATGGCTGTGCAATACCAGGAAGGATTTAACAGCCAAGAAATGTTAAATGATGCATCATCAGCAAGATGTTGACATGGGGTCTAGATTTTAGGAAAATTTTCTCTTTCTTTCACTCTGACCTGAAGACCAATTGCGAAAAAAAATTAGCATTTTGATCAGTAAGGAAAATCAAAAACTGTTCAGTAACCTGAGAAAGGATTAATCTAAGAAAAAGTCTTCTAAACAGGAAGAAGATTAAATGCATTAAGGATGTCATAGATATTTGAACAAGAGTCAATGATTTAAAGGAAAGGCAGATTACGCGTGCCAAGGAATGCATAGTTGTCACTAATTCTAGATGAGTCACTAAAAAACATTTGAATAAAAAAGGGAAGGCTCGCTATAGGATCAGGTAAGAACGGTATCCTTAATTATGATTTGATAGGACTAATTTTAGTAATGCAACCCATGTAAAAATTGGGCATCCATCGCTTTGGGAGGCCCCAGTCACAGCCCACAGAGCAGCATCTTGCTGATCAGAGAACAGTATTTACAGCATGAATTGAACTGCAGACAACAAGGAGCCCGATTTGTGTTCTAAATTGTTTAGCAGCATGATCTGAACTGCAATCAAGGGAGAACTCATAGCCTTTTCTAGGGGGAGCAAATGGATAATTTCCAATCTCATTACACAAAATATTTGTAGCATCTTAAATTAGATTGGAAAAGATCCCAAATTACTTTAACATGAGATCTGTAGAAGGAGAACTTTTGAGTATGTTTTAGAGCAAAACCTGTACAAATGTAAAGGTTCTAGTAAAAGACTTACTCTAAGTGTGCCTTTTATATTTTTTCACATTATAAAAGGAAAAGCCGCTGAAAAGCCATTGTAATATAACAAGTAGGTATTTTGTGGCTGTGTTTTTTAGTCTGTCCTTTCATTAATTTCTCTGCTCTATAGCACGCTGCAGTACATGCATTAATTGTTGTTTGCTCTTTTTTCAGCAGACTAGAATGCTTCCCAGAAAAATTGCAACCCATCTTGATAAGAGATATATTACCTTGTGTCATAGGCCAGTTTCCTGAGGTCACTGCTCAGAGGACACTTGATCATAGCATCAAATAATAATCCCTAGCCATATTCAGGAATTTGGTGGCTTTACAGTGAACCTGATGCCCTGTACATCATCCCACTGGCACTGTTTTCCCTGGAACTATGCCATCAATTTGATATTATACCCCAAATACAATATTGCACAATATCCTCACAATTGGATATTCTAACAACCACCTCCCATGCTATTTTTGTACATTTTCTGTTTGTCTTGTGTTTTATTTCTTCTTCTATCTCAATCACAGCCAACGGTCAATGTGAAGATCTGGCTCCCCGGCCTGTTGCCATTCCTCTGCATATTCATGAGCAAAATCTTTCCATATCCACATGGTAAACCTTTCAAACTGTCATAAAGAAGAAATAATCACCTTTTCTTTAAAATCTAACAAAGCCCACCAGAGCTGTGTTCTTTGTATAATAGTTAACATTGTCACTAGTAATCAATTTATTTTACTGGTAAAGACAGTATTCTCATGACAAGTCAAAGACCTTTGGAAACAGTACATCTGTGCCTGCTATTTAAGCACACACAGACACAAAGAAGCAGAATATATTAGAAACAAAAAATATGTCAGCTTGTATAATGGTCCCATTGTTTGCTCTACCAGAGAGGGATTGTGCCATAACATATGATGCTGAATGTGCTTTTCTTGTTCTCCAGCCTTCATAATAAAGTATTTGATGCAAATACTCTAATCACATGGAGAAGATGCGGATGTTAGTTGTCCTTCCTTTCATTGCTATCCTCGCTGCCTCAAGAAATATATTTTTATGAATATTAAAAAACTCGAACAGCAAATTGATGGAATCCTGCTTTAGTGTGTTACTTTTAATAGCAGGTATTTGATTCACGCTTGGCTCAATATGAGCCCCTCTGCCAGACACTGGAGCTACATCAGTGCAATGTTCAGGAAATGGCACCTCTCTTGTGCCTCCTCCATTAGGCTGCTTAATTATTTTGTATAGGATAAACCAGAAAAGGTAAAAAAAGTCATGGGGACCAACATATACCCTATTAAATTGCTCCATATATAGCACTCTAACTGCATGCAGCCCTTTGCAGCACTTCCTAATGAGTAGTGCCCACAATTTACAGAAAAAAGTGGTTTTCCAGAGTGTAGGAAGAGGTAGAATAGGTCAGTTCCTTCATTTATAACACTTCCTCCTGTGCAGGGGAAGTCTTAAGTATAAGGTGCAACTTCAAATACATAAAGTGACCTTAAATAGGAAGGAGCACATTGACCTTTAATTATGCTGCATGGACCATGGAATTACCCAGTGCTAAAACAGTTCACCCAGTTCAATATTTCTGTTCCTACTCACTCATTTATCAATGCTCGATAAAGAATAGGAAACATCTGCCCACAAGAGAAAGACAAAGGGCAGGAATAACTTTGGAGAGGATTATGGCCTGTAATAAGAACTGGCAGCAGAGAGGAGTCACAGGTCCACCCCAGCCACACTCCACAAAGTGCCATTCTCTGTTGACAGGCAACAAACCCCTTGGCAAGCCTGCCCCTTCCCTGGCTGTGCACACAGTTCTGAACAACTGGAAGCTGCCAATTTTTCTGTAATGGGAGAAAGGGTCACCCATGAAACAAACAGGACAGGGATTCATTCCTTCATCCCAGCACACTTTGATGTATGGTGCAGCTACACCACATTTCTCTCAGAAGCAGCAGCCTCAATCCTATCGTACCTAGTGCTGCACATCTCGTGGTGTGGTGCAGGAGCTGCCTGGAAAACAGGAGAGTTTCCAGAGTTCTGCTTTCTGAGACTTAAACATGTTCTTCCCAAGGTGTTTGGTAGGAATATCATAATGCTTCTCTGCCTGTCTGGATTTGGAATGAAAGGACAGAGCAGGTAAATCTCTTCTGCTTTCCCTTCCTGGGCACCCACTCATTAATTGGGCTGTTATGTGCATGTCTACATGAGAGTATTGCATACACTGAACCAGTACTTGGGGCTTTAGAAAATCAGTAGCTTCCATGTTATATTATCAAATTTCATACTTTTTTCATTATGGAAACCAAGGAAACTTCATGTGTGTGTGAGTCAGCCACTGCAGAAAGCAATAATGCATCAAAATCATCTTTAAAGCAGTACTAGTTAAGTGGAATAGACTAAATATTGCCTGCTGCAGCATGCAGCTAGTATGAAACAAGCAGAAATAAAATCAGAGATGCAATTAAAAAGCTCTGTTAAAGGTACCTGATGTCATGCACTAGGTCCATGTGGCCATTAATGGCTGGCACAAGCAGAAGGGACTTACAGTGGATTGTGTAAGGGACAGAGCTCCTCAGGACCCATTAACAACCTCAGCAGCCCTTCCCCCAGACACTGGGCAATATAACAGAATTCCTACATCTCAAAGCCCACTCCTTACACAGAGATGAAATCAATATTCAAACCTTGGGCTCTCCTGCTGAGCACAGCTGAGCATGCTGCAGCTCCACTTCAAAGCACGAGGGCCATGAGAAAGGAAGCACAGCCTGGTGGCACCGGGGACTGGGAGCTGGTGCCTGGCTGGGCTGGATGGCCCCGTGTGTGCTGTTAAACTGTGCTCTCATGTACACAGCACATCTTCGGCTTTGCAAAAACAGGCTCAACATTTGGCTTTTCTCAGGGTCAAAAGCACCTAGTTATTACTCGACTGTCCATTCGCATTTCAAAAGGCCAGGCCAGCTCTCAATATATTGCTGCTATATCGTAACTTCCTGTGGGTTGGATAATAACTTAGACCATGCAGTGAGAGCAGAGGTTACTTTGTGCTGTGCCCAGGTGCTTCAGGCCATGGAGCGTTTGGATCTGAGGCATGTGGCTGGGACCATGCACACCAACCCCCATCACCAGCTCTCTGCAGCTCTAAGCTTCTGCTGGCCAAGAATGGAAATCCTGGTTCCTGGGGCACAACAAGAGCCAGGCTATACTGCAACAGCCAAGACTGGTGATTTTAAAAAATGTTCAGGGATTTGGAGATCCGTTTGTAGTTTCCTGTATTGCTCAGTTTTGAATTTGCATCTTCTGCATGCCAAGCACGCAATCAAACCACTGGCAGTTCAGAGGATCACTATCAGTCGTAGGTCCTCAGGACTTAACACTGTTCTGACTTCCCTACTCCTGTCTCATTCTTCACTAAAACAAAAGCATCTTTCCTTCAGACCATTTCCCAAAAATGGATGTTTTAAATTTAGACTGGAAGAAAGTAATATCCCTTTTGAGGGAGTAATACCAGAAGATGCCTTTGTCTGACTGGGGCTTCTGCTGATGCCCAGGGACTATATCCAGTGTTTTCATCTGGCATTCCATGCAAGTGTTGTTAGCGACACCTTAACACATTCAAGTTCATCTCTAATGAACAAGCACAAAGGAGCCTGGGGTGCTTCTTTGGAAAAAGGTGTGCTTGTAAGAGCACTGTTTCTGTAGGAGTGACCAGACAGCTCCCACTTAAGCAGGACACTGCAAAGAAAACTATTTGTCAATTCTTTGCAACTTAGGACTTTTAAATTGCTTAATTGCAGTGTTGTTGAGGTTTTTGCTAGGACAGTTCCCAGCTTGCAGTGTTTGAAATGAGCCACGTAACTACAATGCAGCCAGACAGAAGCACTGCTGACATCCCTGGCAGAGCCATTAGAAGTTGCAGCATCTGAGAGTAAGATCGATTTACCTTTCCTCATCTTTTAGAAACACAGTCTGAACTGTAACCTGTTTGGTTTTGGTAGTGGATTTACTTGTTGCTTCTTTAATCCTTAATGGGAACATACACACACATTTACCTTTGGGTCACTCATAATTTCTGTTTGCTCCCTGAGCTCTCAGAGTGATCCCTCTTACGCCCTGTTAGCCAGCACTTTTCAGTTATCTCTACTGCGAGGCCCATTCTAAAAGATAAAATTATAAGAGCATTTGTGCCATCTATGCCCAAGTGTCTCAAAATGCCTTTGTCAGGCTGTAAGAGCATCATTGCCTCTCTCTGAGGGCAGCGGCTCTCTGAAGTTTAGATGGTAGCAATGGAAACATGGGCTGGCAACACATTGATAGGTTCCATTTTTCACTGTCAGCAAAAGCATTTTTATTGAGCAGATACGTTAAAACTGAAAGGTTTTCAAGAACATGCCGTGAGGTGAGTTGCAGTTGGGAAAGCCATCTTTACATTGACAGCAGGTGCACAAGTCCATCCTCATGGGTATCTTTAAAAAATATAGATCTCTGATTAACCTTACTGGCCACTGTATATCATATGCATGTCATCAAAACCTCAGCACACAGCTGGCAGTAAAAATATCTGGTTACTATTGAATAAAAAGTGAGGTGAAGATGAGAGTTTTCCACAGTTCAGCATGTGGTTTGTTATTGGGATCACTGGTTTGGGGCTGGAGGAATAGGAGCAGGGCAGAATCAGGCCCTGATTCTAAAAACTTTCAAACCTTATTCTTACTTAAAAAAAGAACTTGTGTGTATGAAATACACATGTGCACAGCTATGTGTGAACTCTGACACTAAATATTTACTCAGTAAACTGCCTAGCTGGCAAACTTCTTTGACTCAGTATAGCAGAGTTGCACCTCAAAATGGCACTGAAAATTCCTACAATCAAGAAAGATTCCTTAGCAGATATTATTTTAATGAAGAAACAGCCAAAACATCAAGATCTGGCATAAAGGGACTTGTATTAGGTGCAAGTTAGCCATAGGTTTAATGACCAATTCCTTCCATATCATAGACTGTGAGATTTGATGAGAATAGAAAATGCATTAAAATAAAGGATAATTCCTTTTAGCATTATTTCACATTTTAAAAGGAAAAAAAAATGAACCTGACAATCAAAGTAAGCCTCTTATATTTCCCTTGTTCTAACAAATGAAACCATTCTTATATAAAAAGATGAATTAATAACTCCCGTGTATCAGCATCAGAGATTGTCTATGAAAGAAAAAGTAACCCTTTTCCATTTGGATTGTGCTGATAACATTTATTTTTCTCTTTCCATCTGGAAACCCTGTGGGTATCACGAGAGTTGCAGCGAAGCTGATTGGGGTCATGTGTGGGGGCACTGGGATCGGAGCCAATGTCACGTCCAGCCCCCTGCAGCTTCAACAGCTCCCAGAGAGAGTGTAAGCACAAATCTGTGCCATACTGGGAAATGAGGGTGGGAACAACTGAGGTCAGTGGCCAGAGTGTTTCAAACAGCCTTGGGAGCAGTGATCGGTTCTTAACCTGCAGCAGATATATCGAATGGGGTTTCAATAAGGAATGGTGGTGTGTCCTGCAGGAATGATGCTCTAAACCTGTTGCTTTATGAAAGCTGGATGCAATCACAGAAATGCATGAGCCTTACAAATTGCACAGAGAGAGCCTTCTGTGTTCATCTGGAACAGAAGTTAGAACAGCAGATCTCATGCCTCTCATTTATTTATTTGTTTAGCAGGATTGCTGAGAAGAAAATTAGAAGACAATTAAATCAGTATTTTAATGATAGCAAGACGGAGTTTTCAAGTTCCTCAAAGAAAGGCAAAAGCAAGAAACATCTATAGCAGTAGGCTGTGGGTTTCCACACATTGCTTTTGCATTATCCTTCTGAGACTGAAAATTATGTGGAAAATGCATTGTCTGTGCAGTATTTCATAGAATAAAATATGAGTTGGTTTTTCACCCCCAGCCCCAGTCTCTGCCTTAGCTGTGCTCTGCTACCATGTTAAAAAGGCTGGTACAGGACCACTGGTACAGCACCAGAGGACACAGCTGTGTTTGTGGCCCAGACTGCAAGACAAGGTAGCAGAGAACTTGTGACAAATATCCTTTCCTATAGAAGCATCCAGAAGCACCATAAAAAATCTCTGAGGAGAAACCAGTGCTGAGTAGCAGATGCCTTCTAAAACTGCCTCAAGAGCCCAACTGCTTTGCCAGAGTTGAGTGCCCAGAGCACACTCGAGTGCCTGAGCTACAGGCCACCAAGCCCCTCAGGGACACGAGGAAGGCACGTCTGAGAACCCCTCTCTCTCTCTCCCATGAACTCAACGTTGGGACCAGAGGGGAATACAACTTTTGTAATGACAGCTGCAAGAGTATCTGGTGCTCCTGAATGCGTTTATGCTGCACTCCAGTAACTGGAGCATTTGGAGTGGCAAAATCTGATTGTTTTCCACCTTGGCCCAGGGTCATCAGTGTCCCTTGGAGGAAGACTGGCTACAAGACAGCAGGAGCTGTGTGGGCTCCTTTTTCTTCCCTTTCTTTTCCCACTGAGATGCAGTGTATCAAGTTCCTAGGTAGCAGGACCAGACCATGCAAATCCAAAGCTGCCTGTCTCCCAACAGGACTTGTATCACAAAGATCAGATAATTCTCCTTCTTGCTCACACATTATGAACTGTGTGACAGGATAAAAGAATCTGAAGCCCTGCATTTGTTTCTGCCCCCTGAGTACAGCTACCAACATGTGCTCCTCAGGGAATTTGAGCCTGTGGATGCCTGGTCCCACCAAGTGCAGGTATGAGATACATTAAAAACACAGCTTTGCCAAGGTGGCAGTTGTAGGCATGTGAAACTGCCCAGTGTCCCTCTAGCAGCAATCAGGCACAGGCTTAAAAACATCCAACTTTTCAGTAGTATGAGCTACAGCAAAGCAAAGGCTCTTTAACTGAGATGGAAATGAATGGGTGTGTAATCCTGCAGAAGGAGGCATTTATCTAATGAAAATAGTTTGATAGCTTCAATTGACAGTGAATTCTCTGGGATAACAAGCCTGAGTGGCTGGTATCATCTCGAGAGAGAGTTATTCCACATTAATCTTGTCACCATGCAAAGAACCACAACTCAACTATTCATCTCTCCAAAGAGATGAACGTTTCCATCAGATGCATGTTGGCATGGGATGCACTTAGGTCATCTGCTCTGTCTCAAACTCAACCCTGGAATTAGTCAGTGCTTTTAAGGTGCTCTTTCAAAAGAAATCTGTTATGCGATTGTCACTTTACAGTTTCATACATGTGTCTGTAAACTTGTGTATACTTATAGATATGTCTATATACATATATGTGTGTGTGTGTGAGTGAGAAGAGAAATTAACATCTCTGCTTTAGTTCAGCACCTGTGCTTTTTTCCTCCCTGAAAATACAAGCTGTTTCCTGCAAGAGCAGGTCACTCTTGGATCTTTCTCCACATCAGCAGCAGCACTGCACCGTTACACCTCAGTGCTTCAATAGATGGACACGTCTCCTAGTGAGGAGTCCAGTGCCCTGTTATTCAAAACCAGAGTGTTGTTAATCACATGCTCTCAGCTTGTAAACAACAGTAAAATCAGTAGACAGCCTTCAGAAAAAGATTCTCTCATGCTAGCCTCTTAAACTATGCGTGGACTTTAAATTGTGCTTGGACAGCAAAACCAAATACAAATACCAAAACCCTTAAGATTGTATAAGGTGAAAAATTCCTTACAATATTTTAAGATTTCTTTGCAATAAATCAGATTCTAATTCAAGCATTTATTTACCCACTGGGTTTGCATGTAAGGTTAAGACAGTTGGCACATAGAAAATGCAATATAGAGTCTATTGCCTGATTCCTAGCAGGTAAAAGGAAATTCTAATGGGAGTAGCACAGACTTGAAAGTGAGCATGGATACCACAGGTATCCCTGCTCAAATAGGTACAGCAGCAGTACCGTTTCACTGTGTTCATTTGGTACATCCATTTGATAGATATGGCAAAATCTGAGAAATGACAAGGGCCAAAACATTTTTCGCATGCAGGAGCCAACCATTTAACTTCAGCCTGTTAGGGAATGTGGTCAGCACAAATGTGATAAGCTTCAAAAATTTAGAAATCCTGTAAATTAGAGCAGAAATTCTTCTGCCAGATTTTACAGTTTTAGAACTAAGAAAGACCATTTGAACAAAAAAATGCTTGGATAATTTGTTAAAAATTGCTCCAGTTCCTTCAGCTTAGGTGGATAAAATAACAGTGATAATACAATTTGCTGGGTATCTTTCAACTGACAGCAAGCTTTTGAATTCAACAGTTTTGTTTGCCCTATTTATGAAACTCACAGCTATAAGAGATCTCTCTGCAGATTATGGGAAATGCCTGACTTGTTCTTCCTGGGAAGCACAGCAGCTTCAATGACACCAGTGATGAAAAAATTTGTATTGTTACAGCTTGTGATATAACCATAAAAGAGAGGCAGAGGCTTCTGAGGGGAGTAGGACCAAGTCAGCTTGCACTGAATGAAACTCCCAGTAACAGTGCTTTGGGTTCCTGCTGTTAGAAGCTCTCAGAACCAGTATGATGACTCCAGTAAGGCATTGCTGCCCTCAGCACCCAGAGGGACATGGGACACCATGCAGCTGTCAGACGCCTGCTGCTGGGGGCAAATTCTGCCCCAGGCTGGGAGCCCAGCTATGGCAGAGCTGTGCATTGGGCTTCCTGCACTGGCCTGCACACTCAGGAGAGCCAAACCTTTGGGTGCCAGGTACAGGGGAGGCAGTACCTGTATTGTTTTAAATTATCTTTTTCCACACAAAAAGCCTGAAAAATCTGCTTTCATTCAGGAGCTACAGATATCCTATGCTATCCTTGGCTTCTTTCTACCTTTAAGCTGTCCTTTCCTATTCCAAGCTTCCCCCCCTCTGCTCCTGCTCCTTCTCCCCAGTTAATATGTTGCATCTTATTTCATGCTGTGACACCATTAGTGGAACCTAATCTCCTCTCTAAAGTAGACTATTAGTGTTTGGTTGGGGCCACTTATGAGGTCATACGCTCACACAGCACTTATCTGAAGTAAATGCCTTGTAGCTAATCAGGAAAAGGTAACATGCCATCACCCTGCCCACAGCTTCCCAGCACCCAAATTCCACTCATTTACAGTGAGAGAAACCCCAAGCAGCCCAAGGTTTGATTTTTCCTTTTACATGACAGAAGCCATAGCCCTTAAGTGACTAGGATGGAATGAGAAAGGAATAAACAATTAGACAGGGCTGCTGGAACAAATCCTCCTGTTTCATTTTTCTTCTTCACTTGTCTCAGCGGGAGTAGTTTTACCTCCTATTGACACCCATTGTGCTCTTGGCTGCTCGCTACGATGCAGCTGTTTTCTTAATGCCTATCAACCCTCTCCCTTTTTACGATACAAAGGTGACTTGTTAATACAACTGTTGTTGAAACCTTAATAACAATGACTCCCAGTTGTGATCAGTGATATTGCACCTTGGCAAGGGAATGTATCAATGCTTATGGATTCATTTAAAAGTCATCTGCACAAGGATGCCGATTTTTTATTTTAAAAATCTCCGCATAAGAAATATGACTGTTCTATCAGACTGACATTTCTAACTCTACTGGGTGCAGTCACACAGTATTACAGTTCTACTGTTTCCTGTGATACCCACTTATTCTCATATCTACCATTTTCTATCTGCCCCAGAGAGTACACTGAAACAGAACCTGAGTCTTCCAATGAAATCCTCAAATCCTGGTTATGCTCAGTCCTGTTAAAAAGGTACTTTGATGGACCTGTTCTTCTCCAAAGGTACTTCCAAGGAAGCCACATGACTTTTTTGTTTCATTATCAAAACCTCAGCACAAACCAAATGTTATCACCAACTAAACACGAGCTGAAATGTCTCTGGACTTACTAAGCAGCATGTTAATGTTATTTCTGAAAGTGTATTACCCATCAAAGCTGTGTGTGTGAACGGCCACACCTCAAAAGGCCATTGTGTTCAGAAATAAATATACCTTTTATAAAGATGACAGTCTGGTTCTCCTTTCCTTTATGGCATCCTTGTATGGCTGTGGGTTTGGTCACATAAGTAGATGTATGCTAGTGCAAAGTGATATTGGATCAAAAGATCATGAATTATGAAATTGAATATAGACACCTGTATATGTAACTGACAGGGTGCATAATCCATAGAGAAGTGTTGTTTTCAGATGGGAAACAAGCTTGAGCGAACCTCATTCCTCAAATATTCTCAGTTCTGGATCAGGGTATTCTAAGTAATTTCCTTCTTAATCCACTCAGCCAGAGACATGATCATTGGACTATGCAGGGATCAGTTTGCCCTAGAGAATAAAAGGTTTTGGTGTTCAAAACATGAAAGCTGAATCATTCAGAAAGTGAGCTACTCTGCTATTGTAATTCTGAGTAGAGGCACCATGTAACACAGCTGCTTTATGCTTTGAAAACTGTTTCCAGTGTTCCAGTGTCATATATTCCTCCAGATCATTGCACTCTCACATGAAACTAATCAACACTACAAATTGAAATTAATCTAGCAAACACACTGCTTCTCATTAAAAAATTATTAGGTTCCAATACATTGTTTTAAAAATCCACACAGGGATTAGCTAGAATTTTGACAAGTGTCAACCCCAAAAGCAGGAATAGCTGCTAATGTCTGATTTATAAGTCTTCAGCTTTTGTACCTCTGTATTGGGAACAATAGAGTCTTTTTTGGACCTTTGGTTTGTGCTAGGACTCTGAGTCACTGAATATTTTATGGTATTCAATGAACTACAGTATGAGTCATTCATGAGCTTTCAAGTATTTTTGGAATTGTGTTATTTTGCTTAAAATTGCAGAAAAAATTGACTAGCAGAAGTGACAAAAAATGCACCACTGTAGATTTAATAAGATCACATGGTGGAATCAGAGCATATACACATCAGCATAAAAATTAATTTAAGCAAAAATTAGGTCTGCAAAGGAAACGAGGGATTCAACAATGAATTGTTAGAGAGTTATTGTATTCTGAACAGGACCCATTTTACTGGAGCTAGTCACGGTTGCCAAAAAGTTCTTGCCTCAGATGCTGTCCGTGCTTACAATACTTATTTCCACACTCTGCAGCAGTTTACCATTTCTACAGCATTCTGCAGACATGCAAGATTTTTATGAGCACTAAATGATTAAGAGCTTCATCACAGGGACATCAGATTCCATTCAAAGGACATGACCAAAGCCAATTTCCATTGGTGAGGTCAGTGAAAAAATAAACCCAATTGAAGAGTCGATCCCAGTACAGCCTAGGACACAGACTATTCACACTACTCCTAGTGTGAAAGAGTATTCTAGATTTGCATAGGGATTTTGCTATTTTTTCTGGTGTGGGTTTTTTGGTTTGTTCATTTTAAATAGTGCCTAAACACACTGTATACCATAAGGAGTGACTTCAGTGTAAGGACCTGAATCACCAACATCACTGGGAGACAACAAAAATAAACCCAGCTTTACACAAAGCACATGAAGAGAAGTGGCAGAGCCCTGAGCTCACAACCTTGCGTTTGTGGTGACCATCCAGCACTGCTTTTCAGACAGGTTCAAACTAAATGACATTTAGTCATGGTTCTCTTGTGCAGAGATCAGTTTTGGCTTTCTAGCAAGGCTGAATTAAAGCCATTTGGAGAAATAATGGGAAGGATTGTGTCAAAATCTGGAAGTTTTTCCTCCATTGAGAGCCAAAGTTCTTGTGTCACAAGACTTTGCCTGAAAGAGAAAGTTTTCTTAGATGCATGACGGTGTTGACACTCTTATTCTTGCTTAAAATGCCTTTTCATGGTTTTTTTGAAACTCCTTACTAAGCAGTATAAACTAAGTCAAATAAGAATGGGCTCATGGGGCTTCTTTGGATGGAACTAACAGATTTACACTTTAGTGAATTCTGAACAAACCTTCCCAGAATATACAAGATATTAGCCACTGAGAAATTCACCATTTCTCAAACATTTGTTGTCAATGGGATATCAAATGGAGGACATCCCATATTGCCTCCTGCAAAGGGAGCAAGAGGTAACTACGAAGCTGGTTCCAAATGTCCTTCACTGTTTCCAAGTCTCTGAGTGATTATAGGGTGAGAGATCTGCATTTTCTAGTGTGCTGCTATGAAAAAGACAGTCACATCCAGCCTGGCCCCAATAATTTTAACAGCCTTTCCTGGAGCATAACTCCTAATCTGCTGCTGCTGAGTGCCAGGCAAGGGAAGGGCCTCTCTTCCCATACAGTTCATTGTCTGCTGCATACAGACTGAAGAGTGGAGAGCCCAGAGCTCGTGAGAGTGGCCACTCAGCTGCTTGTGCATGACTCTCCTAAAATAGAAGAGCATTAGGTATTATTAATAGGTATTATTAGTACTAGCAGGGCACTCTTCAGAAGATATTTGATCAGAATACTATGGTTGGTCTAAGTCAAAGAAATATTTAATATAAAATATTTAAAATAGGTCCTCTGTTGATTTGAGAGGAAGCAGGCTATGGATAAGTTCTCAGCAGGCCATGGAAATGATGCACTGGACCATTCAAAGTAGAGTGTATGCCCATCATCACTGGTTGGATATGGTGGGAATAGCAAGGAGTGCAAATGAGGTGTATTTGTAAGTAAATGGTAACATGGCAATCCTTGTGCAAGCTGGTTTTTTTAATGAAAAAATTTAAGAACTCCATTCTTCATACAGAAAAATCAGCTTTGGGAAGAGTTTCTGCACCCAGCTTCAGTATTTAACTGATGAAAAAAACTGAGGGAAAGGGCTGTCTGTCACTAGAAAATCTGCAAGACTAAGATTGTTGCCTGGACTTCAAACTCCTTCCTGTCACACATGAATGACAGGTGCCACTTGCAGTAGTTTTCTATTCTCCTTTCTGAGAAATTTGAAGTGTGCTCCTCCAAAGAAGTGGCTGCCCACTCACATTCACAGCTACAATAAGTAGAACTTCTATAAACTTCCTCATCACAGTTCTTGTTTGGAGGTAAATTCTCCCAAGTTCTAGAAAAATGACTGCTTAAAAATGAAGAGGCTAAAGATAAAGGGGAGCTGGGGAGCTACTGTTTGTCATGCTGCCCTATCAAAGAACAGCAAGACTTAAATAGTTTTTCATAAAAAGGCAAAGAAAAAGAAAAGGTGTATGTATCACTTAAAGACAGAGGAGAAATCTTTTATTAACATTTTGGAAGAAAGGCTGCCTATATTTTTGCTGACATTTTTTCTCTGAGCAGAGCTAACCAAACAGCATTTGTCTCAGTCAGCCTAGTACATCATGTAATTGTATCATTCAAGCTTGTTTCAGGTACGGGTTGCTTTTCCATTAATTATATTCCGTGCACATGTATACATATCAGAGCTGTTGGGATGTCTATTTCTATTAGTTTAACAAGCCCTGGTATTAATGAGATTGCTCTATAATTGAACCTTTTCATGGGTCCCTTGGTGATGAAATTATGCTAATCTGAATCTGCAACCACAAGGCATCCATCATACTTGATCAAATAGTAAACATCAACAGTGATATGCTGGGAGTGTAAATGTGCCGTTAATTATTACATAAATGAACAAGCCCCATTATTTCATCTTTATATTCAGGCAACTTAATAAAATGGGTGACGACAGGGTGTATCAGACCTCCACTATGTGGCAGCATGGTCCACTTAACAGGAGCATGAGCTTGTAAATATTGTTACATCTTGAGGCCTGATATACTCTGTGTATGAAAGAGGGAAGAAGGGGGATATATTTCATCTCCCTGAGTCACTTTTGTGGGAAACAATGATACTGATCAATTACATATCTTTAAAAGGGAAAAAGCATCTGATTTCCCTACTGCTAGAATTGTTTGGTTTTAAAACCTGTGTGGATCGTGGATCACTAAGGGTTTTAAGTGAGACGTATATCTCAGAATGTCTGAAGTGGAATGATTTATATCAACTTCAGAAAGTGTTTGTAAACTTAAGATAAGATCTTCTGTACCTACACTTGCAAAAATGAATGGATTTGCAGAATGCCTGTGTTGCTGCAGGCATCACTCCTTGGCAATTGCTACACCACACTAAAGAAAAGAAGTAAAAATTTCAGGCTGCTGTTAATCAATAATATGAGGAGGACCAGAATTGCCACAGTGCAAGCATAAACATTAATATCATTTTTTTGTCAACGTTTTTTATTAGATGCACTGTACCTTATAACTATCTGAGCAAGGACTAAATTTCAATGCAAGTTGCTTTTATTTTTGTCTTAACATGTACAGAGGTAAACACAAATTAAAAGAAGACTTTTAATTTGTGTGGTAGCATTTTAGTTTGACAAATCGCAACCTCAATATTTATCTAGTGACCAGAATATTCTTCCACAATTTCTGATGAAGGAAAAATACCTTATCAGAGATCTTATGAATATGATGAGCAAAATATGTGCTTCACTGATGTGAAATACATCGGTGCCAGATGTCACTGACTAATTTCTAAAAAACAAGAACAGTTTTCCTTTTTCAATGTGTTTCACTAATTTCTAAATAGGAGTATGTTGTGCTGATGACATTAAATCTACTTTTTAACCCAGTTTGACTCATGCCTTGCCTCTGCCTTTTTAATATTTAACAGAGCTACTTTAAACATATTTGTGGAAAAACTTTCTGTAAGCCATCAAGTTGTACATTCAATTAATATAAAAATATAGGGCTATATATTATGACTTTTGACAGGAGAAACATATAATTCAGTAGAGGAGCATTTGAAAATGTACTTAATAACTTTCAGACATAGTTCAAAATAAGTTCCCTGGATTGGTGCAATCCTGGGGCAATGCAACATATAGAACTGCAAGTTGCTCACTCTGAGCTGATTCTACTGCTGCTAAAACCAAGATAAAGGCCTTTGTGACAGGGCCTGTTCCAGTATTTATGTTACCTCTATAGGCAAGTGAACTACAAAACCCAAGGCTGATTTAAAAAAAAAAAAATTGAAAAAATTTTTGTTTAATAGATTTCTGAAAATATTCTCATTGGGCTTCTACTATTAACATATTTATTTAAAAACATTCCCATTTTAAAACTGAAGTCCTGCTGCTTTTGTACAGATAATGACATAAAGAAGAGAGGGCTGCCCCTCTGAGCTCCCAGGCTTATCATGTATTTATTCACATCCTGTTCGTGACATTTTGCATTACTGATGTACTTTGCCCCAACTTTCCTTTATTAAAATTGAATTGTTTTGAGACATATACCAGTCATGGTGAGAGCTTCATATTACAGAAACAGCATAACAAAAAGTACAAAACCACATTCAGTCTTGCAATTTCTTCGCTTTCCAACATTTGTCAGTGGAACTACACAGGACTGTTTGTTCAGCACCCCTGCCAGAAAGCGCCACATTCTGGTGCTTCTTCCCTTATTTCCACCATCACCACTGCTCATTTCAGCAGCCTGACTCAGTCTCAGACAAGACTAGTTTCAGGCACTTTACGAGGTTGTTTCCATCCTTCCTTTTTTTGTTTTTGACAGCATTGCCTAACGCTCTGGTTTCCCTCAGACGTGCTTTTGTAACCGTCTCCTGCTGAATCAGCAGCCTCTCCTCCTGAATTCACCAGTGTCAGCCACACCGGCTTCACCCTGTTCTGTGCCACCACCTGTGGGTCTCAGACCGGCCAGAGAAGCCCTGCCGCTCCAAAAGATTAGCCACAAAAATGGCAAGGGATCTGGAGAATTGGGGAGAGTTAAAGGAGGAGAGTATCTTCACTCAGAAATGCCCTCAACAGCAAACAAACAATAAAACCACCTCAGATTCGTGGGCGTGTATGGATTTGAACATAGAAAGGGGTTTCATGGAGCAGCTTTTCCCAATGACAGAAAATTATTGAAAATTGCACCACTATTAATAATTATATCTCATTTTATTAAATACAGATAGGACAGCAAAACAACACACTGAGGATCATTTGTTCATGGTGTTTCAAAATCAAAACTATTCCTACAGCTCCTAATTTATAGTCATCAACAGAAATCTATCCTTTCTTCAGTTTTATTTCTGTACAATGCCTTTGTTACATATCTATTGATACCTTTTAGTAATTATTTTCATTTTCTGTCCAAACAACACCAGCAAACTACGCCCAAGATCCTATTGCCCTTGATTTCTTAAAGTTTAGCAAAAGACTTCAAGCAATCTCAAACTATGAATGTTTCTATTAAAACCAGAAAACCTTAGCCTAATTTACATTTTTTATTATTATTATTATTACTATTATTATTACTATTATTCACCATTCCAGTTTGTAATCTTGAAAATATGTTTATTTTGACTGGATATTCTAACAAGGAGGTTGATTAGATGCTTGGCTCTCCTGTTTATAGAAGTCACCTCTCACAAGATTTGTCTCCCGTAGCACTGATCCTTTCCTATGTGAGACCATACATTTCCAAATCATGAATGAGAGTGAAACAATTAAAGCCACTAAATTAAGTAGACGGCAATTCTTTCACTTTCCACCCATTCAGACTTTCCTAAATAAGTTATTATCTGCTATTCTAATTTCCAGGCATACAAGTCTTCCCACTGGGGTTTGATAGCAAATTTGCTAAAATTTATTATTGACAAGCATTTATAATCCTTAACTGTTTGCTGGAAATTCAGAATTGTTCCTCATCTGTGTATTCAATATTGTATAATAGTTTGTATATGATACTTGCTCAGTTTTTCTGCAGAGGACTTTATTAATTAGAATGTAAATTAAGAATGACCATAGAACACGATGTTCCTCGTTTCAAGTGTATTTCTACCCAAATCAATTCCCTTGTGTCCAGGATACCCTTCTGTACTATTAAAATCAATATAGTCCTTATCCTTTCTTGGTGGGAATTCTCAAACCAAGCTAACAAACAAGTACAACCAGGAAAGGCCAGCACCAAAATTTAAAGTCAGCTAAGGATAAGTAATTAGTGCAGATTTGCCAAAGTTCTTATTACTCAGCAACACTCATTTTGGTGCTTCAGGGCCAAAATTCAGATCTCTCTGGGTATTCTGTTTGTGACTAATTTATCGCATAAAACTCATGACAAATATCAAAACAACTGTAGACAGAGTTGAAGTTTTTTGTCAAGTTGTAGGAATTATACTCCACACAAAATAATTAGCATTATTTTCCAGACAGTCATGGATCCACAGGAGCATTAGCTGGAAGGAAGTACTGGAGGCCAGTTACTCCAAGCTCCCACTCAGGCAAGGGCTGCTGTCAGCTCTGAACAGCCAGATCGTTCTTCAGCTGACTCTTGGGAACCTGCACAGGTGTCTGGGCAACCTGGAATGCCATTGTTCATGACAAAAATAACTCAGGATTCAGAGCAACGTATTTCAATGATCTGTAAAGATCACAGGTTTACAGGTGGTCTTGACAGCTGAATGTTCACCTTATTCAGATGTGGACGGGCATATCTGATGGGTAGAGGTATCACAAGAGTGTGGTCCATGTCAGCCTACAACCTTCATACCAGTGCACAGCTTTGCTCTGCAGAGCAATAATAAAGTGAACGTTCAAGGTACTCAAAGTCTGTTTATTGTTCCAAAACTCCTGAAGGAGATTTACTTTTGAAACCTTCCTAATGTTTTGTGCGTGTCAATACCTGTCACCCACCTTTTTCTGGATGAATACTTCTCCATCAGTACAACCAAGACAAATGAACTGCCTGTGGATATTCACATGCATTAAATAGCTATACATGCTCAGAATCACTAAGGGATGAGAGGATTGGCCAACCAGAGTAAAGCACAGAAATGGAAATCTTATATGAAGGATTGATATAATTGTTTCAGTGATATTCTGGGGGAAAGCTTCTAAAATTCTAGCTGAAAACTTTAGACACCAGTCTCTCAGAGAACATATATATATGTGTATATATGTTATACTTGTACATATCTGTGTGTGCTCATATGGCCCTTTGTCTTCCTTGTAGCTACAGAAATAAAGTACTTTTCTTTCAAATCAGCCATACTAATCTTGCTATCCCTGCAGAAAGATTCTTATCAGGAAGCAAACGATGTAGTTTTAAGTCAGAACTGGTACCATTACTGTAGAGCAGAGTGAAAAGATAGACTGCAATGTTTTCCCAGGAGGTGTGTACTCAACTCTGCCCACAGACTGACCAGCTGCAACCTTTTCAGCATCTCTCTCTGAAGGGGGAAGGAAGGATAAGTTAACCCTTATAATAAGGGAAGGAAGGATAAGACAACCCTTATCTGGGATAACCCCCAGATAAGGCTTGTAGAGACATCACAGCCTAGAATTAATAGTTACAAGCTAGAATTGAAGTAGTAGCACTCCAAGTGCTATGACACAGATATCAGCACTGTGTTGGGCAACTAAGGAAACCATGAGCCTCAACAGTTTTGCAGTGGAAAATTACAACTTCCCTCTACTGAGCAGAAGCTATGTAAAGATGATACTCAAGGCGCACAGCACAGTCCAACAACCAAAGGTGGCCAATCAAAATGCTGGCACTTGCAAAATGTCACCACAGCACCTGCAGAGCCTGGAAGTTGCTAAATTCAGGCAGTCTCCAGAGAGGATTTCAAATTTTAAAGCTCAAACTTATTTCTAGAAAGTGGGTGGAAATCCCTGGCAGAAAGGTAGGCAGAGCTGCAGAGAGCACAGAGGCTTCAGTGGGATGTGGCTGTGTGAAATCAGCTTAGTGTTTGGGAATTATCAAACTGCTTTGGAGGCTGAGGTTGCCATGGACCAGCCTCCTGCCCTAGAAGAACACCCTAAATAGATTTCAGACTGGAAACATCCTCAGGACTGGTATAAACACACCTACCCCCATTACAAGACTGTCTACTTAATGCCCACAACTGATGTAACTTCTACTGAGCAGCAGAGTCTGCAGTTCTCACATGTGCAAGCACAGCTTTTACTGCACTCAGGACCATTTCCAGTTACATTTAGACTACCTGGCAAAAATCTGCTGCTGAACAACTGGTTATGGGAACTCAAATTCACTTATAGCCTTCCTTAAAGAACCTGCTCCCTTTTTCAAAACTCTTAGTGAAAAAAAAAATTTGTAGACAATCCTAACCTGTGAAATCCTAACATGACACAAGTTCAGGACTGAATCTGTTCTCTATTAATCCTTGACCACTCCACTCACTCTTCTTCCCTTCCTAGCTGCATCCAAGGTTTTGAATCTTTTACTGCAATCATTTAATGAGACTTCTTATAGAGTAAATGCTCAATGGTCATAGGTTAAACAAGGCCAGTGCTGGCTATTGCCCTGCAAAAAGATTCTATGTATGTGCAGATGGAGCCAGGTACCAGGGAAAATGGTTGATGGTGAGAAGGTATCAGCTAATTTTTAGCTCCCTCCTTCGAAAGAAAACAGATTTAGAAAATGAATCATCCTGTAGCTTTAAAGATCACTTCCCTTCCATGCTTTCTTCATCTTGTTCCACCTTTCCTAGCTCAAAAGAGTGCGGACTTTCTTAATTTCACAGAAGGAAGACTATAGCTTCACTTAAGATCAGCTCAAATTTGCAAACATCAGGAAACAGTTAAATTCAAGGTTATATCCCACTATTGAGTTACAGAATGACTATGTTCTTTAAAGCAGCTATGGCAGCATAACCCCCATGTGTTTACCATGGAAATAGCTCTGTGGAAAAGCATTATGCCTTTTTCAATGAGTCAAACAAAATCTCTGAAGTTCTACTGCAAAAATTCTCTTAGTTTTTACAAAACATACACTGGTAACTTTTACCTGATAGGCCATAGAGATAATAGTTTTTTAGGCTAAATGAATTAGTGTTTGCTGGACAGATTTTTTCACTATACAGTGGATATAGATTGTATGTGAAAGGGGGTGAACTGAAATCTAATTAGATTTCATTTTAAGTCTAGCTGCTGCAATTATGACTTCTGAATAAAAGTGGTTGTTATTTAGCAGGGTAGCCTAAGCAATGCACATAATTATTATAATTATTAGGTACCTAATGATATCTAATAGGAGTCAGCATTGTAAATAAATGCTGTAGACTGTTCAGCAGGGTGGCCTGCACTTTGCAGAAAACTAAATAACAAAGGTTAATAAATATGTTTGCAGATGATTGTTTTACAGGAACCCTGGGCAGCACTATCTGTTGGAGATTAGCTACATTAGGACTCAACAGACCAGAAAATATCCAGAATAATAGTCTTGGTACGAGCTTATAGATGCAGTGTATTAAAATAGCTAAACCAAATTCCTTCTGTTCCCAAATCCTGATTCTCGAGTGTAAGTTATACGGGGGTTTTTTGTTTGTCTGTTTCTAAATAAGATCACTTAGTGGGCAAAACTCAACTTTAATGCTATAAATCAGCAAATGTGAAATCAATCAGCCATTCAGTTTTTCTGTTCCAAGCTCTTTTCTAATTCTCAGAATTTAAGAATATAAAATGGATACTGCTATTTGAAGTGTGAATTACAATAGCTGCAGATGCTGCCTAACCCCTATTTGCACTGTATTAGCAGAAGAATTGTATTTATGTAATGAAGACAATGTCCACTGCTGATATAGATGACACATTAAAGATTTAAAATTGCATGTGTTTGCAAAGTGCATTTCAGAACCTTCAATTTCCAAAGTCCATTGTGCTTTCAATTATCTTCCCACCCAGGCAAACTAGGGAGAGACTAATCAAGCATAATGTCCTCACATACTTCCCACTATGCCTTCCTCGGAGAGGTCAAAGGGCACTGTCAGATCACGATTGCAGCTTGCTCTGCCATGGGAAACACTGCTATGATTTACAGTTTATAGTCTCCATCACTAAATGTAGCCATTAGTAACAGTATGCCTAGCTACAAAATAGGCATTTGTTATTTAAAGTTTTCCCACATGACTTTTGAGATAATTTTAGCATTTCTAAATTATTTTGGTAGTGGTCAGTTAGCTTCCAAAACAAAAAAAAAACGGCCTGGGGTAAACATTCCAGTAATGTATTTAAGACTCATGCATTGATCTGACTGTAAATATTTGTTTTTTAAATAACATCCATATTAGCTGCTGAAAATGAGGGGAAAAAGTGTGCATCTCTCACATATTAGCAGATGAGTTATTAAATGATTTCTCCCCTGGAATATAAGGGCATAATGCAGACAGTCACCTAATTGCCTCCTGAACTGGAGGTTTGTAGCTTGTCACATAAAAGCTCTCCCCAAGAGAACCTTCCTTCAGTCAGAGATGAGAGCTGGCACTCACTCACCCGCCTCTGCTGAGACTGGCCACGTCAAACACCCACTGCCGGCAGAACGAGCACATTTCACACCTCTCTCTCTCGTACACCAAGCACTGGCATTGCAGGGTCAGAGGGTGCTTTGGGTTGGAAGGGACCTTACAGATCATCTTGTCCCAGCCCCCTGCCATGGCCAGGGGCACCTTCCACTAGACCAGGCTGCTCCATCCAATCAGCCCTCGAACACTTCCAGGGATGAGACATCCACACCTTCTCTGGGCAACCTGTGCCGGTGCCCCACCACCCCTGTAGTGAAGAATTTCTTCCCTATCTAATCCAAATCTACCCTCTTATCAATTATATCTTCCCAAGCCCAAATTCTCTACTGTTCTAGATACACCCATCAGTGCAGCCAGGGTTTGGTAACATGCTACTAAAGACCGCTTCTACTTCCAATGAAAATTAACTCAGTTTGTCCAATTACCAGCTTTGACAAGTCTCCCCTGACTCCAGACTTTCCTGAATACCTCACATGCTCCTACTTGCAAGACTCTTGCAATGCTTTCTCCCCAAGGGGTTTCTTCAACAACTCAAAGAGTAACTGATTAGCACTTAGTATTGGGGAGGAGGAAATTCATGTAAGGTTCTGCAGATGACTTAATTTTGTACACCCAGAAGAACAAGATCTCTAGGACAGTTGAACAGAAGGGTCAAGGTAAAAACCATCCCTGCTGATGCACGTGCCCCTTCCTCTCTTCATTTAGTGGAAAGCAGAGCAGCTGAGGAGTTTTATCTCACTCTGTAACTTCATACACAAACCAGAAATGCACAACTAGGAACAACACAACATATGCATCTGAATATAATCCTTTAAATATGTAAATCATATATCAATAAAAATTATGAAACAGTGCTTTTAACCTAAATTTAGTTTATCAGAATCTACCAAAAGTGCAGCTGTCACAGTGAAAGTAATTGGTCAACTGAACATTATTTCATAATATTAAAAAAAGGTAGCAGTGCTTTTGGAACAAACAAGAGGTTCAGCTTTCAAAACAGGAATAATATGAAATTATGAAGTTGGTTCAGCTCAGAAAAAACATAATTTTTAATCACGGTATTTTGTAAGCCACAAATGGAATTCATTTCAACAATTCATGAATTAAAGATATGCTTTGAAATTGAGTTCAGCATCCTGAAAGCATATATTACATATCTATACAGCAAACTTAGGCACTAATGTAAACCAAGTTCTATTTACATTTTGATTGCTACCTCATATCTATCAATTAATGTACTGTATTCATAAAACACAACCTTCAATACCCAGCTGATGTGAAGAACTTCCATATGCATTTCAGGCTCAGTCTCTACAGACTACTTTGTTGGTAATGCTATGTGTGAAGTTAAGTACTGTACTTGTGTTTTTATCTATTTAAAATTTATTTATCTCAAGTTCTCGCAACCAATTTTTCTTAGGCGAATTTCATGCCTTAAAAAATATAGCCTAACAGCATTAAAGCAACAAACAGCAGGCTTTTGTGTACATGTTAAGACAACTCCAACAAATTGCATTTGAACTATTTAAACCTTTTTTTTCCACTGAACCCAGTAACAGTTTCGATTCAGAGAATGACATTTTTCTCATTTAAAACAAAAACAAAAAGCCAAACTTAATTTCCCATTGGCTTTAACAGGAGTTCTTTGCATGCACAGCCAACAGACTTGGCCTACCTGTTAGACTCTGGCAATAAGAACACAGAGGAGGTCAAAGTGACCCTTTTATTCACTCAGTGAATAAAACAGCCTGTGAAAGATGCCAAGCCCTGCTTCTTTTTACATCTATGTGATTTCAATAATATTATGAAGGTGAACAAGGGAAGCTGAAGGAGTGTTAATGTGCTTGTGGCTGACCTGCAGAACAAGCCAGAATATGCCCCACATGATGGATTTGATTAGACAGACAGCGAGCTGAATATTCAGGTGGAACAAAAGTATCACTAAAAATTGCAAAGTTATCTGTGTTTATAAATACAAAATGCACACACAAACCATGAATGCTATGGCACTAAACCCACTCCTCTCTCTCTCAGCACTCTCAGTAATCTGAATCCAGTTTATTGATTCCTGGCTGCTGGGAGGGAGGTGGTTGCTTACACTGAAAGGAACAGCTCAGCATGTCAGAGAAGGGCCTTTCAGAACAGACCACAGCTCAGTGCATCAAACTTCTCTAAAGCAGGAGGATTATTTATTTAAAACGGGCTGGGTGTCAGTGTTCTGCCCGTGTTGGAACGCCTCGAGAGGCACGGTCTGTCCCTGCCCGAGGCCGGCGCCCTGAGCGCGGCCTGCCCGGCAGCCATGGCTGCGCGCGGCTGTCAGCGCCGCAGGGCCCCGCAGAGCGCGGCGCCGGCCTGAGGGGAGGAACAGAGACCGCTCTGGTGCCAGAAAGAACGGTTCCATCGGGAGCTGAGCACGCCAAAGCAGGGCGGGCCGTGCAGGCAGGCAGCTGGCAGGGCTGGGGATCTCCGGTGAGCACACGGGCTGGTGGGAAGCTTTGTGCCGCGGCAGCGGGTCAGTGCCCACCGCGGATCTCACGGCAGCGGCCACTGCGCTCTTGAGAGACTGGGCTGCAGCATCTCAGGGGAAAAGATCTCTTGCAGTGATCTTTGCTGGGTCGTTTGGTTCATTTTTGTTGCATTTCAAAATCCGGCCTCAGTGCTATCAGTTGTACTGGATGAGTGTGGGCTTCCAAGCAGGGGTTCAGAGATGCAGCGAGGCAGGAGTCCAGAGCGAGGAATGATTTATTAAATTTACAATACCATTTATATATTCTAGTTCCATAAAGCAATTGAACAGTGTTCACACTTCTCCTACGGTGATTGGTCAAAGTCTCTGACACCCACTTAGAAATGTTTTTTCCTAATATAATGTACACAAGGTCAGAAGATACCAGATATGAATGCTATGTACAAAAACCCTATCTCTTGTTTACATAGGTTACACAGCAAAGGAAAAGTTCTCACAGAATGAATGCAAGAAGAGAAAATTTCCCTGCTAACAGCATTTCAGCATCCACAGATGAGAGCCACAATTTGTTCAGGTAACTAGAACTTGTTTGTTTTCCTTGCACATCCCAAGGGGCTGCCCCTCAAGGAGGAAGCCTGGGGCACAGTTTTTGGAAGCTACGCTTGGGAGTTTTTTTTCTCGAAGCTTTCTATGCATTTGACAGTTTTCTGTGTAGCTGGCACACCTACTGCTACCCAGGCAAGTGAGCCTCCTCAGTCTGTGCCTCGGCTCTGCACTGTGCAGCTCAGGGTGAGCTTCACCTCTTCGGTATAATGTGCTAGAGCTGACATACTGTCATTATGCTTAGGAAGAGATTTCCTGGAGAAGAAAGGTTTATCACTACACAAAGCATTGAAATTTACAATGTTTAATCTGCCAGAAACCACTTTTCTGCAAATAGACTTCCAAAGTTGACTATAATGTTGTCTTTTTTTCTGATTCCTTTATTTTCCTGCTCTGAAAGTCTTCACCACAATAAAAAAAACCCAACATTGCAATCAGAACAAATCCGATACCAGGGAATGATTTGCCCTTACTCAGTAGCTCAGCAGACAGATGAATGGCAAGTTAGGCTATTTTTTTTTGTTAATATCATCTAGAGATGATATTGTTATAAATCCTTTGGTGAACCTTCTCCCTGAATGAGAGAAAAAAGAGGACAACAACTAACTTCATCTGTTTAAAGGCTGCTCTTGGCAGCAGTTGGAAGATGATGTTTTTCTTTAAGCATTATTCAGGTCATAACAATGTTTTATTTTCCATCCTTGCAAAGCCCAAACCTTCAAAAGTTACTGAGGGCATCTCCAACATATTCAGCTATTACACAAGTAGGTAATAAAGGGACAAAAGTTTCTACAACTACAGAAGGTAAACAGTTTCACATATGGAAGTCTTAAGCATGTCTATATTCACCCTTTGCAGAAACCCTTGCCAGCTCATTGATTCACTCTGTGAGATTTAGAAGGTTCCTTTGTTGTCTCCAAATTAGCAAAGATGCTAAAAAGTGTGAGGAAATTTCTGTGGTTTTGGATTTACTTCTGGTAAATAAAGATAAGAAAAGAAATTTTAAAAAATTTAAAAACTTGAATAAAAATATAGTGATCATTATGAAACAGTTATCAGCTCTAGGCACTCAGAACAAGTGGCCGGAGCTAATGTATGCTTAGTTTGTCTCTTCAGGATTTTCTCCGGTCATGAAACCACCAATCACATTGGAACAAACCTTTCAAGCATCTTCCCTTGACTCTGCATGTATTGAAAAATATAATTGTTTGTTAAATCTCCTTCAGAAGAAATTATTAAAACAATTTGGATTTGTGTGGATTTATGTCTTCAGATAGAATCACAGAATAAATGGATTTTTATGATGCATCTATGTTTGGGAGGATTATTTAAATTTGCTACACAGATATGACCTACATTTTCAAAAACCAGAAATAATTTCGCAAGAAGACGTTGATGCGATCTGTGCTTGTCAGTTTGCTGATATTGAGGACAAAGGACTTCTGAAATTTGACAAAAAAAATCAAGTTATGCACTTAATATTCGTTTAAAAAAACCTCAACCTTTTTGTTTCTGGTGTTTATGATTTAAGATTACACAAAGAAAGCTCACATGTTGCTTCTCCATCAGCAATGAGTTTCTTTACTCTTTAAAACTATTACCATGTATACACTTGAACATTTTTTTGGTAACTTTCTAATGGAAAGGGAAAAACCAAGCGGCTCTATTACACAGAATCTTTAGAGCAGAAACCTGTAGTTTCATGTGAAGGCCTATTTAAGGAGAAAGAAATTTAAGAGATTACTTTGTAGTAAGAAGATGAATTTTAATCTAGCAGAGCACTACTAATTTTGGTAAACAAATGTCTATCATATGAGAACATCTACAGGATGTGTTAGGGAAATAATTTATGTGCTTTATGAAGCCAAAATTAAAACAAATTTGAATGTCAGCTTTTAAACTTGAGAATTCAAAGGTTTGTTTTAGATTTTCATACTGATTTTGTTGCATTTCCGAGGTGCTGGAGAAAAAGCATGGCGTAGAAAGGATTGTTAGCACATATTCAAGGAAGCAGCGCAATAATTGATGGTTACCCATGAGAATGGTCAAGCCAGACTGAAAATCTGGACAACAAGGGCTCTGTTGTAGGAAAGGCAGAGAAGGACTTGGAGATACTTTCTCAAGGGAATTCAGAAGGTAACCTTTTTTACAGCCTCTGAGTAGAGCACGTGGTGCATGGAATGCCTCTGATGAGAGGGTGGTGGTCTGAACACCACACTGAGCATATTCAGATTCACCTGAATCTTGCTCCTGCTGAAGACAAGGACAGTGAAACCTTCTGTTCACCCCCAGTGAGCAGCTACTGTAGTAGTTCTATGGCAAGCACAGAGCTCAGAGCACTTCTAGGACAGTGACAGGGCAAATTATCCAGCACCCAGAGTCAGTGAAGAAGGGGTCCTCACTGGGAGTGTATTGCAGAGTTATTATTATCAGCTATCAAGGAATATTTCTACAGCACTAGAGTAGAACAAGTGGTGACTTAGGTTGTCCTCACTGTTGTGCCTCTCTTGGGGTGCATCAGATCAGAAATTTAGACACGAGAACTATCTATGCATCACATATATTAGCATCATAATTGCCACTGAAACTGAGTTCTCATTGTTCAGTTTAGCACAATAATTGCAATCTTGGAATCAGTCCAAATTCAGTACAGTTAGTTTATAAACAGCATCCAATTAAACTCCTTGGAATATGTTCTCTATCAGTTTCTGAGAAACAGGTTAACACAGACATACAAGACACCTATTCTTTCATGAACTGAAATTGTACAGTTTATCTCCAATGTTTTAGTGATGTGTCTTCTAACATAACGGTAAGAACCAGGCCTAAAATCTTGCAAGAAATTAACTGTTCTATTGGAATTAGCATGAGAGTTTAAACTGCCCTCCATCCAGCCAAATTTTAGCTGAAACACTGTGTATGAAACACTTTTCAAGGGAGTATCCCTCGACAGTCACAACCTGTGGTGTTACTCATTTTACTAGCAGGAAGAGACGACAGCTTCACCCTCTGTAGAGGTGATGGAATTAAGAAACACCAGAGAGCTCTCAACGTGCAGAAGGCAATAGCATGGGCACACGTACAGGAGGATGTAAATTGCTGAATGTGTTAATACACTGCTCTCCCTCCTGCACTGCCAGGCCAGCTCTGCTGCCCACCTGCACACCATGTGGCTCTCTAGGGAGCAGGGGCCGTGCCTCTCTCCTCTGACTTCATTTCGCCCTCGCACATTCACAGAGCAGCAGCTTGTGACAGATGATCGACTGAGATCAAGACAGAGGAGGAAGATAACAGCAGAGTTTGCCTGTTCATACAGCTGCTGGCCACCTTTCATTCTTGCCCCAAGTTTGGCCCTACAGCACTAAAGCAGTACAGGACTGTCACAGCCTTCAGCTCTCACTGCCTGCTACAAAACCAGTAACTTAAAAACAAACCTGTGCTTAAGAGTACTGACAACCATGGCAGGTCCCTGCAGCCATTTGAGGTGCCTTTGGTTTTCACTTTCTGGTGTTCTGCGGTTTTCTTTTTGCTGCTGCACAACCTTTTGTCTTTCTCTCTACCCATGTTCTCCCTCACTCAACTGAGAAAATTCACAAGACTGAATTTAATCCCACAAATAACTGCAGCTGTTTTTTTAGTTGACCAGGCAATATTTTCGGGGGGAACCCATTTGATCTTTTAAATTTTAAATAATGTTTTGCTTGAAACCTTAGTCATGTTCAATTATAACTAAAAAGCCCGATTATTAAAAAATTCAACTGAGTGAAACCAATGATTTACAGGCATGTTAAATCACAGATCTGATAAGGTTGATTACTCTGATGTATTGCCATGTGTATAAATGCTTGTGGTAACTCTAAATGAGCTGCCACCTCTGCGGTGCAGGTGTGTGATCAGAAACAGCAGCTCAGGTGAGTGTTCAGAAACACCAGCTCAGACACCACACAGCTCCTCCAGGTGAGTGCAGTAAAGGTGCAATACTGCATTGCTGCCCTGCACCTGCCTGCACAGCTGGGTTATCCCGCTTTAGCCCACAGATCACCGTCCTTTGCAGTGCAACACCCCCTTACGGCCTTTGCTGAAGACTCAGAGTCCTACAATTTCAAACGCCAAGTCATTCAAAAGAGAATACGGCCTTTCCAAAATACTTTTTTTTTAAAAAAATTCAGCTCTCTCTTAGTGTATAACCCACTCTGTACCTTCCATTTCAATATGCTTTTATTGATGTCGTTATTCACCTCTTGAGGGATTTTACTAGGAACTGGTACCTGTACGATAAGACACAGTACCTTTTTTTTGTTAAATATCAAACTTGACACTGTTACCTGTTCTACTCTTGTACCCAAAGAGAAAAAAAATTTAAAAAATCAATGAGGATGTTTATAAAAAGTCAGAAAAGAGAGCTAGGCAGTAGGCTTGAATTGTTCCCTCCACATTTTAAACTCCTGTAATAACAGTATCTCAAAAAATTGTGTTACATTCTATTTTTCCTAGGACAAGTGATGAAGAAGAACTGCCCATGCAGTTTTTTTGCACTTTACCCTTCTTTTCCTCTCAATCTCTCCTTCTCACCAGATTCTCACATTTATAAATCACAGGAAAACAAAGAAAAGAACAAACCCTCCTATTGAGATTGTGAACAAAGAATTCATGTCTGAAAGATCTGAGCATATAACTGCAAAAATTATATTATTGCAGTCAGATATTGAAGATATTAAGTCCTAAAAGAGACTATAAAACTGAGCTACTTTATGCCTTTTAAAAAAATTTATTAATAATCTGCCTGAAGTTTTTCAGATTGTTATCTATGCCAGTCTTAGTAATACAATATAGAGGGAATCATAATCAGAAATAGAAAGCAAATAGGACTTTCAGGAAAAGCTTTGTTAAAAGTATAGTGTTTGCATGAATATGGAGAATTCACATATGATTTATTTAGTAACAAACAAAGAAGTAGCTTTGTTAATAACCCAGACCAAATAATCACATATGAGCAAAATAGGGATAGCCCCATAGGACTTGGTGCAGATTTAGTTAATTTTATGGTATTAAAAAAGTACAATACTGACAGTTAAGCCAATATGATGCTAAATTTACACGGTATAGAAAAAGTTTTCTAATGAGTAAAAAGGACAAGAAAAGGAAATGACACTAATAAAACTCTTCTTTTGATTCTGACTTTAAAAGTTTGCTGATGAACTTATTTGATAATGTTGAAATCAGGTCTCTAACTAAACACTACTGTAATTTCTCAAATCTCAGAATACTTTGGTTAACTCGATAGCACATCTTTGCATTCTACTGCCTAGAATACCAATACCTACAGAAATACTCCAGAAACTGATACCCAGATGAAACTTCAGCAGACTGCAATCCCATATTTCCTTATGTGCTTTTTCCTTTGTCTCCAAATTCTGTTGAAGAATTTTTTTTTAGTCTTCTATAAGGAATTTTGATTAACTTCCATTAAGTGCCTAATTTCTCAGAAGGTGTATTTCTGAGTGGTTCCATTGATGTATGCCAATTACACCAGCTGACAAACAGCCACTGCATTACAAAAAAAATCCATATTTTTAATGACTCCCTTGCTGTCCTCCACGTACGTGTGTATGTCATGACACACAGCTTCCTACCATCTGCACCTCTTCCTTTATATATACACGCATTTTGTATTATAAATTGCTTGGCTGTGATGTATCTTGACATTTGACATAACAGCAGGGCTGGGGGGAGCGTAAGTGCTGATCATTAGATTATCGTTGAAGTATTCTCTCCTTTCCTCCCCTGCTCCCTGTGTTCCCTGGAGACACAGGTGTTAATAAAATCAAACAAAATGAAAATGGGTAAATTATTGCAAGCTATGAACACCTACATTGTGCCATGCCTCACTAGTTTCCAATACCACCTCATTCTTGAGACAACCAAAGAAAAAGATGCAATTTCATCCTGTAGACTGGGTGGTGTAAGGAAAGGACAAAAGAGACAAGATATTGCAATCCAAAGGTCAGTGACCCACTCCCTTGTATAATTATAGCATTTCATTTATATCCTACCAATCTGTCTTTGGATGGCTGATACTAAATTAAGTAGCTAAAAAAGAACAATTTTGAAAATTCATTAATAACTAGTAACTGAGTTCTAAACCTACAGCATCATATAGGGAGATGAGCACAAGTATCGGCTTGTAATTTCTTCTCTAAAAAATAATTTTAAGAATACTCAAAGACTCAGAACTTATCTAGATCTGTGTCTCACTGCTTTACTTCAGAGTTCTTGTAAACAGATTTAACACTTATTCTGAACACCACACAGATTTTGTAGAGCTTCAAGGGTCTGAATCATTCTTGAGTGCAATATAGATCCAATTGAATCTTCCAGGATGGATACACTTTAAACCTCCTTAAAATGCAGGTAGAACATTTTTGTACTGGGTTCCTCATTTCCCATGATCAAGCACAAAACTCTTCCTCTGCATTCACCCAAGAAGGTTTCACGTGGTAAAAAAAACTGAGTGAGAACATTAATGTTGAACTTTTTACTAATATATTAACAGCTTATATCTAAATTTGGTGGTGGCCCACCTTCAGTAGTTAGCAGAGACAGCCTGCTAGCCATTATTATTGGAGCAGCAGTGCACAGCTCTTCGTAGTCTCATCTACTGGACAAGCAGAGGAGCACAATAGAAAATAAATTCTAGATCTGTAGGCCTGATCAAAGAATCACTCAGTCTCTCTCTGTTCAGTACATGCAATGCCGATGACTTACCAGGGTCACTCTGGCACAGAGTGTTTCACACTTCCATGCAAAGTACTAAAATGCTATAGATTATAGAATTTTATAAGGAATCAAATGGGAAATAATTCTCTCTAAAGGGTTGGAGGAACAGAACAAATCAAATGCTTCCTGTGAAGAATACTGGAAACTCAGCTATTTAGGCCAGATACTTCAGAGGACTCCAATCCCTACGGTTGCTGGCGGCCAGTCCCAGGTCACACCCATTTCATTTACACGCTAAATATTGACCAGAACTTTGAATTCAAGACTGCAGCTTCACAGAAACAAGCCAATAACTTTCCACTTGAAAAGCTGTCTAACTGTATTTATCTCAACCAGACCACAGTAATTAATATTTATGAGGATGAGTGAAAGAAGGATGCTCATAGCGAAAGGGGATTATGAAAACACAAGAATGTGTGAAGATGCTGATGGGACTGAGCAAATGGCACCTGAGACATACATGCAGCAGGCCCATGAAGTGACAAAAGGAGAGGAAAACAGTATCTACATAGCTGCCTACACACACAAGAACAGAAAAACTTTCTGTGCTTTGTTCCACAAGTAATTCAGGAAAAGTAACAAATACATTTATTACCCCTGATCTAATGGCTTTTTTTGACTGTTACAGGCACCCACATCTGAGACATCCCTGATCTCAGGCCAATCAAAGTAACAGTGCCTGGCACATGTTCCATTTTTCAGGAGTAGGTACCAGATCTGTTACAGGTTTAAATGTGCATGTGTTGCATATTTCTGGATTTATCTCTTACATGAATATGACCAATAAAAAGTGGACAGAAGAAGAGAGCTCCGGAAAGAACTTGTCAACAGCATTTTCAGGTGAAAACAAAATGAAAAATAGGAGGTTTTGATCTGCAGAATGTGAAGTGTACAAAGTACAACAATTAAAACAGAAGGGTAGATGCTTTGAGCTCATTAAAATTTCTTTTGAAGATGAAAGTCATTAGATTTCAATGAGAACTTGGAGCAGAAGCTCACATTGACATGAGAATATTTAACCTGTAGTCTACAGTGCTTCAAGCAATTGAAAGTATGATAAATAATTGCTTGGCTGTAGTAACCACATAGAAGGAAAGAAAGGATTACCCTAATCAAACACAGTCAGTGTGGTGTTGCCTGTCTCTGTGCTCCACATTTCATTCTGAAAGTTTGCAGTTATAAAAACGGAAATCCTGAGTTCTTAAAGAGGAAATTGTAAAGGATTTATTTTCCTGCCACCTCCAAGAAAACTTTGATAATATTCAGGGTCAGTTCTTCAGCTGGCATGATCAGCATAGCTCTGTGAAGAAGTGGATCATTGCCAATTTATAACAGCTGAATGTCTGCTTTTATTACAGGGACAACCTTCTTTCAGATTTTTTTCCATATCTCTAACTCCTTTTTTTTTTCCTCTTTAAATTAGGAACATTAATAGCCAAATAAATTTTTTGTTGTCAGAAATACCTGTCCTTCAAGATGCAAGACTCGTATTTTCATGTAAGTGAGTTGCACCAGTGATTCTTACTCATATTTCAGTATCACCACAAAGCACAAGCCAGGACTGTACAATCCTTTACCACACAGGTATTTTTTATGTTATATCTGTGCAAAAAGCCAAATACTCATGTAACAGAGGCTTAAAGCACAGATAATGGACCCTCCTGAAAAGGCAGGGTAAGCTTGTCTTGGACAGTAATATCATGGGAAACAGTGCTTTACAGGAAAGAAATGGAAAGGGTCAGAGAAGGGAAGGCCCTGCAGAAGTAAATGCTCCATACCATAAGTCAGTGGCAAAATCGGGTTATCCCAAGGGATGTAGAGTGCCCATGCAGCTGGGTGAAACCAGAGTCTGCCCTTTCTCACAGGGGAAGATGCCATTTCCATTAGAAGCAGTATGTAAATACAGTGGGAAAAAACGGTCAAAGCATTTTCTAGACAATCTCTTTGTACTTCCCCAAACGCTCAGATCCTGAATACACAGTGCTCAGGAATGCTGTACCAAGAGCTCTTTGCATTCTGGGCAGCACGATCCCTACATAAAATATCCCTGTAGAAGAAACACCTGACTTCTTTTTACCATATAGATGCTTTCTGCATGGATCAAGAGGATAAAATTAAGACAACACTCTGCACTAAGATATTGCCCCTGAAGGCTGTGGAGGCAGTTTTCATTTCCTTAAGCACACACAACACAAGTTTCATATCTTTCTAATCGTAGGCAATGTTTCCTTTATCCCAGATTTCATTTTTCTAGCAAAAACAGAAGACCTTTAGGGTTTCCTCTGAACCTGGTGTCAGCAGGCAGTGGCAGCAGTGGCCTCAGTGTCCACTCCGTAGTGAAAGCTCTGCGAGACACATGAGCACAACCCTCCTAAGGCACCCCCAAATGCGGCCTTTCCACTCTGGCCAGACTGAAGCTCAGCACCTTCCCCGAGTGAAATTCCTGCTGTTTTACGTCCCAGCTCTGCCTCATTAAGGTAAGGACACTGAGCTCCCAGATGCTCCCAGGCTCTCCTTACTGCTCTCCACCCGTACTGGTGGGGAGTCAATACCACTGCAGTTGTGTAAACACACAAAAAACAAATTCTCAGAAGAAGCCATCTAGGAAGGAAAAATGAAAACATTTTATTCTGATATATTGAAAAAAGCGGGCTTTTTCTTCCATATGAAGAAAGTGCTCTAGGGAAAGTAACTGATTTTGTGAAGCCTTTTGATTTTGACAATATTCTTCTTTGTCTTCTTTGGCAAACAAGATTTCAGGGAATACATTTCTGACTGACTTGGGTTGCATAAACAGGCTTTTGTAGGTCCACAGACAAGAAGCCTGATGGTAAGGGATGACTAGCATGATCCACCAACCCAATAATTTTCTCATTTGACTGGTAATGAAAGAAACCAGTTACATTTCTTGCTCTTGTAAAACATGCTCAGAGACTACATTGCTCATATCCCAGGTGACTGCCTGGACCACCTAAGAGCTGTTGAGTTTGGGCATATCTGTGTTGATGTTCTTTTCTAGACCTTTCACAAAATATGTGATGAAAATATCCATTTTTTCCCACAAACCATTTGCAAGGGAAAGAAAACCCAAAAGTTCAGCATGAAAGATGCATCATCTGAGATGTACTCTGTTAATCAGTGCTGACAGCTAAAACACTGTAACCCTTCTGAAAAATCTGTTATCTGATTGGATCCTCCAATTTCAACTTGATAAGCACTAACTACCAAGTTACATCCATTTGTTGCAAAGGAGGTCTTCTGCTATTACTTTTTGCTGAAAATTCCACCACTGGTGAAACTGAGAAAAGCTTGTTAGGAGCCTGTTTCGCTGGAAGATTCCCTGTCTGCTTCTGGCTGTTTTGCAAAACAAAAAAAAAAAGTTATTTTGTTGCATGGAGCTGCTGAAAAAAATGTGGGTGTACAAGATCTTGTGTGGCAATTGCTTCTGTGATTGTCCTACAGCAAAGAGTGGTAAAGACCAGGCCGTGACAGTGGTCACTGTGAAAAACCTTTGCACAGTCACTGGCAAATATTTCAGTGGAACAATGTGCTCTGCATTTGCACACAGAGTTAAAAGCAGGGTTCATTAACATCAATAAAACCTCCTCAGAATCTGGCAGAAAACTCCCATTGTAACTTTAAATAATTCAAGCAAATGGAACCCTTTCCTGAATATATCTGAGATAAGAATGTTTTCTAAAGATTTGAGAAAGGAAGGGGGAAAAAAAGGTTAAAATACAAGGGTAAACTTACATAGAATCCTCCCAGTGCATCACTGAGTAGCTGTCTAAACACTGTGCATTTAAGATCCTGACCACAAAACAAAGATATTCCTTTCCTGCTTTGTTACTGCATAGCCCTACAACCAGACTCTCTAGGACTAAATCTGAGAGCAGAATTCAGGCATGCCGTAGCATTCAGTGTTTAGAAAATCCTTTGCCCTTGTAGTATTCATAATCCTATTATGTTCCATGTAGCTGGTCAAATTCTGTTCTTACTTGTGCTTCACATCCATCAACTTAGGGCATATAGGGCATGTACATCAAGGCAGCATTTAGCTCAGCACTGGGAGAGATTTGATATTTGAAATACATCTCATCTTTCGAAAGCCATACTTTTTCCAGTAGTAAATGCTGATACAAGTATCCCCAGGGTCATGCAACCTGTGTTCTTTCCCACTCAGCTAAACATGGTATTAAGGAGGTAAAATATTGTCATTTGGTTACGTATGGTAAAGCAGTCGCTATCATCCTTCTGACGCTTCGGCCGCTTTGTTTAACAAAGAGGTCAGCTGGGGCACGGGAGCGCTGAGGAGTTCCAGGCCGAGTCCGCCAAGAGTGCGGGGCTGCAGGCTGTGCGCTCCCCGCGCCGGCCGGGCACCGCGCACGGCACCGGCCGCGCGGCACGGCGGGCACGGAGCGGCGGCAGCTGCCGGGGCAGGAGGCTGCGGGCACTGCCACCCGCTTCATCACACCGCGGGCACTGCCCCTTGGCTTTGTCACGCCGCGGGCACTGCCACCTGCTTTGTGGCACCGCAGGCACTGCCCCTCGGCTTTGTCACACCGCGGGCACTGCCCGCCCGCTTTGTCACCCCGCGGGCACTGCCCCCCCGCTTTGTCACACCGCGGGCACTGCCCGCCCGCTTTGTCACCCCGCGGGCACTGCCCCCCCGCTTTGTCACACCGCGGGCACTGCCCGCCCGCTTTGTCACCCCGCGGGCACTGCCCCCCCGCTTTGTCACACCGCGGGCACTGCCCGCCCGCTTTGTCACCCCGCGGGCACTGCCCCCCCGCTTTGTCACACCGCGGGCACTGCCCGCCCGCTTTGTCACCCCGCGGGCACTGCCCCCCCGCTTTGTCACACCGCGGGCACTGCCCGCCCGCTTTGTCACCCCGCGGGCACTGCCCCCCCGCTTTGTCACACCGCGGGCACTGCCCGCCCGCTTTGTCACCCCGCGGGCACTGCCCCCCCGCTTTGTCACACCGCGGGCACTGCCCGCCCGCTTTGTCACCCCGCGGGCACTGCCCCCCCGCTTTGTCACACCGCGGGCACTGCCCGCCCGCTTTGTCACCCCGCGGGCACTGCCCCCCCGCTTTGTCACACCGCGGGCACTGCCCGCCCGCTTTGTCACCCCGCGGGCACTGCCCCCCCGCTTTGTCACACCGCGGGCACTGCCCGCCCGCTTTGTCACCCCGCGGGCACTGCCCCCCCGCTTTGTCACACCGCGGGCACTGCCACCCGCTTTGTCACACCGCAGCCGCACGCAGCAAAGGCAGGAAGGACAGACAGGCAGCCGCAAAGGCTGAGGTCAAAACAGAGTTCAATCCACACTGCTTTTGTGAAGTAGATGAGTTGCTTTCTTAATTATATGAACATATACTAATATTATCTGTTTGCCTAACTTTAACAAAGAAATATTAAAAATACTTGCAAACAAGTGCATAGAGCACTGATTCCTCAAGCGTCCCACTGGAGTCCCAGAGGCTTAATCCTATTAAAAATAGTCCTATTAAAATATCTTAGTTGTATTGAAAAAATGCTCAAAAATCTCAGGTAAAATTTTAAAGCTGTCTTCCTCAGGTAAGTAGAAATCGTCAGAGCAAGTAAACTTACTATAAATAGCATTTACTGTCATTAAAATGTCTTCATTTTCTTATATTATGTACATGGAAATAGAAATCACTGCTGGCCAGAGTTCCCAAGGTGAGAGAAGACGCCTATGAAGGTGACTCAATTTTTTCCTCTGACCCTCTACAGTAATGAGCCAAAGTAGAAAACATAGTGATAAAAATTCCAGTTAATGTCTTAGTGTACACACGATGTATGTTTTGGAGGGGCACAAGATGCAGTACTTTCTTCTGACTGTGTAATAGAGGACACAAGTTATTAGCAATGTTGTAAGAAGCACTTGCATGGACTGTAGGGATTCATGTTGAAATTCTGTTTAAAATGGTCAAAAAATGGGTAAGCAGTGAGAAATGTTACATATTGTTCCACTTTCAAACATATGTGCAAAAGACCAAAACTAGACCTTTTGAACTGTCTGACTGTATGCCTTACACCAAGAAATTCCAATGATTTTAGTTGAAACTCTCCAAAATGTCATTCCAAAATTTTCTGCAGCACTTAAAAAATTTCAGTACAGAAACAAAGAGGCAGGAACGACAAAACTAGCTGAACTTCAGCCTTTTGAGCTCTTTGCTAGTAACTAAATGCCTTTTTTCTTTTCCAGGTTGGGTTTTTTAAAATTTATTTAGCACCAAAACAGAACCTGGTGAAGCACTTCCACTCCTTTTTATTAATGGAAACAACTTTATTTTTTAAAAAGTCCTAGAAAATCTAGACAGATTTCCCTTACAGATGTTTTAGGTTAAATAGGTAGCTGCATGTCCATTTAATCACAGGCACTTGCACACCTGAACTTGCTGTGAGCTTGCCTGATGAATTATCTCTGATTAATTTTCTTTGTTTTACACAAAGACATTGTGTCCCATCAAACAAAGCAACTAAATAGATGTTTTTAGCCAACACAATCCTTCCCATATACAAGGTTAGGGATTGTTACAGTTTAGTCTTTTGAAGCTATTGAACACCTCACAGTTTTACCAGCACTGGTTTAATGTGTTCAGTGCCATCAACTGCAACACTGAGATTCAAATTTTAAAGTGAAATTTGAGAGATAAAAGCATTAGGATAGTTCTATCACCTCTAACACTGGAATGTGCATGCCTGCAGCTTTATTTACAATGTCAGATTCAAAGAGGTCACTAGAAAATATCAGTTGGGGTATTCAACTTGTTTCCCAGCCTGAGTCTCACAAGAACCTTAACCAAAAATTATTGGTGCTGTTTTTTCCACATTGTACATTTCCATTTCTAATTGTTTGTAATTCTTCATAGAAGCACTTTTAATTCAGCTACCCAATATTATAAAGTATACATAATATTTTGCAAGAGACGGCTTCCTCAACTGCCTTTATACCTTTAGGCTTTGTGACTTGATGACATAGTGGTCTTGATTTATTAGAAGATAAACTCTTCTAATGCTTTTTCCTTTAAATAGTGAACTGTAAATAACTTCTCCAATATGAAAAATGCTAAGAAGGTCCTTTGAAATTATAATGGAGACTGTCTACAGTTATATCACCCACTGCAGAATCCTTGTATTAATACTTTACTTGTATATATGGGGACATATAAGAATGTAACCTGCATGTATACACATTTCTGTGTGAGTCTGCTGAGACATAGAAATTTGGGTGGGGTGCAGCTAGCATATTTGAAAACAGAAAGATTTTGTTGCTGTATTTGTATCTTATAGATTTTTACTTGGATATTCAATGGCATAACATTGCTGCGAAATATGATTCAACCAAAAGTTTCTGTCCTTTTCCTTTAATTATTTCAGTTCTGTGGTTCTGCTGGGCCAAGCTTCCCAGCTGTCAAATCATCACTGAGGAAACCTGCAAAGCTTAGCTCCAGTCAGCCCTCATTTCCTGTCAGTAACAGCATTTCTGCCCTTGCTTACACGTGTGAATGCCACGGCATACCTTGATGTCAGCATCAGGATGGAGTCTGGATGCAAGGACTGACTGCACCACGCATCATAATCCTTGTGTTTGGAGCTCTGGCTCCAACCCTACTAAACCCAAGTCCTAGGCTAACAAGCCTTCCTAATTCCTGCTCTGTTTTGTCTTCCCTCCAGGCACCATCTCCAGCACGTTCTGCCACCAAGCAAGCTCTGCTCCACCAGCCCTATGATCAACGCCTGTAGAGCTCAGAAACTCTTTTCTCCCTGACAATCTTAACCAAATCACTTTTCCAGGCTTGCCATTCTTCAGAACACTGTCAGGCTTTGCTATCAGCAGCCCTCTATTTCCAGAATGAAGTGAAGTGCTTATCACTTAAAACTTTAAACACTAATTGCTTAGTAATGAAAACTTGAATTGATTGGAGAGTAAACTTCTGCTAAGTGACTGGCAGAATTCCAGCTCCAGTCCATAATAATCAAAATTCACTAAAATAGCATTTTTAAATGTCTTTAGTTTGAAAACTATTCTGTAGTTGTGAAGGTCTAGATGCAAGATAGTAATTTTAAGTGTTTTAAGGACTGAGCCTTAAAATGTTTCTGAATTAACAATTGCTGATTTGAGGCTGAACAAAATCTCTGTGTTCATCTTAAAAATGTCTAAATTATTAAAAATCATATTCCTCCTTCCTTTATTTCACCTGCTTGTGTTGTCAGGTACATCAATCCCTCTCAAAAGCGTCTGCCTCAAGAGAAAAATACTCAGCTTCCTCCTAGCCTGGTGCTCAGGATGGAGACTCTTCCATTGTCACTTTGATAGGATTTACCATCGATTGCCAAAGCTACCGTGTAACCTGAGGAACTTTCCTCGCCTTCTAAAACAGCATTCTGAATTTTCACGACTTCGGAGGAAAAACTGCCAGAAATGAAGCAGCTAATTCCCTGTATATTCTGCTTGTTTACACTGGGTGCTGATGGAGCTGAGTAGAGATGTTTAATGCAATGTTACTTGTGAGACACTGGATTACACTGGATAATGAAAAGGAAATAAATGCAAACTGAATTCTTATCATACCATTAGCTATTCATGGGACTGGACTGGATTCCTCTTTCTAGTTTTTTAGAAATCGCAGGAGAAACATCCTGAAAACATGCAAAGCACCAATGCTACTCCTTAGCATCTCTTAATTGTATTTTGTCCATGTTGAAAATCCCAACCCATTTCTTCAAGATCTCCTTCATGTCACAGGAGCTTTGCAGAGGTTTTGGACAGTGTTCCAAACACAGATCAAGATAGTTTCTTTTGCTTTTACCTTCAGGGCCACAATACAAGGAGCTTCTGGCACTCTGATGTTCTGTCACTTTTTAATGCAGACTCTGGAAGTTCACGGACACAACGCTGCACAATCTGAGGAAGATAAATCACAGTTACTTCAAGCCAGTTGACAGCAGTTTAAGCAGCTGCAATCATCAACCACCAAGGGAGTTTCTTCTTTTATCTTACTAAATGCAAAAGTATACCAGGAACTGGTAATATCACTGGACTATCAGGAGTCCTGCTTTTACATAAATATCAGCAAGCGGTAAGTAAATTCTGTTGACGAAATGTAATAAAACAAAGACGGCTTCAAATATGACCATTCCCTGATGCATTCTGTAGCCCCGTCTTACTCACTTATTGCATGCTGCTGAGATTATAAGGTTTGCTTTTATCTGTCAGAAATCAATATTTCAAACATCGGATAAAAGAGGAAATTGAACTGGGAATAGGCTGAAGTGCTGTAAAAACTACAAAGCACAATTATCAAAAAGCACTTAAAGTACTTAATAGGACACACATATAAAAATGCTCAAATTAATGTCAGGGAACTATAATGAGAACTTTTTCTATGCTTTTTGATCCAAATGCAATGCAATTCGAGTTCAGCCTGGTCAGTCAATACAGTTTTCAATTTATATGAAACCCTAAGGATTTCTAGCAATCCATTTGCTAGAACTGAACCATTACATATGATTGGTTAATATTTCAATTTATTGAAAATACATTATTTTGTGTAAAGTGTTTAAGTTGTTGAGGTTTAATCATTATAAACAGTTATGATAAAAATAGATCTTTGGGTAAACAAAGACCTTACAGTCAAGCTTTTAATAAATACTAGTATAACTAGAAAATTGGATTTTAAGAGGAATAGACATAAGGAAAAACTGCAGATATAGGATGGTGAGATGAGAGGAAATTGTTATATAGAATGGGTCTTTATGAGCACACATTAAGCTTAGAAGGGACTTTCTAAAATGCTGGAAACCATGGTTATTTTATGCAAAAAACCTCCTCACTATTAACTTTAGTACTTTCCCCTTAGATTTCTTTATTCATTTATCATCTTTAATGATACTGAGCTGGAGATCTTTACAAAACTATGCTAGATCAGAAATCACTGCAAACGAAAGTGTACATGTCTGTATGAACACACCAGCATCCATGGAAAACAGATTGAGTGACTTCAGAAAATTTGATATGAAACACAAAGAGCTGCGACACACAGAGGAGTTGCAGCTGTGATTCGAGCAACCAAGATGCACATTAATTAAATGGTGGTATCCAAGTGTACCACTCGTTCCTAACCTAAACCCCACAAGGAACGACGAGGGACTCTTGGAAATCTTTCTTTGTGGAAAGTTATTCTTAACACTTACACTTCAGGTTTATACTTTAACCATGACATTTCCTTCATATGAGGGAACCTTTACTCCACCACAATTAAAAAGTGTCTCTGGCTGGAACTACACCAAACTCCCTGAACTATGGATCAGACTGTGGTTTCCACTAACAGACAAATTGTTTCATTTGCCAAACACCCTCCCACCACCTTTCCTCATTATAGTTTTGAGCCTGATACAGTACAACCTTTTAGTTAATATCATTACTTTTTAAAGTCTAATCTGAATCTTTGCTACTATTATTGTACTCCTACTTCTTGGCCTATTTTATGTGATGAAGAAGAGGTGAAGGTATTCTCTTTTGCAAGAGATTTGACCATGTAGGCACAGTCATCACACAGGATCTCTTCAGCACCCAGGTTCTGTGAGTAGTACAGTCAGGCAACTCACCAAGTTAAACTGCACAATACACAGCCAAAATCTCTCTTCTAATAATTCTGGTCTTGTGTGTGTTAAGCAAAATGTAACATGATTTAATTGAGGGAACTGGCAAAGATATAGCCTAAAAACAGTTTTCACATTTAAAAACAACTTTGACAAAGCTAAAAATAAGTAGATTGCTTCAGTTGGATGCTGTATGTGGTGTCTTGTGTTCTCAGATTTCCTGAACCAACAGACTGGTTTTCTGAATCCACAGATTAATCACAGAGCATACAACCCTTTCCAAATAGCACATATCTCCAAATAAAAAGCAATAAAAATTGTTTTGTTTTAAAAAACACTAAGTAGAAAACATGCTATGATCTGGTAAGGCAATTGTAGTTATGGCAGTCATAATTGCATAATGCACTTCACAGAAGCTTCTTCTATTGCACCTTATTGTATTTTTTCCTTCAATTATTAAATTCAGAGGCTTAACCTCAAAAGAAAATGCACTTGTCTTTACATACACTTGAGTTGTTACTGCCATTTAAAACTAATCAATGTTTTCTTTAGTACCATAATAGCTTATTTGCAAAGCACCTCTAAGAGATATTTACACGGTGTTCTGGAAGTAAACATATTTCACATTCTAAGAAAAACTCTCAATAAAGAGAAAGAGGGCTTCATTCTCATCTCAAAGTTCACTGCAACTAAAGTGACTTAAAGAGCTTAAAAATTTGTGCACAAAGGGAATTATTACTAGATTATAACCCTTGTGCATAAATAATACAAGGAAAAACTATGCATTGTACACAACCTCTATATCCCCAGAAAAGTCCAGGAAATTAATTTTCAAAGGTACAGCATATAAATACATGTTTTCATTAATGTTAACAGGAAAGCAAACAGTTAAAACCTTATTATTAACTTGTGTTTAAATACACATTCCTTAGAAATAATAGACCACTCCTTCTTGGATGTTCAACTGCATAAAACTCATAGGACACCAAGGCCTCGTTGAGGGTGGAAAGCCCAAGCTACTCCAGTAAAGTCAGAACATGCACTCAGAGTGCAATTTGACACAAACAGGAATGTTCACACCACTTTCCTCCAGGAATATAGGGGAGATTTTTAAGTCAGTCTCCATAGACTTCTTCAGAAATAAGTCAGAAAAACCAAGTTAAGTAATACGAGTACCCCTAATATCTCAAGATGTGCAGTTATTTAACAAAGAGAAGTTTGAATGAAGGAAATCAAAGTTTGCACAAAACTCACAAGCAGGCTTTTTTCATTTCCAGACGTAAACACCTACTGCTTTAATAAGCAGATGACCCCCAGTGCAAGCCATGCCTGTATTCAAAGACACCAAACCCACTGATTGCAGCAGGGCAGCAAGTCCATCACTGCCATGAAAGTGATAAGCCCAAAGCTGATAGGGGACCAAGCTTTGCCAAAGGGAAGAACCAGAACTGTAACTGAAAGCATTGGACACAGGACTGCCACAAAGTAATGCAACGACCTATGCCAAAGCAGCCATGTTATATGTAACATTATTTCCTGCACAAAATTTAAATTGTATTTTTCAGTACATTTGTATCTGCGAATTTGGATTCTATTATTTTATCAGCTGTAATGCACAGCCAATATTTTGCATTTGCAATCTTGAAAATTTAATGGGGGGTAGAATAATTTTGCATTTTATCAGTTTATTGTATTTAACTGCTAACAATATGCATCTATCATATATTGCAAGTACTCTTACACTACAGAAATCAGTTCATTCCCTGATTTCCTTTTATTAACCAAGATTATCTTTCCTGCTGGTCTTTAATTAAATATTTTGTTAAGGATCATTAAGGAATTATATAAACTCCTCATAGTTCTCACTGCTAATCATAAGCATTTCATTCAACAGTGCTATAAATCTGAAATTTGCCTTCAGTTTTACTACAAAGCCTTATTAGAATAGGTATTGAAAAAATAACCCCAAATCACCCAACAAAACCTCCTTCATTTCCAGAAGAGAATTTCTCAACTAAATTAATATAAAATATTAAATAATCAAGGATCTACTTAGAAGGTTAAAATAGTGTGATTGAAAAATGAATACTAGGATTTTACCATTCCTCTTCACTTGAGTTAAAATAAAGGCAGCTCAAAATTATAGATTATTCCCTCTCTTTAAAAAAGGTAGAAGGTGGTGAGACAGCGTTGGGTAGATGCACAGTAGTAATGGATTATGCAGATTTTTGTCTCCTGGGTCACTGTTATGAATCTGATCCAAGACAGCAATGACAAAATATCAGTGCCATTTTATGGCTTTTAGCATGAAATCCTGACCCTATGAGGTCAATGGCAAAGCATCAGTAGTGCCAGGATTTTCACCTTTTGAATCTCTAAGGTGCAAAAAGAATTAAGGTCTGACTCAGCATCCATTGACTTTAATGGGAGTTATACTAAGTTCAAGGTGCAGGTTTTTAAAAGTCCTTAGGCACTGCTTTGCTCATGCTTTAATAAGAGCTGGATCCTTCAGATGACTCAAACCCTTAAAACTGCAGCATTAAAACTATAAACTTTTATCTTTAAAGTTAAATGTTCTGATGACTCTCATCCCCTTGCTCCACTGTCTGGATTACCCTGCTCCATTAGGCTGAGCACTGGATAAGGGCTTCTTTCACCACATGTATTCCCACCTCTTGCTTCTTTCTCTGAAAGCAAAATCCTTGCCCCAGATGACCCAAGGTCCAAAACCTCTCGGATCACCCTGTGTGTGGCGCTCAAGAAGCCTGGCATAGACTGTGGCTTCTGCTCTGCATCCTGCCTGGTCAAGTTACAGTCAATTCCCGTGATGCCCACAAAACGTGAGATCTCTGGAGTACAGGAAGAGTAAACCTCCGGGTCAAAATGACTGAATTAACAAAGCAGCAGAAGTCATCAAACATGCTTTTTGGAGTGATTAATTCAAAGAAAATCCTTATCAATTTCCTGAAAACAGGCAGAGGTGGCTTGTTATTTTATTTTATTTCACTTGCTTTGATAGTGGATGTTTTGCATAAAGGACATTACCAGCCATTGTAAACCACCAGTTGCAGAAACCTAACTCTTAATCTTTTCCACTTTGCAGGCTTGAAGAGGTTTGATCCTGAAGAATAGAGTCCAAATGAGCTGTCAAATTTTAAGTGTTTATCCATAATGGAAACAAATTTCCAATATTAACTGATTTGATCATGCCCTCCAAAAATACTAAGGTACACAAATATAAAAATTGTGTCTTGCTGTAACATATGCTTTCCAGACATATTGCACTTGCACAGTTCAGGCGTGTGCTCCTAAAAGTATTTAGCTATTCTGAAAACCACACAGGAATTAAACTGGATGAAAGCATGCTGAAGAAGTTGTTGGAGGTTTAATTACCTTTTCTTTTTTTTCCTCTTTAGTGGGAGTTCTGAATTCTGGAGGAGTAAAACTCCAGTCTCTACTGTATTGAAATGATATTTTTTTAGCACTCCAATCATTGTCTCTACTTGACTAAGACATTTCTGTGCTAAAGCAGGTGCATTTACTTTTCAAGTATTATTTTACTAATCAATTGAAAAATTACCTCCATGAATGACAGAAGTGCAGACCTTTGGAGTATTTCATTAAAAGGAGCAAACATTAATTACAAATCCAGCCCAACCTTTGCAGACATAAATTATGGGACGGATCTATTTTCTCCATGCTTAATTGCAAGCAGTGACTAGCTCTTTAAATTATTATCTCCAAGGCATGAATGAAATTAGAATGGATTTGGTGATATTCTCAAGGCTTATTTGTATCTAAATAACTTGGCCATGTACTATCTGAAGATAGCAGGAAAATTAGGTGAAACACTTCTGAGCCTTTGAGCCTTTAAACAGTGCTAGCTTACCATGAAAAAAATTAGGAATTGCAAAATGGAATTAGAACCTTAAAGTCTTTGCAGACTGGGTGGTCTAGATGCAGGCTTAACAATGGGATAATTAATAATGTCCAAGTATTTTCCTTCTAACCTAAATTCTCAAAATTTTAAGTGTTTGTAACTTTCTGAAGCATTCATGTTTCAGGCAGAATATTCCAGGCAATATCTTTCCTGAAAGGTAATGTTTACATTTCAAGAAAAATAACTACTTTTCTAGTGAAGTAAAACCCCCTTCCTACAGAATTAAGAAGGCTGACAATTTTGATTTTGTAATAGGCACAGTGCTGACATGTTTGTGATCATACCGAAATCTGGCAGGAAAATAGACGAGTTGATTGGTTCATTGAAACATTCAGAGAACAGAAGGTGCAGTTTGCTATGATGAAGAGTGAGAAATAGATAGAGAAAACAAGGATTAATTACAATAATGAAGACAGAGATGTATATTTTTAAAAAATGTATATAATGATTTAGATATTGCATTGGAAACAGGAAGCCTTCTATAAGAACTATGTTCTTTATGTATTACATTGGGAGTGAACAAATGAGTCTCACAAGACTCCATGGGTACTGCCTGACTCGTGATTTTAGTACCCTTCTACCACAAAAGTTAATAATTTGGCATTGTATACCTAAAAAAAAATAGATAATGACTTGCTTGAGGTTCAATTTACTTGTGTCATGATACAGTAAATACCAAGCTGAATTCTTACAGTGTTAATCATTAACCTGGGAGAGGGGATTTGCTTAAAATGCATTCCTTCAGCTTTGATGTTTCATGAATACATTGGTAGGTATTTTAACAGCAATTTCAAATATGCTGAAGGTGTAAGTAAGTTCAAGTCCCCACAAAAGCCAAACTCTTTCCACCGTTTAACTTTTGGATATAAAATTACCCTCCATCTCTGCTGCAGGAACAGCCTCTGAAAGCAGAACAACAGAAGCTCTGCAGCTGGATTGTTTGAGGTGCAGAGGAAGCCCAGCTCACATTCAGAGGGCTTATTTGTGCAGGCCACCAGAGCAGGGCAGGGTACCTGTAAAAGGACCATTCCTCTGAGATGGTACTGATTTTTAAAAATTTTCTACTTTGACAGACTTCTCAGGCCCATAGCAAAATACTTCTGGTACTGGATTGAAGACTCTATAACAACATTAGAGGATTTCTTGGGAAAAAAAAATATCCTGCTGAAGCATTCGATATTGGTTCAAAAACTTTGGACATACTTGGTCCAGCACAGAGAAGATTTCATGGATTTCATTATTTTAAGTGTCTAGCTTAGGAGAGGGAAGAATGAGAAAACCTATTTGCCAGGATTTTGGAAGTATTTATGTTCCCTTTCTTCTCTGTGATATTTCATCTTAATTTAAAAGTGAGGAGTTAAAGATTGATCTGGAGCTTGGGAAAAGCATTCAAGCAGAGGACCATGGGGGACAGACTGAACCCTTTACCCACATTGCTTGAGAAAGGCACTGCTTGGCCATATATTCCTGGGAATGATAATATCATAGGTAACCTATTTGCTCGGGAATCTAAACCAGAGCACCACACTTAGAACACCTGCACCTACAATGAAGGTGAATATACTATGAGGATCTCCCCACTTACACAGGCCTTAGTGGAATGTATGATTTTTCAGAGATCTGGGCAAATTCCTCAGTTTTGACAGTATTTCAGTCTATTCATTGATTATGTCCTTTATATTTCTTTAGAAAGTAAAACACCACTAACAATTACTGGCTTTAACACCTTGCAGCTTATATATAGCTTCTCATATAAGCAAGAGACACCTTAAGCACAGTGTGAAGCTAACGCCAGTACAATTTATAAAATGTAGATATGTTGGAACAGAGAAGGTAGGAAATTAATTAAATGAGAGTTTTAAAAATTAAGATACTTTCTTCATCCAGGCTTATGGAAAACAGAGCTGGAGAATCTGTACTTTTAACCAACAGACAATTTTTTCTGTCTGAATAGAGAATTGCAGACAGAACTTTGCTTCAAGCTGCAAAAATTGTGAATGGAAATATTGAGGAATCATGATTTTTATCTGAATAGCAAGCATGGCTGTATTAATTCCTGTTTTACAGTCTAAATGTAGGCAACTGCTCAGTCAGCCATTGCTATGCACAGCAACAACGTGCATTAATTACAGCTGGGCAGGAGCGCGAGCGGAGACCGCGGCGAGGCGGGCCCCAGGTGATGGAGCGGGGGGTGCAGCTCCTCGCACCCAGGGGGTCCCAGCCTCTCCAGCCAGGGCTGCAGCAGGTCCCGGAGGGGCTGGCCCTCCCTGAGGGGTGCGAGGCACAGTGCGTGACAGCGGGGACCACCGCAGGGCACTAATAAGCGGTTCAAGAGCAGCTCCTCCAGCAGGACTTGAGGCCACTTGACTGGAGGGGCCAGGAGCACGCCCGGACTGGTGCAAACACAGGCTGCAGCCTGAGGTCCCGGAGGGCAGGTCCCAGGACATATCAGTGCCCCGGCAGCCTGGCTCCAGGGCGCTCCAACAAGTCCGTGTGCCTCGCCATGGAGCACTGCTCCCTGTGGTCCCAACAGCACCGAGGTGAGGCATGATCTGCTCAGCACTCAATTTTTGTGTGCAGAAAGATGAGCTGCTGTGGACCACCAAGACCCCGGTGTGAGCCGTGCTGTGCAGGCTGGGAGCTGGGCTGGGGTTCCAGCACACGGATCCCAGGAATGCTGGTCATCTCCATCGCTCCTGCTCCACACAGACAGAGGGACAGTGTGGATGCTGAAATGCTGTTAGCAGGGAAATTTTCTCTTCTTGCATGCATTCTGTGAGAACTTTTCCTTTGCTGTGTAAGCTATGTAAACGATAGATAGGGTTTTTGTACATAGCATTCATATCTGGTATCTCCTGACCGCGTGTACATTATATTAGGAAAAAACATTTCTAAGTGGGTGTCTGAGACTTTGACCAATCACCCTAGGAGAAGTGTGAACACTGTTCAATTGCTTTATGGAACTAGAATATATAAATGGTATTGTAAATTTAATAAATAATTCATTCCTCGCTCTGACTCCTGCCTCGCTGCATCTCTGAACCCCTGCTTGGAAGCCCACAGGACAGCACACAGAGCTCACAGAGCTGGCCACGGCTGCCACACTGGGGCCACAAGCCACAAAGGTTCTGACAGCAAGTTATGTGCATAGTTCTCACTCTGATTTTTCTCCTCTCTTTCTCCTTCTCAGTCCAGTAAACTCCAAAATAACAACAAAGAGTAACATCAATACTAGCCCCATCCAAATGAATGGCTACGGAACAGAGAGATTTAGTGTTTAGTGATTCTGAAGTGAGCTGACTCCTTGCCGTGCCACCAGTTCACCTTGCCTTATTACAATCTAGTTTATTTTTGTGTTTTTTTGTTGAAATCCAACATGAGATAGAAAATTATTTTTATTATGTCTATTTGAGCTACACCTACAATTTAAGTACTCACATCACCGGCAAACTGTAAACAACCTTGTTGCACATTGTGTAATCGCTGTGGATTGAAGGATAAAGACACAGAATGGTTTGAATAATAGTCCATGTTCTGTCCTACTCTGACAGATGAATATGAATAACTTATTTTGGCCAAAACAACCAATTCCAGGTGAATTTATGTCCTTAATGGGAGATCTGCCATGACAAATAAGAAGGGTTTGGTACATTCTAGTCAAAAGTGGAATGTCTTTAATCAAAAGTTGCACTAGGCTTCAATGTTCCTACTAGCCCACCTATTAAATCTTCATAACAATGTGATAAGCTAGGATTCGTTGTCTTCTACTTTATTAAAAGGAGGGCAACCTCTAGGATAAAATAATATTGAGAAATAAAATTCACCTTGGATTAGTTTCATGTAAACATAAAAACCCAACTTCTCAGAACTCATGTGAAAAACATAATGTAGTTAATATTAAATACAAAGATTATGCAACCTATTACTTTTACAGTTTGTGCTCCTGTGTCCTTGATTTTGTCCCTGTTTTGCTTATGATTAATGAATGACTCACCCTCAGTACCCTCTCATTTATTTCATACCTCATTATGAATTTGAAATGGTCAATTTGTTATTTGAAAACAGCAAAACAAGCATGGAAGTTAAACAGTGTTCAAAAATGCAAATGACATTTTTATAAATAAATTTATGTTCTTTTATATCAGACTTTAATGGTTTACATTTTTAACTGCTTTTGATATAATTTTGAAGAGCGTACTTAACTTATTCCCACAGAATACCAGGTGGAGTTTCTCCATGTGATTTATTTAAACATCAGGAGTGTCAGTGCACTCTATACAGTCACTCACACACAAATCCTACAATGACACCTGGTGTACTTTACAGTTTTCTATTTTAGCCTGTCAAGATCCTATGCTAGAATTCCCCACGGCTTCTCATTTGTTTTGTTTGGAATTATTTTACCAGGGTATGATACTTTATAATGTTTTGTGATTATGCTGTCAGCATTCAGGTAGGGACAAAATAATAGCTAGAAAAAAACTTTTGTGTTTATTAAGCAAGTTCATGATTGTTAAAGCAAAACCAACTAACTTATTTATATTGAAAATAAAGTTTCATACCAACAGTTCACAGTATTACTTTTTTGTTGTTATATCCTTTTTCAGTTTTGATAATTACTTTGATCAACAGAGTTTGGTATTTTCAAATGCTTTCTTGAATAGAAAAAATTTGGCTTGGGTGACATCAATGCTAAATACCATTCTGTGGAGCACTCAGAGGCATAAACCAAAAAGTCCATCTTTTCTCTGTTTACTGGGGTAAATTCTGACACTGCACATACTTCAGTGTGGGATAATCCAGCCCCTCCAGAAGCCTGTGCAGTCTTCTCTTTTCTCATCACTTGGGCAATCTTGTCCACACCAACGAGAGGAGCTTAAAGTTCTACAACAAAGGTTTTACTGTGTAAAGACACTGCCTCTGAAGCCCCAGTGGCAGCTGCACCCAGCTCCTGCTGCAGAAGATAATCTGTCTGTATGCCTCACCTTTTTCAGTTTCTGGCCCGTGATGTGCCAGCAGCAGCACCTGCATCTCCTATTTTTGGCCTATTTTATTTGCAGCTGAATTATGGCTGTGAGGTTTATTCAGGCTGGATGCTGAGGCTGCATTCAGCAGAGAGTAGGCCAGAATCTATGGATGTCAAAAATAGACAGTAGAAATCAAGCTCGACCAATTCCATATTCTTCACTCTGTACAACATGAGTGGCTATTTGTGATACCAACTTCAGTAGCTTAGCTATCATGTCATCATAAAAATAATATAACTGAGCATGGTTATTAATTGCAGGCTGACCTTCAGCTTTGGCTTTGTTTAATATTGTAGATTTATGTTTCCCCCCAGCTCATTCAGAACTCTTTGTAAAGTGGTTTACTAAAGTATAACTAAACATTGTCCTTGGTGTTCATATATGTTTGGAACAATTCCAAATCTAGGCTCTTTTCCTTGAATTTTGTCAACATGTTCACTTCAGGCCTTTATTCTTCCTTCAACTTCAGTGAAAACTCTACAAAGATCATTTTTTTAAATCAATCCCACCTATGACGCACTTTAAGATTAGTGAACAGGTTGTCCTTCAAATTAACAAAATCAAATACCGCTCGCAATACTCTCCTATTCCTGCCAAATTCTGTATTAGTTTTTGGTGTGAATAAAAAAGATAACATCTTTACACATGGCAAGTGTAAGAGGTAATAATAAAAGGTAAATTTGACATGAGTCATGAAGTATGTGCAAGAAAAAAAAAAGTGAAACTTTCCCCCTGAGAACTTCATGAAGCTATAATAAAAATGGAGTTTGTGATGGATATCATAGAAACCAGAAAAAAGTATACAAAGCATTTACCACTACAAAATTGACTACTACAATGTTTGAGTATTATCCTCAGTACAGAATGATCAAAACTAAAACATAGTGTAGAGGAACTGAAGCTATGTACTGATGGGTTTACCTTCGAAGGATTTAATCTCTAGTAAGTGGCTTTCTATTTAAGCAATGAAAGCATTTATTCTCCTTGCCTAACTGGAATGAAATTCTACTTCTCAAGGCAAATGCTTAGAGACAACTAAAACCAGTCTGAAACTTAACAGGTGTTATTTGAAGTGTTCTATTTTAAAACATCATTTACTCTTTTTTATTCCAAAAATACCAAGACATAACTCCAGGAACTATCCAGTCTTCATTTTGACTCAAAGAGATCAATTTCTCTATTATGCACACCTTTCATTAACATTGCACACCACTATTCATTGACACTCACCAGGCACTCAGGGCAGCCCAAGCAGAACGTGCATCCTACAGACTCAGAGAATACAGCAGTGAAAATATCACTGCCATAAACATCAGAACTGCAAACTACATGAAATGATAGAAGACCAGATTCTGCCTTAAAGCTCTGTGAGGCAAATTCATCAGTAGTGTGACTTCACATCCAAGCTCAAAATGTGAATGTGTAAATTACACCTCTGGCACTCTCAGCTAACAAACACCTGCAGAACTGTGGGAGCTCAACCTACTGTTCAGATGATTGGATTCACTTTTGCTGCTTTTTGAAGCCTGACTTACAACAGGTGAGGATGCAGAGTAAAAAAAGGTGTTAAGGGAAGGCAAAGCACTTGCTCGTTTAGCACATTTTATGGATGGGTCAGGGATATAGGACATGGATGTTGCAAGAGGTAATGAGGTAACTGGCAGCAAAGAACTCTGAGCTGGAGCAAATGTGAAGGTAAAACAGAATCGAAATAGTGAACCATCTGCTTTCTAATGAAAACAGCTCCTCTTGTCAGCAACATCCAGAAAAAATGATTTCTTAGTTGGAGTGTATAACCGAGGGAAGTAGCTTTTTTGCTATATGAGGTAATACACTCAAATGATGTATGACTTAGAAAACAGTGTGGGTTAATGATCTTCAGCTGGATCAGGGAGTAAAACAAAGTAATTTCATAATACAGAACATGATGGATTAAATCATGTTAATACTGGGTATATACATTAAAGAAAATGATCTTTCTGGCATACTAAATGGCAAAATAAAAAGCACTTTTAGTAAGCTATATGATTAATTAGTCTGCCCTTTTATTTATGTACCATGATAAAGTAAAATGTACTTCTTCTGGTTACCTCCCAGGCAATTATTCTAAAAGTTATATTGAATACACCAGCTTCATTGTATTGCATCAGTCCATCAGGAACTGTGAGTAGGTCCCTGTCTTTGTTTTAAGTCAGGGGTTTTCTTCTTTTCTCTCCTTTTCCTGTCCTCCTTTACTTGGGATTACTGGGGTTTTGTATGTTTTTTAACTCACACAAACGTAAGATTGAACATGATACGTTCGTATATTGCAATAATATAAACATTGATTTGTCTTAGCACTATTACTTACAGAGAATGCAAAAAATTCCAGTGAGTGAAAAGTTATAGCTCACGTGTAATTCAGGTAAATATTTAAATATGGGAATGCAAATGCTCCAGAGTTCATTCAAATTCTGAGCTGTTTCATTTCCTGCCTTTACAATTTAACTGTGTATCTTGCAAATTTCTACCACAGGTTCAATCACATCCAGAATCTTTTAGAAATAAGCTGGGAATTTATTTTTAAAGGAGATTTCAAATTAAACTAAAAATCTCAATTTCAGAAGTAATGTTACCTACAGAGGGAGGAGTATTATTTTCAACAACTATGTGTCTTCCAGTCTTATTGTAAATACATGTTAGAAATTATGCCAATGATGTAAGACACAGAAGCTTCCTCTAGTACCAAATTTATGTGGAAGGAAGAAAAGGAATTATGAGCACTGAATGTACTTCTTTCCCAAAATCTTATGAACATGTAGAAACTGATAAAATACAGGAGTTAACAAAAGTCCATTTCAATGATATTTTAAAAACTAATATTTAGTAAGCCAGGATAGGTTTTATATTCTATTTGGGATTCACATAGTCCTTCAAACTGGATTGCCTTAGACAGATGTACTTAATAACACAGAAAACATGAAAGACCAGACCTGGACATTTTCTAATGTTAAATTCAGAATTCAGGTGGGGAGTGATCTTTTAAGAGACAAACATGGTTTTGCAAGGGGCCCAGCACTTACATGGACTTATTCTGTTATACTGTTCCACAGACCTGCACAGAAAAGTAAATCCTGATTCTAAAGCCGTAGGCTAAAGGAAATTACTTTTAAAAAAATAACCAGCTAAGAATAACTATTTTCTTTTTTCTTTTTTTGATAGTTGCTAGTGCCAGGCATTTGTCTACTACAGCAAGAATTTTGAATTTCTGCATGAAATCTCAGCAATGTTCCAATTCTGGATTATCTCACACAGAGTCCACCTGCTGATACAGAGTCAGTAAATGCTGACTAATCTTTTGTTTGCAACCTCACTGTGCTTTCTTCTGACTCTGGGGGTTTTGCTTTCTCTGCTGCAACATGAAATCTGTCTTTACTGGGAATTAATTCAATCACGGTAGATATAAATCCAAATATTTCCAATATTTATTCCACCTGTGCATTTTGCATTTATCTGCTATCAAAGAATTGCTCTACCATCGAGCTCTACAAAGTCACTTTTGTATTTTACTGGGTGTGAGTGCAGTGAGTGTTCTTTCCTTCTGTCCTCTGTTACAGTCTCATCACCACTCGAGGTGTCCTGGGCAGTTTTCAGGTCTCTCAGATTTCTGTTTAATGTAGGAAAAGGCACATGAATTTTCCTCTTGTCAAAAGTGACTTAATTTCATCCTTTTCTATGATCCTTTTCTATTCATCCTTTTCTATGATGGGAACACTCCCAAAAATTAAATAAGCTTTAAAACAGATTTTTTAAGATATGTGAATTAGTTCCTAGTGAGACTGTTGTGAGAATATGGAAAATGGGTGACATGTATCACAGAGAAAGTGCATTAGCACAGCTTCTTCAAAGTGTTGGTCTAAATATCATTAATTTTTTGCTACATTTGTAAGTTTGTAGAATATAACACCATGTAGAGGTGTCACTTTAAAATTAGTCTTTGCAAGTGCCTGAGATGAAGGTGAGGGGTTTTAGCAAGCAGCAGGCTTTACACCTAAAATTACATTAATTTATTTGTTGCAACAAAATTAGGTAGATTAGTTATTGTTCAACTGATTTGTTAACAAAAGAACAGTTTTTATATCACAAAAAAACCCCCAAACCCTAGAAAAATAACAGAAGTGTTAGTGCTCTTGTGCTCCAATACTGTTGGCAAGACTCAACTAGAAATGCCAGATAAGTATAAAGAGTAATTTTGTCTCATTAAATGATAACACTAGTGGTTCCTCTTCATCTCCTTAATTCATTTCTTATAGTTTTTCTTGTCACATCCACTTGTTTTATGGCTTACTAACTTGCAAGTTATGGTCGTAATTTATGGTCAAAATTGAGTGGTAGCAAATCACAGAATATTTTCATTGATTACCCTAAATTGTCTAATCTCCTGTATGTTTTTAGGACTTGATTGGGTGGTATTTACTGATTGCCTTCATCTAATTTAAAAATCAATCAATAGCAACAATGAGAGGTGGTGGATAAATCGAGTCTAATGCAGCATAACTGCAGCAAATATCCATCAAAGGCTCATTCTCAATCAAATTTGTGGGAAGTTTTAATACATAAACCAAAATGTCTAAAAGCCTTACTTCTAGAGCACATCATTTTTAAATTGTGCTCTGCAATGTGACATCTTATTGCTCTTATGCTGTCTATTTAGGGCAGTTTTCCACTGCTAAAATGAACATATTTCACTACAATAAAACTGTAGCAAACAAGGAAAAAAAATGTCATCAGCTTTGGTTTAAAGGCACTTTGTTCCATCTTCCTCAATATCATCTGTATATAATAATGGGAATTAACATAACATCAGCTTTTCATATAAACTGTGTGCATTTTCTCTGAGATAAACATTCTAATAAGTGTCGTGATAGGAAATGTGTTTTCTACATTGAGAAATCAATTCACTAAAGTTGTTCCTTACATTGTTCTATTTTAAAAGCATCTTTAGTTCCTGAAGTTTTGGATGGCAAATATGAAGGGAGCTGTCTGGAAGGCAATATTCTAATTTCTTGACATTATGAGGGCAAGGCACTTCATGCAGCAAAGAAGGACAGAGAGTAAATGCAAACCTTTCTCTTCCAAGCGACAGCAGTACAAACATTAAATGCTTTTTTATAATTTGTCATAAGAAAACATGACATAAAAGAAACCACTTAAATTTTTAACTAGGCACTGATCTTCCATTTGCATTAACTCAAGGTAAGCCTTCTATAGGGATACAGACATCAACAGTTACATAAATTGAGGTCAGAACGATGCTGTCATTAACAGCTGGATGAGGAGCTAGTTCTACAGCCTGGAAAAATAAGTCAAAACTGGCCTCTATTCCTGAAAGACTCTTAATCCATACTCAGAAACAGCTATTCAGTGTCAGAACTTGCTCAGTAAATTTTGTGTAGATTGCTGAGGAGATTCAGCTTTTATTTCTTGACACCATGGGATATATGAAGCTACAGACTTGTTAGGCAATAGGAGGTTCTGTCCTGTGACTCCAGCTGTAATAAATAACCAATGAAGGAGAGAAATTTGGAGCTTTGGGGATTTCCTCATACTTTGCAGATATTTGAGTCAAGGGGGCCTATTAATAGGTCAACATGTGAAAAAACCATCCAAAAGCTTTGAACAGTTCTGAATTCACTGAGATAAAAATTCCTTTCTGACATCTAAAGAAAGTACAAGTTATATGGCTACAATCCAGCACTGCTACAAACAAAACCACAGGTATGTAACAGATTGGGAAAACACCACCACTCTGGAAAATAATGATTCTGTTCTAATCAATTGTAAAATATCCTTTGTTGCTAAACTCTCTTGAAAAATCTCAGGCCCAAGCAACAGATCACAGCACAGATTACAAATATAAAAGACAGCCACCAAAGAGAGCCCTACCAGCAGTCCAGGGTTTATTAAAATTCTGACATTCTGAGATATCTTCTTGCCAAGGGCCCTCTTACAATGACATCTGTACACTTGTCATTACATTGTGGTTCACATTACTTACATAAACATGCCACAGGGAAACCATGACTGATATAATTTTTGTAAGATTGAAAGGTAGCCATTGTGATCATTAAAACAAACCTGAGAGAGCCTTCCTGATGATGGAACAGATTCAGTTACTTCTTCCTTCTTTGTGGGTCATTAGTTAAAAGGGGAAGGTGGGGGAGGAGGGAGCGAAGGCCATATACTGCAGGTGTTTTATCCTTTGTAAGGAGACTGCACTGAGACAAATGATTCTAGCTGGCATTTTGTACACACCGGAGATTGCTTATCGATCCAGATCAGAATATTCAGGCTGGCCCCGGGGAAAAGGCAGAGTATTTTCTGAGGGAGTTAATAACCTGGCAGCTGAGCTGTCTTGTCCAATTCACTGAACCTAGGGCTCTAATCAGGCCAGAGTTTTTATTTTGAGAAATCTTGCCATATGTGTCTGCTATCTGCCTTCCACTCTATTGGAACAGTGACAGTGATTGAAATGACAGCCTATAGATAGAGCCTAATCAAATTGTTTATTATCAGCCTAAATCAATATGTATAGATTGTAGAAACATCACTGTCATGCCATGAAAAAGTCATACTAATACTACATGCTGCAGGTGTAATTCTAAAATGTATTTTTCCATCCTAAATTACGTCTGAATTTAACAGAGCAAAAGAAATTAGAATGGTGTATGAGACAGTGAAAAATATACAGGTTTAAACATTTCAGTGATATTAAGGATCAATGTTAAAATGCCATGTTGTGCATTGCTTAAATATGTTATCATGTTCCCAGTGAAGAACAGAGCTGTGGGAAAGGAAAAAAAATTGAAAGGAAAAGTTGTTTTGCCTTTTGTATAGAAAGGGGAAAATCTCACGGAGATCTGTGTAAGCACATACTGCACCATGAACCAAATTCTAGCACTCCTAAAAAGAGAGTTTTGAGGCACCCAGGTTACAGAGATGAAAACACAGTAATGGGAATTCCTTTGGTACCACACAAATATTACTCCCAAGAGCCTACCAAAGAGCTTAGACCATGAAATCTAATGATTTGAAAAGAAGTTGATTTCATAAAGCCCGCTCTTCTGAGGACCATTGGATACCCTTTTAGCACAGAAAAGATATCAGTGCATCATATGGAAAAAGTGTCTCATGGTATGTCATAAAACAGATTCTACAGGCTTAATTATCATCCCAAGCAGAATCATTCAAGCACAAAACATGAGATGAAGGGATATTCCTGAGGGCAGGGCACTGGATGGAAATCTCTCACATTTGGGAGAGGACCAGTTTGGCCAATGATGCTCACGTGAGTGAATCTGAAATCCTCCTCAGTGGAGTGGACTGAAATGGATAATCCTGGGACGGCTTGTGGCCCAACAAGAGTCAGCTGTGTAGTTCATAACTTTTGAAGTCACTCTACTGGCAGAATTTGTACTACCTAACATGTCCTGGGGAATAATTTATTGCCTTGCTCCTCAAAAAAGAAATTTCAAAACTATTTTAAAGTACTTGGGCAAGGTAAAGAGGCTGTAACCTCAGAGCAAATGGTATGTTTTGCCCTGAAGAATGGTGAGAAATAACCTTCTGGTTAATTAATCTTTGCAATGCAAAGATTAATTCAAGCTCTTGTTTGAGTATCATTTACATTGTGTGATTATTGGGTTGAGTCAAACATATAACAGCTTTTAGCATTACAGCATACATGTTAATAAAAATAATATTGAGTTGTAGGTTGTACTAATTTAAAGAGGTATTTTTTTCCTTGGATAAACGTACTTTTTTAATGTGAGCATGCAAAGCTCTCCAAATAGCAATTATCTTTGGCTGAATGAATCCAGGAATTTTCCTATTACATTCAAAATTAGAATTTCTTGATGGCCATTTTAAAGAATATAGGTACTTATTCAGCAGAAAATGTTAGCATATAAGTCTGAGTACATGGTTAAGTCCCTCCTGAGTCAGGAAAGAGGTTAAGCAGATGCATATCCTTAAGTTTTAAATTACTTCAGTGGGACTTTGTCTTGTCTTAAATTTTGAATGTACTTGAAGTGTACTAATGGCTAAGCATAGAATATGAATACAGGTGGTTCAGTTTGGCCCACAGCTGGCACAAAACCAAAATTTAACGTTACTTTTAAAGTGTTTTGACTAAAATCCAGCAAAGTACTTATGTCTACACACAGTGCTGATTTAACTATCTCAGTTTATAGTTACACTGGTGCAATTTCCTAGCGTGGATACAGTTCTGCTGGTATTTGTCTTGGCATAACTTAGCAAGACGCTTTTGCAGAACTGAATGGCTCTGAAAGTCAAGAAGGCTGGGGCAAAACTGCAAGAGAGAACACCAAACCCGAGTTAGCTGGAAACACAACACTGCGGGGACATGAGAAGTGAGAAATTTACCTGTTGAAATGGTCGTCCTCAAAACCTTCCACAGACTGATGGTGGCACTTCCCAGCACACTCCTGCCGATGGGGCTGTTCCTATGCGAGCTCATCTCACAACAAGTAGCTCCTCCCAGAAGGCGTGGATGCAATGCCCAGATTGTACCTTGTACACTGTAAGAGCCATTGAGCTGGATATGCTCTAAGTGTTGGGTGGAAACACGCAAACCTGTTTTAGGTTCTGTATGGCATGCAGTGAATCCCCTGTTGCAGTCTTCTGGTTCTGCTGAGAATACATCCCTTTTTAATCATTATTTTGCTTTTTGTTCAACCTTGTTGCAGCCAAATGATTCAAGCTAAAAGAAAGTACTATTTTTTTTCCTTTCCAAAGGATCTTCAAGGAAGAGTTTGACCAGGAAGAAGGGTAATAAAAATGAAGAAATAATGACCTTATTATGTATTATTTTCAATGCAGAATAGTGATCAACACTGTCACCATTATCCAACTTTCCAGTACTTGCATCTCAGTTATGGATACCACATATTTATGGGAAATATACCTAATAACCTAGTTTTACCTTGGGAAAGGACTGTTTCTAGGATCCTCCTATAAAACTGGTGAAATTCTTATTTATACCCCACTTAGTGCTTTAGATAGGCCATTTCTCTAGATCCATTCATTTTCTTTCTGGTTATTTCTGTTATGGGCTGATTTGCTTTGTCTTTGCACTAAAAGGGATGTAAAACTAAGTGCTACTGATACAATTTCTTTGGGTTTATTTGTTGCTTCTTTCCACCTTGCTTTGTATAGACAGCAGATGTATTAAGAGAAGATGCACAGCATACTAAATTCTTATCTCATTCGAAGAACATAGTGCTTCCCAATGAAATAGTTCAAGATGCAAGAAATGACAGTATTAAAGTCACGAGTGCAAACCTTAACCTGTCCCCTTCCTCACAAACATTCCACCAGTCAGACTGTTGCCATCTTTCATTAAAAGCATCAAAATCAGCACATGGGTGTACCAAATGAATGAACATTAACCCCTAAATATGTGTTCTCTAATTGGATTTGAAACTACAAATAAAAATTTAAAAATAGTCCATTTAACATTTTCAGTGATCACTACTACGCCTTAGGTTATTCCTCTAATTTTATCTAAAATAGAATAGTGACAAAATTAAGAGTAGAAGTTTAGCCTCTAGCAATCCACTTTCAGTTTTCATGGATACCATAAAGAATTTAACTGCTTCCTCTTTTCTCATAGGAACCATACAGGCATTGACTCTAAGATTAAGCAGATTTCTCTCCTACCAACAAATTAAGCCCTATTTGTTTCTTTTCAATTGCATTGTGATGTTGCTAACTAAATCCAGTAGCATCACAGCAAAGCCTTACTTGGCCTCAGGCTCAAAAACTTTGCAACCTAAGCATCAAAACTAAAAAAACTACTATTCATATAGGAAGGGAAAATATGGTATGATATAGCCCCATGTCCCACAAAAGCTCTACACACAGTACTGCTTCACTTCAGATGCGTAAATAATTGATGCACTGTACAAATCAGGCCTGCAAACATGGTGTGCCTTCCAAACTGTACTTCAAACCTCATTACATTTAATAGCTCTGTACCAAAATGCCAAGTACTTAAAAAAAAATCTGGCCAGGTTTACGTACTTAAAAAAAAAAAGAAAAACTACTGCTGAAACACAGGAACATGGAAAAGTGTAACATTAGAAAGTTCTAAATTCAAACTACACTTCAGGAGCATAAAGGGGGATTAATGAGGAGCTGTGATGGTGAACTTCTAGAAGAAAGAGTTTAAGAAGTGAAATTTGTTTCAGCAGTGTCTGTTGTGCTGTGAGGCTTAATTGTAGCACCTCGTCTTCATCAACTGGAAAAATTTGTGCTAAGCTGTTTGCAGACAGGGCTGGCAACCATTCTGCATGTCCTGCAGTCCCACTCTGGGAGGAGCTATGCGTAGCAAAGATTACGTGTGATCCAGGTAATGGTATTCTCTTTGAACACGAGATAAGCGGTTGTGGTCATGCTGACCTTAAGATGGAAGGAAGGAAGGAAGGAAGGAAGGAAGGAAGGAAGGAAGGAAGGAAGGAAGGAAGGAAGGAAGGAAGGAAGGAAGGAAGGAAGGAAGGAAGGAAGGAAGGAAGGAAGGAAGGAAGGGATTTCTGAAATACCTTCTGAGGCTTACCTTGATAAACACTAAGGAGAAACCCAGAGATTTTGTCTACACATAGAAAATTGTCTAAATTACCCGGAAAAACTCATTGGCCCAGTCAGACTGTGTGAAGCTTTTGATCACATACAGCCCCAGGCTCTCTTGCATCTTGCTCAGAACACATACCTCAATGAAAAATCCACTATTTTATTGTGATAAATACTACAATAGAATGATGTTTGCACTGGCATGTGTGGGTTGCTCTTCTTTAGGTGGCTTGGGAACATTATATTCAAGGGTTTTTAGCTGTAAATTTACAAGCACCACATCAATGCTACAACAATACAAATTAATCAAACAACAAAAAATAAAGCAATTAAAGCTGAGCAGTGAGACTGATGAATCCACAGGTACTTCTGCAATGCATATTCAAGAGCCTGAGTAATTAGGTGTAACTGTAGAAAGACTGTTAAATGTCCTTTACTGTATATCTATGAAATTTATTTCACTGGGAAATCAAGTACATTGTTTTTGTGGATGACTTTGGAGAGCTACAAAAAATGAGGAAGGAAAGATGGTTCTGTAACTTAGAGCATGGGATGGGAGAGGGAAGTCTCTTGAGTCTTACCACTTCCTAAGTAGCTCAAGGCAACGACTTAACTTCCCACCTGTGTAAAAGTGTGACAGTGCTTCTGTGTGCTTGTCTGGCCTAGGAGGATATGTGTGTTAAGAATGGTCAGACGGAGCATAGAAATGAGTAACAGTATCACTGCAAGTGTACAACTGCAGAACTCACCCTAACGCCAGAGTTCCTTATGATCAAAGCTAGCACTTACCTCAACTCTCTGCTGCTGTAAATATCTGTTTCCAAAAATCCTGCATATGCTCCCTTGACATTATTACATGGAAATTTGTATTTCTCATCACTAGAAATTCTCAGACAGCCTGATCTGTGAAAGCCCATCTAAGACTGTTCTTGGTTCTGCGAAGTTCTGAATATTGTCAGTGCTGATTCTGAGCGAGGCTCGGAATTTCTGCAGAACCTCTGAGAATGAGACAAGGGTAAAGTGTAACCTTGTGAAGTCAGTCCCCCTCCAGACAGTGTTTCAGATCGTCTAGTTCAGGTCTGCATTCTGAACTGCTTCCCCAACCCTCCTTGCTCCTTTTCTGTGTTGACTATAGCAAAGTCAATATCATTAAACATAAATTACTCTTTCTGAATACTCCAGGTCACTTCCAAAAGTTGACGTCTAAATTCATCATCCTAGTACAACTTACAACATGATGATGGAACTATAAAATTTATCTGATTAAGTTGTATTCCTTAAGTCATGATAGGTTGCTTTTTTAAAAAATTCCAGATTCTGGTTTAGCTTTGGCAGCGCATAAATTCTGCATTAGCCAAAATAATTGCAAATAAATAATTTATTAATCAGAGCATTACTCCCATGACTTAATGAGCCCATAGCATTTGTCAGATCAGTAGTCTAGAACTATAGTACATATTTCCAACTGTGGTAGAATCCAGGTACAGCAGCACATAACATATCACACAGAAGTGAGAGAATATGGTGAAGATTTTATATAGCTTCATTTTGCAAATCCTTTCACAATTTTATGTTTTCTTATCTTAAGGTGACAAAGACAAATCTATAGAGACTGATATATATAGTGCTTGAACCATACTGAGCAATTTTTGTTGGAATTCTTTGTAATAGACCTAGGCAGTGATAGCAACAACATGAGACTAGCTCTAACGCTGAGCATATAAGCAAGACTGTGTAATTATCCTGTGAATCCAAATAGCATTAAAAAATGAGAAAAAGCCACCTTGTCTGCCTTGACAATAGTGTAATAAATTATTTGTCTGGCATAGCAACAGAATGAAGGAAAAGAGTACAGAACATCAGCTTGAATCAAAAAAACTGATGAGACAACCTATTTAAGGTGGGCTAATTCTTCATGTCTCTGAAAATATCTAGTGGTCATCCTCCCTCAGGCTTTGTTTCCATGCAATGATTGCAATTGTTTTCAGATAGAGATGCAGCCATGTCTGCTCTCACCCTGACCTGGTGCTCACAACTTGGTTTTAAAAGTACGTTGCTCAATAAAGCACCGTAAGCAAAGCTGCTTACTCTGTCCAAAACATTCATTCTATCGGGGTTTGATAAATAAAAGTTACACAAGGTCCTTACCTGAATGCATGTGGATTGAGTGTAACTTCATCTCAGGCCCTCAAAGGTGTCATTGTGTGGAGAAAGATCAGCATCATTTATCTTCTTGTTACTCTGAAACTGCCAGTGAGCCTGTGAAATGGGGAGCAAGCCACATAATTAGAAAATTATCCACTGCCAACTTGCTATTATCCTATGCCTTTTCTATAAAAACAAAAGGTGTGCCCCACTGACAGCACTTCACAGGCAATACAAGAAGCTCTTGAGAGTTTCCAGCAATCTTCAACATAAATACCAAACAGGAGATAATTTATAATATGGTAGGTAAAGCTGAGGCCTTGAAGGAACACATAACCAATGTACTTAGTGTACAGCACTAGCAGTGAATATCACAGTAGAAGAGTCGTTTCTTAGGCTGAACACTTTTCTCTTCAGGCTGAAGGTTCCAATCCCATAAACTAGGGCTTCAATCTTCATAGCAAGTTGTATTTCTGTAACAAGTATATTAATACAAGGAGATTTTTGCCTCCAGGCTCCCATCTTTAGATTACTCTTTATAGTAGATTGTCACAGAAAAGGCTTTTTTTTTTTACAAAGTAAAAGATCTGAAAGATTATTAGCAGAAATGATAGTTAGAAATACAGAAGAAAGTCCACAGGATAACATTTGGGGGAGAGGGCATCAATATTTCGTAAAAAAAATCTTGAATGGGAAAAGAGGGAAAAGAGGATTCTTCATATGAAAGCTGAAAAGGGCTCACAGTTAATGGATTTTTTTTGGCTTGAAATACTCAGGTCATTGATATGAAGTATGCTTTGAGGAACCTCAGTGTTGTACAGGTACCAGTTCAGCACACTGAGAAAGTTACTGTGCCGACTTTGTCTTTCAGCCAGCAAGGCCACCGAGNTAAGTATGCTTTGAGGAACCAAAGCAAAGGCCTAGCTTTCAGCCAGCAAGGCCACCGAGGCCCGAATGGCCGGCAGGGCTGCTCCTGAGGGTGCAGTGCAGCACGCTGGGAAGCGCTGGGCAGAGCACTGGAAGGTGCACCCCTCGCCAGTCCCTGTCAGAGGGCACGACGTGGTGCTGGGACTGCTGCCACATTTTCATCTCAAACACAATTCGCGAATTAGACAATGGAACTCATAGTGCTGTCAAAAAAAATTTGGCTAAAGGTTAGGAAAATTTCTGGTGAGAACATTGTAAAGGAATCTGGAAATATATGTCTGCAAGTGAGAACGAAAAATTTTATTCTTACTCAAGGATTATGTGTAGAAAACACATCAGAGTTGTACCTCAGCTACTGCTCTAAGAACTGTGACCATCTTGTAGTGCATTCACTCATGTTTTTTGTAGTTGCATCGCTAAGGAAATATTCACTCTATCTACACATGGCTGCAAACATTGTATCAGAGACCCAGGAAATAATTCATCACACTTCTAACAGGCCAGTAAGAGGCACAGGTTCAAAAAGCTGAATGACCCAATAATAGCTATTTGCTGTTAGATTCACCTTACCATCCCCTTTTTATTTACAGTTACGTAAGGTTTACCTTGATGAAGTAAATTAAAGGGTTACCAGCTTTCTGCTAGCACTGTTAAATGTTTCAGAAAGCACCCAAATCGCAGGAGTTTTATAATGCCATGGCAGTTAACACATTCTCCAATACAGTGCTTTCCTTTACACACCAGGGCATAATGGCTCAGCTGTAGAGCTTGAATTTGGACCGAGGAATTTTACTTTCCCAGCTTTTGTTCATCTTCCCTGTGGATGTCAAGCTGCTTGGCTTGCCAGGCCACATCCTGCACCTACAACAAACGTGGGAAATGTGTGTAGTACTCAAATTCCATGCTCCCACTCTGGAAACCACCCGGTTACACAGCATAAGATATTTTCTTGATGCTCAAGTACTGATAGTGAAGTTCTGTTCTTGTATTTCTCTCCTGAGCTGTTGTCTGGTGTAGTCACTTGCAATGCGTCTGTGGCCCTGGCACACTTTTTACTGGAAGATAAATTTCACAAGTCCCAAATCTTTCTGAACTTTTACCATTTTTTATGTTTGCTAATCCAATAGGGAGGGCTATTATAGAGTATGTGTCTCATGTCACAATGTGAAAATTAATTTCACTCTGTTCTTAGAAATGTGTAACTACTATGGGGGAGAATAACATCAAAAGTCATTGTGAACTGTATGATTCTGAAAGGGAAATTTGAAAAAAAAAGGACTCAAAAAAAATCCTTCCACCTAGCATTAACACATTCAAAGAGAGCAATAATGCACATTCTTAACCGAACTTCAACAGAGATTTACTTTGCAGTACATTCCATACACACATTCACACCATGTTTCTTAAAAATAAACAAGTGAAAAGTAAAAAATGCGACTGCCAAAAGAAGGTATTTATGGTCAGACTGTACTGGAGAAATTAGTCAAGGGCAATTCATGCATGTGAAAATATGATTTCTAACACTGCCAAGGTCGATAAGACCTTAGGGAGTAAAAGCTGACCACATAAATCAAAGATGCCTAGAGGCAGTTTTGAAGATGAGTCGTGTGGCTTTAATAGTTTTAAAAAGCCTGTTAATAGTCCAAATGAATCAGCAATGATACAAGAAGAGCAAATAACTTGTTTATGAAAGGAACAAACCATGCTTGATGTCCTTCTGTGGATTGCCTTGCCCAAACCCAGAATCATATGATTTGCTCCTACATTTCAGAAGTAAGGATCTGATTATTTCTCAAAACTGGAAAAATATATAAAGATGCACCAGTCTAAAAGAATCCAAACTGCTGAATTACTTTACTTGCAAAAATATTTTAAGAAAAAGACAACTTCAGTGACCAAAGTACTTTATAGGAACTTTTCCTGTTTTGCCAAAATGTCTAAAGAGAAATGCATTTTATCAGAAAATGCATTTTGTTTGTTTTTTTTTTTATCAATTTCCCCATGGTAGGTGAACAAAAAGCAAATAACTTTTTTCCCCCCTCTAAAAAAAGAAAATTGTCAATTTTTCATTTGAAGCCCAGACACTGAACTAAAGAGGACTTCTGCCTAGCTGCCTCCCCACACTCCTTTGGTTGCCACTGTAATATCTAAACATCTCCTGTTTCAGGTTGCCTTTCCAAAACATTGTGTAAGTTAGAGCATAGTTGTTTCCCACACAGCTCAGATATCTGGGATACATATCTAGTGTGATGTGTGAAGATATCTGAAATCAAAGAGAACTTTAAAACAATCTTATAAAGGAACTCAGTTTGCACTATTAAAAAGAGCTTGAATTACTAACAGGATGAGTTTGTGTCTGAGTCAGAGCCTTCTAAACCTTAAACAAAGATGAATTCAGAATAGAGCTGGCAATTAGAACTCACTGTGTATTTATTCATTTGTATTAATAATTAATAGTAGGTTTTTGCATGTTCCTCTATTGCAGCATTATATCATATTTTAGAAAACAAAATTCATGACAGCATCCTGACTTTACTACTAAAGATATTTAAACCATTTTTTAAAGTTGCTTCTGTATAAGTAAACTGTTAAGCTGCCACAACCCCTTTCAGCACAAACTCTTCACTGTCTCATGCTTCTATTTACAAATTCCACAGCTATTCCTATCTACTCCTCTTCTCTTCCTGCTGTTTAATAGCTCTGCCACCTTGATATTGGGAAAAAAATGCTTGACTAGACATGCATTCCTCTGATTAAGGAATAGGATAATGAATCTGGCATATTCAAAACTTCAGCATGAGCAAGCAGCAGAAGTCAGAATAGTGAGACCACAAGGATGCTGTGGAGGTAAATGAAAGTAGATACTTCTGGATCAGTTGAATTACAGGCAGAAGACTGCAAGCTGAAGTCTTGCAGCCAATTAAAATTTGTTGTCGAAGGGTGCAGGAGGAAAAGAAGGAAGGCAAAGAGGGAAGCCATCAGCCAAACTGCTGCATTCTACTTCACACAGATAGGACTCCAGGCAGAAACTGGGTAGATGCTTGTGGGGTGTTTCTATCTGAGAAGCAGCAGGACAAGTCTCATTGCTAATCTTGATGTCAGAGACACTTGTGTTTCTGCATCAATCCTTCCTATCTTTTTGGATTTTAAAATTTCTGTATTTTCATTCATTTCCTCTATGGAGTGGTCTCAGGACCATTCTGGAGTCAGAGTTTGGAGAACTTCATTCAAATTTCCAAAGAGTGAAAGAATATTTGATTCCACACAAGCATAATTTGATCAGCAAGGGTGGTAGTGATCAACAAGTAAGGGCCAGAGTTCCCTAGGGTTTTTCCCACACAGATGTGCACTGATTCCTATTCATATAAGACAATGAATTGAACTTAATAAAGGGGAGGTTTTTAGGGTCCTCTCCCTCTGGAGAGGGTAAGAGTGTTGGGTAAACTGCATGCAAAATAGAGATAGAAAATAAAGTAGGACTCCGTTACACTTATTACAGTCATTGGTTATCCTGGTAAATACCTCACTGAAGAACATACGGAAAGCCCCCAGTCACAGCTGTCCAACAATTCTTGAGGAGCTTGAGACTACAAGCTGTACACAGTTGTTTCCTCACATAAACTTTCTACCTTCCTCTTTTCCTCACTGCAGAGAAGGAAAGGAAGCTAAAACATGATTCCTCCTCCTTGAGATGAGTTGGTAAAGATCAAACAGTATTTGCATGAAGTTTCAGTGACATTTTGCCAGAGGACAAAGGGCTGTATGGGCCAAGAAAAACCAGAAGCTCTACAAGTGTAGGAGGACTGTGTTTGTTGGCTGAGTTTGAGAATAAATTGAAGTCAAACTAAAGAGCCAACAGCAGCTGTTTCTCAATTTTTATTTTTTTTTTTTAAATCCCAGCACAGCATGCAAATAATTTGTTATGGACTTGAACTGGAGAAGCCAAGTATATAGTATATTGTGAAACTGAAATCCAAAAATATAATATTTCAGGTTAGGAGACCTGTAGCTGGTAAGCCCAAACCACTACTTGCATTCAATTTTCTGGCTTGGTCACAAGCACTCTTGCTTCCTGATATATCTGACTAAAATATGCAGGTATTGCCTCATATGCACCTTCTTTGGCTTTTTCCAATGCCTATGAGCATGTGCACAATGTTTTAGATCACCACCAGACTTTAGTACCTGCAATATCAGTTTCTGGGTTTTTTTTTGTTTAATAGAGTGCAATGAAGATTTCTGTCTGTGGGTGCATCTGGAGGTTGCTGGAACACTTTAACTCATGTTCCCAATGTATTCTCATAAAACTGATCAGCTGCTTGAGGGCAAAAACGCCACTGCCCCCTCCCTGCACACACCATTTTGAGAGATAGCGTGAAGTAAAAATTATATAAAAATAATATATAACTCACTGAGAGGAAGAGCCCCACATTTTCTTGAGCCACTCTGTAGCTCTGGGAGTTGGCTGTTGGGCTTTCACTGAAACTCTTTCCTGATCTCTCATATCCACAGTTTTGACAGGCTTTCCCACTGGCCATGCAAGGAACACGTTCACATCCATGCATCCCTTGGAAGCTCGTATGGGGCATCTTCTTAGGAGAGACTTTTTAACCCGGCATAAATTCCTTAGCATGGTAGCACTGCCCCACCTTCCAAATGGCTGGGAAAATTCACATTATCTTCGATGAGCATTAAACAAAGTGCAGATTTGATTGCCCAAAGAAACGGGCAGAAATACAGGTATTTTCAAACAATATTTATTGTTATGGTAGCTGATCTGAAGTGTTTGAGAGTCACTTTAGGCCAAGTTCAGGATTTACATGAGGAGAAAGAACAAGAAAAATTGTAATAGCCTGTATATTGTTTTCCTATTTTTTTTAGACCAAAGTATCATAAAATACTGTATTTTATAGGTAGGAGTAATAAAACCAAGGGGACATGGACAATTAAAATGTACATTATTTTAAGAGATAAAAGGCAAATCAATTAAGATGAACTTTCAACACATCAATGGTAATTTATATCAGCTGAAATTCTGTCCCTAAATATTAAACCAGCAGTCTTGACTCTTCCTTCCCCCCTCCCCCTTCTAGACTTTAAAGACACTTTGCAGTTCAACAGCACAGAGTAAGAGAAACTCCACTTTATGCTGCTTCTGGGTGATAGCACAGCTATCCTCTGCACCAAAGTAACTACACAATTGTGTGGGTTTTCTAAAGGACAGAGTGAAGAATAACAACCTAACTATAAGCACAAAGGCAATTTTAGCTAAGTAAAATACAATTACACCAGCTAGAATTTCTTTTGGACATGATTAGTAACAAACGTTCCTTGTCCTATGAAAGCACGCCAGGAAATTTTAATTGACTGCAAGCATCCAAGGCTGCCATTAAACACATCATCTGAAAGATTAATGTTTTTGGCCCATACTTAACTACCATGTAACCTTCTTTATGGTTTACAAGACGGAATGATTTTGTTTTACATGACAGTTATTGGGCCTAATTCTGCTCACGATTATGCCAGTGAAAATTTTGGAGCAAGTCCATTAAAGTCAATGGCTCTATAAAGTAAGAGTAAAATTAGACTCAGGCCCACCACGCAATTGAATAACTATTATTACAAGTCAGGCCAGATTCTGCTTTTCCAACTGTCAGCAAGTGACCAAGCACTAGATACCACATTCTTTTAAGGTAAAAGGTGTCTGCATTAAGACTTGGCCCTTCCATAGACACCTAAGTTCCCCTACCTTCTCTGACACAACGCAATGTGATGAGACCACTGCAGGCATGAGCCTTCCCTGGCACTTTGGAAGGACCCCATAGTGAAAAAGCAGAAGAAAAGTGAGGAATTCAGAAAGGGATTTTTTTATTATAATAACCTTTGCTTGCAAATCAATTCAGAATTACAGATTCTCTTTTTTATCATCGAAAGTTTGAGTCACTGTTGCTCTAAAACCAGTAATTTTAATATATACTCATTTTGGAGGCTTTTGAACAAAACTAGGTATCCAGTTTATTCACAAATTGTGCTGTAGAAATTGAGACCAGCATTAGGTCACTGCACAAGCCATTGCACCTAGCACAGCTCTGGGCCAGAGACAGTGGGAGAAGACAGGAAGTAGAAAGGGAATAAGATCCTGTATCAAGATAGACATACAAGGATTTGTTCCCCTGCTTAAGAAATGAGCTAAATTATTATTACTTTCTTGGGAAAATCACATTCCAAACAAACACAAGTGACTCTTGTCCTCTCCCTTCCGTTTCTGGTGTTCCATTACCACATACTGCTCATTGCTTGAGTTTTTGAATTGTAAACTGTTGCTAACCAGCAGCTTTGCAAGGACCACATGTACATGAAAAGCAGTGCTTCCTTCTCAAGCCCACTGACAACCAGCTGACTTGAAAAAGTAGGTTTCTATCTATTATAGCACATGTACAGGTTGATAGCTTTCAAATGATTCCATTTATGTTAGAACTGGTAAAGTGATATTCTATTATTTCATTGAAAATAAAATGTATTGAGACATTTCATGCTGTTTTCCATCTCCCTTCTGTTTTAATATTACTTTAACTATGATTTGTGCTATCTAACAACTAAAAGTTATCCAAAAGGATTGTTGTACATTACATCCATTGCATTAAAGACTATCTATGTTTATAAAACAAGATTGTTTTATGAATAAAATACACTGAGAGCTGTCTCAACAGCAAATGTGTCAGGTAAAAATACAGTGATATAGCTTGAATTTCTACTCTTCAGTGCATCTCTTGAGGGCATGAAGTGCTTAATAGATGGTAGCATGCATTATTCTCCAAATCTTCTTTTATATGCCTATTTCAAATATTTGATTATTGCCTGGCTAATAATAGGTGCTTCATCAGTTGAGGAACAGACCAGAGAAGAGAGTGCAAGTTGCAGCATGCAGCTGTTCACTGACTGCCACTGAAAACGTGTAGCTACTGCTGTATGACAGCCTTCCTCTGACGCCTGCAGCCACTCCTTCATGGAACAGCAATGAAAGCTCTGGGAAGTTGGGAAAAACACACCTAGACACCAATCCCACCCTATTAATTTTTTGGTGCATAGAATGCTCCAGAGGACAGAAAAGCCCACCTGGGGCCAGTGAGAACGCATCAGAGCAGCCGCTGATTTATTGGCCTCAGGAGCTGGGTGGTGAAAAGGCTGGGAACCTTCCAGTTCACGGTGCTGCCTAGCACTGCTCATTCCCTCTTTTCTTGAGCTCCTTCACCCTGGCCACCCCAGAAACCTCATGGAGACAAATTTTAGTTGCATCCTACACTGACGATGTACAGAACTGCATCGGAATTGAATCTGGAAGGGGCCAAGGAGACTGGTAGCCAAAACCCATTTCAGAGGCTGTGTTATGAAGGAGAGCCTTGAGAACAGGGCAGATTTGTGAAACAGAGCCGTGACGGCCTTCTGAGCCAACCACAAATAGATGAGCACATTGCAGAAATAAAGGGACTGAAAAAAACCCCAAAAGCTGCCCAGAAAAGAGCAAGGTATGAAGGATCTAAAGCAAAAAGTTTTGGAGTCTTGGAGTCTGATGATTTTACCTTTCTGCATATTCAGCAAGAGTCTTCAAGGGAAAGATAAATGGATAATGTGGCTTTTGAATTGCAAAATAAATGACTCATCCCTGAGGCTCCAAAAATTTTAATGAAGTGATTGGAGATGGACGTAAGTAACACAAGTAGGAAGCATTTCAACTACTCTTCTTCCTCTCTAATGTCAGCAAGCACCTCCGAGCGAGACTGGAAGCACCACTAGCACCGCTGGTCTCAGTGACAGAGACTGCACAGGTTATTGGGGATGTTAGAAAATGTGTCTTTGCCTTTCTCAGTGCCAGCCCACGTGCTCAAACCACCCTGCCCCGCTGCTTGCTGCCCCCACTCAGCACACTCTCAAATTACTGAGGGCCGTTCTGCAATAAGCCAATTGTGTTATCCAACCCTTTAACACTTCGAGAAGCCTTTTTATCCAGCAACAACATAACAGGGAAGGTGCCAACAGATCCAAATGGGCTCTGGAATGATTTATTCATCCTAGGCTTCTAAGCCCCTTTTCCTCAGCATTAATACTAAGATTAATGTGTCCCATCAGTGTGCTGCCAACCGGAACTTTAATAAAAGCAAGAGCAACTACTTGGCTAGGCTTTCTTTCTACTTAAGGTTAGGACATAATATAAACAGCAGCCTACAAAGACTTTCCCTTTAATTTACTTATTACTTTACAAAATGAAAATAATTTAATTCAATTTAAATAAAACACATATTACAGGAACATAGGTACACCACTGCCTAAATTCAATCATTAGTCAATTTTTAAAAGGATAGGTGTAATGTATCTGCGTATTTTAAAAGGTGCATATGCATCTTCAAAGTTTCTAATAACTTAGTGTAGACAGGTGTGTTTGAACCAAAGCACACAACATACAATACTTATGAAAGATGCCAGATCCGTAATGACAACAACTGAAATCCATAGACTGCATGACAGACATGTGATGCATCTACAAACTAACATAAAATAATTTGTTAGACATGAAGGAATAATTGTTTATATAAGTCTTATCGAAACTGTGCCCTTTTTAAATCTGTTTATCCCCACCTATTGCCAGGGACAATGCAAGCCTACCATGACCATGGTCTCAGCCCGTAAATCTCCAACTGCCAGCAAATCACAACAAGCTGGGCTAGATTTTGCCCAGCACAACTTTGTGATTAAGAACACCCTAGATTTTCAAATCTCTAGTTTCAAGATTCAAGCCCAAAGTATGTCCAGAATAGCTTGAAGAATACCTAATGGATGCTATTTGAAAATATAACAAATTAAAAAAACAACGCAAACCTCTGTTCTAGGAGTTGCCGAGACAGTTTAGTGACATTCTAACAAACTGGAGTGTAATAAAATCACCTAAATGGACTGTGACTGATGCTGCAGACTGGGTATTGCATATGTGAATGCATAAATTGTATCCTTTTGGCAACTGAAAGCTGCCTGAGCCATTTAACAGTAAGCTTTCAAATTAAACCCCAATCACATTGCTACACTAGAAAATGTGTCAGTTTCTACCTGAGAGGTGTTTTAAGTTCTTTTTCTTGTGGTCACCAATCTTTCTGCCTTTGGTGGAAAAAGTACAAATGTGTGCTTGCATACTTCTCTTGTCTTCCTTCCCATCCCCAGTGGTACCAATTGTTCACCTGGCTCAGGCACAGAAGCAGCAGAATTTCTGGGTGGTGGTGATGGGTGAGTGGAGCAGAAACTTCATTTCCCCCTAAAAGGCAGAGGTCGCTCAACTGAAAGAACAGAAAAGCCTTTTATTCCTATAAAGAAAAGCAGAGGAAAAAGCTCTTCACAGTGAAGATGAAAAATATTTTATTTGAATCCTGGGAAGAACTTGTCCTTCTTACACTGCAGAATGGTCTATTCACAGCACAATTTGAATAGCCTGTAGCTTTTCAAATGTCCACAACTGGCAAAAAGGGTATATTTTTACATTTATTTTTATTTTTAGAAGTTGTCTTATGATCTCAGTATGTGTGCCAGATGAACACATTTCATGTTATCCCATTCAAATGAGGAATTTAAAATATTTTAATCATATCAGGCACTTAGATTTTGAACTTCAGCTATTTGGCCATTATCACAACAATAATGTAGCATTGCCTCAAATTTTTAATGATTACTTATGTACTCTTACAAAAAGGAAATTTCCAGCAAGAAAAAAACCCTGGAAATGCAAGTTATATCTAAAGGTCTTTTCATTTTTTTCATTTCATGAAACATCTTACAATCATTTTTAAAATTCTCAAATGTTTTCTAGAAGTAGAGGGATTGTAATCCTTGAATTGCCTATGATTTGTCACTGCAAAATGCAAATGCTTGCAAAAAAAATATACACTGTTTGCTGGTAATGTAAGTGAAATGTTCTATGTCTAGAGTTTTACTAGAAACACTACATAAATCTGTCAACAATGTAAAAATTGAGAACTGTAAAATGTAAAATTGACATTTAGCACAGAGAATTTTCAAAGAGGTGTAATTATATAATTTCTTTAATCAAGGGACACAAGCAATATCACAGGACATATCTCACCTAACCACAGGGGTGCAGATTTGGTTAGGAATACCTATGTTTAAAGCCAGAGTTCTCAGTTTATGCAGTGCCTAGTGAATACCAGAAAAATGGAAATTCAGAATGTCACTGTTGGAACAAAAAATGCCTGCATACAAATTGTCAAGCTTTTCATGATAAGCTTTACATTTTGTGAAAACTCCTACTATTAATCTAAATTTTAGCTAATTTACCTAATTTTACTAATTAATAAATAGTGGCAGACACGTTATTGCTGATTTTAACCTGACAACAACAATAATTTTTTTTAATTAAGAAATGTGATTTTGTCTCATAAAAAGTTGAAAAGAGAGGTAGATCCATGGAGCCCAGTAAAATGATTTAATCCAGCTTCTGCACTGAGCTTGGAAAAAACACAGATAAATGGCTTGAGGAATCAACCTACCTCTGAATTTGATTTTACCATCTGAAACTGCAGCTGGCGGTTTCTTGTTAAATCCTGTGCTCATCTGTATTTGAAATAGTGGTAGACCAAAAGTCTGGTGCTTTCTAACGAAAGGTTAATGGCCTGCCTCCCCCTTCCTGCACTGAGCTTTTTTCTGTTACAAGTTATTAGGTTTTGTTGGAAGGAGAAGAAATGCCTATTTTATTTCCATACCATCTTCACGTCTTCATTTTACCACGGCTGTTCTTTCGCTCTTTTGCATTCCCTGCCTCATGCTGCCTTTGAATAGCAACTGAAGACAATTTGTCCCAATTGAATACCCCAGATTTTGAGAAAGTCTGATTACGGATCCGAACATGCTGAAACAAATCACCCCTGTGAAGACTCCGAGGTATGCAATGATCCAGGCTGGGCTGCCTTACAGTGTGAGCCCACTTGAGCTTGAGAGTTGAGAGCAGAATGAGGTTGGCCCCGTTAGGATTATTTCATTTTTGGAGAGGAAATCATGCAGGCCTCTACCCAGGGTAAGGGGGAGTCCTACAACTATTTTTTTCTGTACTAGTTAAACCATTTCTAATTAATTATGATGGTTTCAGCTAAAGCTTTCCAGATGAACAGTTCAAGCTGGACCCAACACTGAACAATCATTGTGTTACTGAAGTGCTATGGTGTATTCCAAGTCCTAACTTTTGATTCAACGAAAATACCAAAAAATGAGCAGCATATGTTATCTCAATCCAGGAGATTTATAAAACTCAGATATCTTGTGATTGTGTTGCTTCTTTAGCAGGATAAAAATTCCTTTTCACCTCCTTCACTTTTGCAAAATTCCCCCCTTGCTACGTCTTAAAAATGTCAGGCATACTTTACTGTTTCCAAATAAACACATCATTTTTGGCAGAATTAGTAGACAAGAAAGGTAGGGGCATTGTTGTTATAGGAGTTCATATAAAAAGCAAATTTTTATGTTTTAAAATTTAAGACTTTCTTAAAGTTTCAAAATACATCCTCCCTGACTCCATCTGTACAATTGTCAAAAGCGTTATATAGTGTCCCTTTGGAAAAGTAAATCTGATTAATTAACATCATTCTCCATTGTAGAATTCAACAGTTATATCAACAGTCATAGATTTTTCTTAACACATATTCTATTATTGTTTTCAGCATTGTTAAAATCTGAAATTATTTAACAGTTGAACCATCGTGTTCTGTGCATTGTGTGCAAAGTTCATCAAGTGAACAGAATTTTTCTTACAGTGTTCTAGAATGATACTGAAACATGCTTTTTCTTCAGAATTGCTCTAACACTGTATACAAAAGCAAGATTGCTTTTAAGTAGAAGTTCTGCACATAAAGGAAAAGACAGAAGAAAAACCTCAGCTGAGAATGTGAAAATGCCAGAAAACAGTTTCTGCTGCAGCACTGCAGTTCAATAGGAAGCTTGTATCATTTGTGATATCAATGACATTTAAGAAAAAGCTGCTTTCAGAGCTGCCTAGCGAGTCTATGGTGATTTCAGCTGCAGTTCTTCAGCAGAAAGCCATCACTGCCTGCTAACAGCACCTGGATATTGACTCTGACATGGCACTTTAGATTTTGTGAAGGAAGGTAAGCAGCTGGAGGCCACTGCCCACACAAATCCCCACATCTCACCGAAATTACTGCCTTAAAGGCACTATTCTTCCATATCTTTGCTGCTTTCAGTTCACAGACAAATAAAGCAGGACTCCAGCTCTTAACCAGCAGCAAGGAAGCCTCTCCAGAAGGGATTCCCATCACCAGCTCCTCCTGGTGCCAGCTATCAGCCCAAGAGGAATAGCTTGTCCTGCCTGCACTGCACCAGCTTAGTGCTGGAGTTGCAAAGGCTGCAGCTTTTAGCTCTGGAAATCTAACACCTTTCTTTAATATTCACTTCATAAAAACAATTTCAGAAGTCCCCTGGCACTCTGCGCAATTTCAGCTAACACATAGCTCCATTAAAAAGGAAGAGAGCAAAAGTGTATGTTTACTTCCATATTAATACCCACAGAAATTCTTGCAAAAGAATAAACCAGGAAAAAATAAAGAAGCAAACTCTCCCAATGTTTATTTGCTTGTAACAAAAAAAGCAGGATTTCAACATTCACCAGAGCAACCATAAATAACATGGCCATCTTTAATTTGGCCTCCAATATCTGACCAACCTTGATTTATCCACAGACAAAACCAAGCATCTCTAATTTGCTAGCCAATCACTGCAATTCTTTTCTTACCAACCAATAATTCTGCCATCTCTAATTTACCAATAAATAATTCTGCACTCTCAAATTTACTAACCGATAATGTGACCAATTTGCTGACCAATGATTGTGTCAACTGGTAATAGTGCCCCTAGCAAACAGTAATTTGCCAAGCAATATTTGGACCTTTTCCCCCCCAGCAATAAAGAGCTGTAGTGGTCTTTGATTCAGTATCTACTGCATTGCTCTGAAACTGCTTAATGTCGATAGTGAGTTTTTTTACAAAGAATTTGCTTTCTGAGGGGATATTTGTTTACATTGACTGCTTAAAAATTGCACGGCTATCTCTTAAATGCCCGTGAACTAGAATATTGTTTTCTCTCTTGGGAATATCAACATTTGAGGGACGCCTATTTTCTGTTTGCAGCACTCCTGGGCACACTGCTAACTCCCCTGTAAGTCCTGCTGTCATCACGCTGGGATCTGGCGACGGCTCCGCGGTGCTGGGACAGCGTGCGCTGGTACAGCAGTGACACTGCCGGCCAGCTCTGTCACCCTGCTGACCTTACCACCCAAGTCGATCCTGCCTGGGCAGACATTTGAGCAGAAAGAGTTTATGTATAAAGCTTTGTGACTGATTTGTCTTTTCTAATTTCTGCGTCCCTTTGGCTTGCGTGAAAAGAATGGGTCTTGAATTATTGGTTCCTTTAAACAATAATGGTGTTTTGAAGTCAAGTTGTAACTTCTGCAATCAATTTTACCTCCAAGAAATGTTAGCAGTTTTGTGTAATTTTACTAGTTCATATTAAAGTCATTAGCTAACACAACATTAGCTCAGTGAGCAACCACTGTAACACCATTTTACAAGGCAGGTCTACAGAGAACAAGGGCATAGCAGGAGGGACCATCAGTGCTGAAATTAGTAAAAAATTTCTGAACTTCAAGTCAGCAGCTCAGAAGGCTACAGAAAATAAAATATTGCAAAACTATACAACAGAATACAAAAACAGGCATAGAGTTGAGTTCTATTCAAAAGACAGTAACTGCACTAGCTCGCTATATATTATTCCTTATAACCAACCTTCTAATATAGCTTACAGATTAATTTATTGCATCTTCCAGGAAAGGATTCAGAGAAACATTTAGTCCAAAACAGAACACAATTTTGAGATTTCTAGTTTTTAGAAGAAAATAAAAAGAAGACAGTTGCAGTAGAATGGAAGCACATTATAAAACTGCATAGCAAGTCCTCTTTTTTACCCTTTTCTTTCCCATCTTGTGGAATAAGCACAGCCTAAGCAGCACTACTGCTTCTCACTCTTTTCTTCCTGAAGTATCCTGGGTTTCTTGAAAGCAGAGGCAGAAATGCCATTCTGGGTGACTATTCCTTTAGAGGAGGTTGTGAATAGGGAGAGTTAGCCAAGAAGGAAAGGGAGTTGGCCAAGAAGGCAGGAATTCCCAGACACCCAGAGGTTTGGTATGTTTAACGTTCTCTCGGTGTTGGAGGAACAAGCATAATACAGCTGAAGTTGTACTAAAGCTTATTTCTGAACCTAGTTATAAGACAAAAATAAAATATAAAAACTTACTATGAGGATAAAAAACAACTCTGATGATAGCTTCAGTCATGCTTGCAGTAAAGATTTCAAGTAGCCATAACATTAGAGGGTTTTCCACAGAAATATTTGGTTTACAAACTTGGACTTGTTAAGTTTTCAGCAACAAGCATTTCACTAGCCAGTATTGGAAAGATTAACTCAACTACAAAAAGCAGCACTGTTTAGCTGGAGAGCCTGAAAGGTAGGTGTGATGAGGCAAAGGCACCAAGAATGTGTTTGTGTGCCTCTCATCCTCATTTAAAGCAGAAGAGGGTGAGAAAATGTCATAGATAGGAGAGGTACAATGAATGTGAGAGCAGAGGGATGAGATGTAAGTCAAGATGGAAAGTGGCAGAAAGCAGGAATATGCCTACACCTTGAAAGATGAAACAAGTATCTAGATGTGTATAGCTGCCTGTTGTTCACTTCAAGTGAAAGTGGGCACGAGAAGAAAAATGTACCTGTTCAGGAGCTCCTCAGTTTGTTTTACAGTATGCACACGAGTACATCCACAAGGTTACAGGGGACAGTACAAAGAGAAGCATCAAAGGATAAAACACATTAAAAATATATGGTATAACTATAATGTTTTAGTCTGGGAGGGGGCATGAGGATTGATGCAGGTGGGAAGACAGTTTTGTCTTGTCTGGTTAAATTTTCTACATTAGAGTACTATTGATTTTCCTAAGTATATAGGATACTGTATATACCCCATTCTGCTACCCTTACACAGGTTAATTCTTTTATCCATTTCAAATGCGGTCAATCAATAACAGTGATCAGGTAGGTTGTGAAATTGCCTGGAAAACACATCCACAAAGTAAACCCAATACATTGGCCTGTCTATGTGACTTAAAGCTTAGCACAGCATTGAAAATCACTAATGGAACACTGTGCAGTTTGTTCATGCTACGAGCAGTCAGGAATCATGCATAATGTAATAGTGCATCTGCTAACAGCAGCTCACACAAGCTAATTTAATCTTGTTTTACACTAGACACAAGGAATTAATCTTTAAAGCTGCTCCCGTGATTCTCCTTGGCCCTTAAAATATCGAGGGTCTTTCCACCTCCTCATTTACAATACTGTAAAAGGATGCATTTCAGTTATCATCAAGTATTTACACTTCATCTACATTAGCTGGAAAATGGATGCAACTCTATAATTTATCAGTCTTAAAAAGCACATTGCTGGCCCAGTCCGGAAGCTGTGTTTTGTGTTGTCACATATGAAACCAGTATTAGGTCTCAGACTCTAATGCGGAAGTCAGATCTCCTAAATAATTAATATTTGAAAATAAATAAATAACTTTTAAAAACATTTTTTTTCTATTTTTTAAAAATTTCTTGATTTTCACAGAATCACAGACTCTGCTGAGTTGGAAGGGACCCACAAGGAGCTTCACATCCAGCTCCTGGCCCTGCACAGGACCGTCCCCAAGAGTCACAGCATGTGTTTGATGCCCCTCAGGACACTCTTGGCCCTCCTGACTGCCAGGGTACACCTTGGCCACATTAATTACACAGGTTGTCTCACAGCTTACCTTTAAGAATATTATTATTGTCTTAACTACTTGTATTGCTACAGTGCTATTGTGTGTGCTACTGTGCGAACGCTGAAAAAGGCAGTCTTTACCTTCAGTAATCTTCAATAACTTATCACCTCAGTATAAAAAAGATACAGACAGATTGGAGAGTATTCAAAGAAAAAAACAAAAATAATATTGATGAGAAAGACCAGAAATAAAATACTCCTATATAATAAACTTGACTTTGGCAGGATTTCAGGCTGGAAGCTTGATAATCAATTTTTGGACCTAAAGCCAAAGAGAAATTTTAGCAGGGCTTTGTGAGATAACAATGAAATACTTTTGCAAATGTTCATGGCAAGCTCCTTGTAAGCATAAGGAAGGCTGACAGGAGAGAAATACTCACAGGAAGAAGTAACAAGTGGGAGGTGGAAACTGGGCAATCATTACTTATCAAGATTAGTGAGGCATATGATATCTTGATATTGAGAGCAGGATGATGGATAACAGGAAAGGAAAGAGTGAACATGAAAACAAGTATTTTACTATAAGTGTGGTGGAGCTAATGGAAGAAAAACAAGGGAGGAGGGAAAGAAATAGTCTAGGTAAACAGACTTTACAAAAGGTTTCTGATCATGCACAAGTGAAACAATATTCTAATTCAAGCAATAAATTAAAGGAGCATGATAAGAATCTGAAAAGTTTATGCTGCAGATGGGACAGGACAGACTCTCTTTCAGAAATGGTTTTCCAAAATAATCAGCAAGACCAAGGCATGGCCTAGGCATCAAATATTGGGCTACTGGACAGCGACAGCAAGTGACAGCACCAGGATGTTGGACACTGCAGCCAACAGCAGATATGCTGAAAAGAAGTTTGGTTGCTGCAAACAGCTTTCAGCAAAACTTTAAAACTCTGCTCTGACTGTGATACCTTGTAGATCCATAGAGAAACATTAGATGGTGACAGGCCAGTGTATTATACTTCAGAGGGGGCAGAAAGAAATGTGGGAGGGGTAATGGTTGGGTTTGTATTTGTGGACTATATCTTAGAGATAACATACAGAAAGAAGAGCAAAGTGCAAGCAAAGGACACACTTGTGGAGATGAAGAACTAGTGCAACCTCTCTGCTTATTGCACAGGGCTGGACTAGGGGAACTTAAAAAGCCCCTTCCAACCCCAGCTATTCTGATACCAAGGACAGACTCCTTGGAATCAAATGGTGAAGCCTGAAATTTATTTACAGAGCATCATCAGAAAGTAATTCAATAGATATAGAGCAGAGACAGAAAAGGAGAGCAACAAGTAGAAGTTCTAGAAAATAGTCCAGAACAATTTTGTGACAAAGTTAAATTATGTCTGTATGATGAAGGGTTACACACATATAGAGTTATATTGGAAAGATATGGTCCAAATAATGACAAATATTAGAGTCCAGAGGGCCACCAAGTAGATCAGAGGGATGGAGCACTTCTCCTATGAGGAAAGGCTGAGAGAATTTGGACTCTTCTGCCTCGAACAGAGAAGGCTTCGAGGTGACTTAATTGCAGCCTTCCAGTACCCGAAGTGAACTTCCAGGAAAGATGGGGCAAAACTATTTACAAGAGCATTTAGTGACAGAACAAGGAGGAATGTGTTCAAATTGAAAGAGAGTAGGTTTAGGTTAGATATTGGGAAAAAATTCTTTACTGTGAGGGTGCTGCAGCCCTGGCACAGGTTGCCCAGAAAAGTTGGGGCTGCCCCATCCCTGGAAGTATTTGGAGCTTGGAAAAACCTGGTCTGGTCTAAGGTGTCCCTGCCCATGGCAGGGCATTGGAAACAGATGATCTTCAAGGTTCCTTCCAACCCAAATCATTCTATAATTCTGTGATATGATGAGCGTAAAAAGGACACCAGATAGGGATGAAGCTGGAGGAAATGGACTGAAATGGAGAAAAGAAACAACTCTCATGCAGTGTGTGCAAGGAAGAAGAAAATTTTTCAGGAAGGAGAGAGAAAGTAAGCAGGAAAGGCAAAGAGCTAGTTTCAGTTTTTCTTGTAGAAACATGAACTCCAGCAGGATTTTGAGTAGTAATAACATAATGGTGACCTGTACTGTTGGCATGGGCTCCAAAAAATTCAGAACCAAGAAGAAATATATTATGAAAGTCATGTGCTTGCATTTCTGCTAAAATTTGATATTGATCTGTAGGTAACAAGCAACAAACATGAGATTGCTTGATTACTCAGATCTAGAATGGAGGAAAACACTGTGATTTTGGGGCTTATTAGACTGGTGGGAATAGTGGAGTTCGGCCAATGCCAATCTTCCACAATTTTCAATTTCTATTTCATATTCAAGCCAGCCTTTCAAACTCACTTGGAACGCTCAGGTTTTATTCTGCCTCCTAAGAAATACAAATATTCCCCAGATCTTCTGGAAAACTATAAATTGAAGTCCTTTGAAGCCTGTTTAAGACCACTTCAGAGGTTGGTGAAGTGTTGCAGTTGGAGCATTCACTAAGGACTGTTCATAAAATACCTCTCTCTGTTTAAGCTTTAAATTTAAACAAGCCTCATGAGATTCAAACCTAAGTATCTCCTGCTCTGATTTATAGTAAATGTTTAAGGGACAAATAAGAGAAACCAGAGAATCTGATAAAGACCATCCTTAAGCAGATACAAACTAATAATCAGAGAAAGAGCACATTCAGTCTACTTCTTGTTAGCATGCATTGACAGTATTTCTTCAAACGGTTTCTGAGTATTTGGAAATGGCTCTGACCTCAAAATGTACAATCCAATGATAGTCAAGTAGTCAGTAGTAGTGGGAAAAGAATAACAATAATAAAATTATACAATTTATACATGTCAACTTGATTCACAATAAGCATAGAAGATCTTTAAAAGGGACTTAAATGTCAACAGGGTGTTATGAATGAAAGAACAGAATAAACATCCATTATGTTACAGAGTATGTGAAAAACTGCATGGAAAACAGAAATCAGGTTTGATTTAGGATTATGAACCCATAAATTCACTTGTACTTCTTATATGTTAAGCCTGTCTCATACAGTACTTATTATTATTTCTAAAGGAGAAAAAAAAAAGCCCCTAACATCCTGAATAATCATTAGAATTTACTGGTTCCTTGTGTTTCCAGAAAATACTTTGTTGACTTCATTCTCATTTATAATTAATTTTAAATTACTTTCTGTTTGTTTTAAATATAACTTAGTAAATAATTTGAACACTATTACCTCTGTCTCTACACACATGCACAGATAAATTATATATAATACACACATCCAAAAATGCCCTTTCTCTCATTTACATATTTAATGTAATTTTAATACAATATATTCAGATATAAATAAACACTTGAAAACAATATTTCGCAGAATTTCCTTTAAAATAAAACTTGAGACTAGGAATGAGTCCTGAGCTTCAAAGCTTCTTCTTTTATGGCCATAAAAGGAAAGTTTAAGTAAACAATACACTGTTTTTATTTTAAAAAAAAAAAAAGGGGGAAAAAAAAAGGAAAGAAAAATCATCCTGTGCCAAGCCCAGTCAAAATGCATTATTAGGGTGTCCAGGAAATTATAGCTTGTGTCCATTAGTCCTTTCAGGGTTAATATTGATGCAGATATTATTTCTATCCACGGTACCATTTATTTGAAATATTATGACTGGGAGTAGCTGCAGCAGTGAATCAAATCAATTGATAGAGCAGTTAGCCCCGCAGTCAAGGCTGCCTTTACACCGTGCAGTGAGCATGAAATATTATGGAGATTGTTCTTTAAAGTGATCACTTTATCATCATTTGTCTGCAGCCCAGGCTATTCCTTCCTGCCCGGCTTCCCTGTTGGGTTGGAGCTGTCATAACTCAATCAGCCGTATAATGCTGCTCATAGCACCTCCGGAGCAGGTATTGAACCTGTCAAGGGCCGCTGAGGGAATTATACTTATCCATTTTGACAGCTAGCAACACCACTCTGATATTTATGTCAGTTTATATATGTATGATATGTATTTCTTAAATGTAATTAGAAGCCTGTTTGTGTGTGATATATCTGAATTGCCCAGAGCTGCCCATGATTAAGACATTGATTTCTAACCTTGTGCATTACTGGAGAAGGGAATATGACAAGCTCCATCACTCAGGGGGTGCAGATAACCTCTTCTGTCTATATACATCATATGAAATTGTCACTATTGTTTATCTGTTCCGCAAAGTTGACTACAAAGCAACTGTTATTTTAGTTTGCTAAATAAACTAAAGACTGGAAACCAAACCATCATCCCCGTGCCTCCAGAGCACTCGTGTTTTGCAGCTGAGTTATTTGGCAGGCAGAGCACACTCTGAAAGCTGAGTGAAGATCACCATCATGTTTGCTATGTCACTCGTTCTCATAGGCAGCCGAAGCATAATGCTTGGATTTAAAGCGACGTTTTTGTACATATCCTACATGCCAGGCAATAGAAAATACCCTGTATTTCCGTTAAAAGGGGAATAATGACTTACATGGGCAAACAAAAAAACCAAAGCTCCCTCAAAGTCAACCACCTCTTCATGCTTATTCATTTATTTTGTTATGGTTTCAGAATGGGATTGTTACACAAAATAGTTAGTGTATGTATGATCAGACTCCTAACTTTTTTCCATTTTAATATCCCACTGGTTTGAGGAGATTATACTTTCTAAATCATTCTTCCTTTCATTGTATAATTAATGCTGAAGCAATTTTTTTATTTATCTTTGTTGGTTTTAAGGTTCCAAAAAATTTATGTGGGTATTTTTGAATTGTACCTTAGACAATTCACTTTCTCTGGTTCACAGAGCATAATCTCTGTTCATCTATTGCAAATTCCTACTTTTATAGTTTAAGAAAAATTAAAATAGATTTGTTTGAAGGTTTTTCAACTCTATGCTCAAGTTTTACCTCCATTTCCCTCCAAAACTTTATCTCCTCCTGGATATAGTTGGGGTCAAAAGTTTCAAATTGGATAGACTTCAAAAAAGCATCTGCATTAGATTATGTTTAGAAAAATTCTCTCCATAGCTCCAGTTTTTGAGTACAGGATTCTAAGGAAATATCAATGCATTATTTTAGAGGATCAGAACTATCCATGTCTCTCATTTTAACAGCAGAGGTGGACACATTAAGATGTCATCCATCATCAGCAGAAATCCTCGTGTGAAGATGCATTGAAGCTTGCTGAAATCAGAGGTTATAGTAAATTGTATGATCCTATTCCTGTTTCTTTAAACCAATAACAGATGAATTCACAAACAACAAGGAGCCTGAAAATGCTGCTTACAAATAAATGTTATTTATTTAAGTAAAACTACCTTCTGGAAAAACTTCCAATGCAACCTTAACATTACAATAACTGCACTTCATTTTGAGATTCAGCTGTGTAAAAGAAATAGAATCTCAGCGAAACATAGAAACAACATTAAAAGAGTCCAAAGGATCAATCTGCAGCTCTAGACATATGTTTGGGACAGATTCTTAGAAAGTAATCTAGAAAATACCAATTTCACCGATCTCCCATGGAAAACCTGGTTCTTTTCTCACCGAAGCCAAAAGACACGAAACGCTACAGTCTAGCACAGACAAAGCACAAGCATTCAAGCTAAATATCATTCAGATGTCATTGTTCTGACCTTCCCTTAATAGAATCCAAAGACTCCTGTAATCCAAAGATCTGTGATGAGAGATGGGTAGTTTAAATCATATGCTTCCAATGTAATTCTTTCAGATTGTTTAATTTATAATGGAAATGGAAACATATAATTTTGTTTTCTGCGTTACAGCATGATGTGCCTGTAGCTGATAACTTTTATGTAACTAGAAAAAAAGGAAAAGGAAAAAAACCTAAGAGAAAATAATAATTTTCCTCACCTCTGTGAAATAAGAGGGTTGTGTAAAATGTATTTTATTTCTGATTTATCACACAGAACCATAATTGAGTAAAATTAAGTGCAGCCAGGAAAGCAAATAAAATTAGTATAATCTAACAATAAATTAGTAGTTGAACCTAAAGAGCTAAACTTTAATTGGAATAAATCTGAAAAGCTTGGTCATAACTTTTGTTGAGCTACATCAGCCATTTAAAGTAAGGATTGTGCCATTAGAAAATAGCTGTATCAGTCAAAGGCATAATCCCACCAGTTATATCTGGCTGCATCAGCTTGAGAGACAAATATTTACACAGCCTATAGTGCTAAATGATACTGACCTCAGTGACCAGATGGGACAGTCCACACAATTACTATCAGCTGCCCCCAAAATATCTCCAGTTAATTAAGATCTACTTTGCCACACGTGTCATTATGCCAGTTCCACTTTGCAATGCATTTTTACAAGAAGTAGATGATCTAAGATGCAATTAGAAGGAAAACCACAAAACTCACTGAGAGCAAATTGCACGTGGTCTTTCCTACATCCTCATAAGAAAAATCTTCACATTATTTTTGTTTTTAAAAAGCTTTTCCAAAAAGGACTCCAACTTTAGAGCAAGCAAACTGAGCATCCTGGTTCTGCCACGTAAAGATAAGGACACGTCAAACTTAAGAGTTATTAATAATTCTTTGGATGCTGAAAAATTTTCTTTTTCCTTCCAAAACTTTCCAAGATAATTGTAAATGCACTCTTTATACGGGTAGTGGAATTAGGATCCTTTTAGTTTTGAACACAGGAACTATTTAACAGGGTACAGAAACATTTCATAGGGGAGAAAGAGGAACAATTATCTAACATATATAACACAAAATTTAATTTTTAACATGTCTAAATCACACCTCATAATTTTTGATTCCTTTCATTTGACCAGCTATGCAATTAGCAATTCCATGGGGAAAATAGGTGCATAGAAAGAACAAACCGTCTCAGCCGGAAATGGCCTGAACACCAGCGTTAACCGAAAGCACCACCCCTTCTTTAATAACAGTGATCAAGACTCTCCTTTCACATCTCCACAAAGGCAGCTCACTGCCAGCAGCAGTCTCCCTTTAGCACCACTGCGTTGGAGCTGATGCAGAGCACAAAGTCCCCAGCAATGAATCACGAATCACGCTGGTTAATTCCACGCTTTGCATGGAAAATCAGACAATTTCATAGTGTTACCTTATCCTACTGCCATAAATTATTGTGTTGCCTATAATATTTATGATGCATTTTGTATCTTTAAAGCACTGTACAAAGACTATAAATGAAAACATGGTAGGAATTCCTATTTCTGTTCATATAAGGAAAGAGATGCAACTGAGTCGATGGCACAGCTAAGAGGAAAATTCTGATTGCCTGTCCTGAATTTCACCAAGCAGTCCTAATAAAAGGATTTCTTGGGCCACACTTGTTGTCTACTTTCAGGCAAGCTGAACTTTATTATGGTGCCTCAAGAGAGATACCCAGTGCCATTTCAAATGCACTTGGGGATCCCACCAGCTCCCCAATTCCTGCTACAAAACGGCGTAGTCTCCAGTCCTGCACACGTATGGATTTCTCAGACAACACAGGACATTTCAAGGGCTACAGACACCTACAGTTTGGCAACCTAATTGAACTTTCTATGCCAATATCTTGTGTCACAGTAGTAGATTCCTGAATGTGCTGAATGCAGCGGTACCAGTTTTAAGACAGGCACAAGCCAATACTAATCAGCCAAACACTTTGAATCCTAATTATGTGCAAGAGCAGATATAAGGAATCTTATTCAAAATTCAGAAAAATCCAAACTGTACCTTCTGTTTACAACTCATTATCCTGTATGGCTTACAGTATTCATTTCAAAGAAAAGATAAACTTTCAGTGTTCTTTCTAACTGCAAAAATCTCATTCAAAATTTCTACGTAAATTGTTGCCAGAACACCTAATCTTAAAAAAAATTGCTCTACACAAATGTGAAAAGTTTTTAATGCTAGAATTGCACTCAAGATTTAGATCTGAACACAAAAATTCAGATCTGTTATGAGCAAAAGTGAGTAGATTATAGATTTGAACACTGGAAATGGTAGATACCAAAACAAATACATTCCAAAATATGCTTGAAGAGCAGCCTCTGTGCCTGGCAGATCAAGGCCCAGGAGCCAAGAGACAAAGCTCCTGCTGCCCCAGAAGGAGAAGCCTGGCTGCAGGGCTGACACCTCCAGCTTCTGACCAGCACAGAAGGGATGGGGCAAGGGCAATACCAAGCAGGGCCCAGAGCAGGACCTGGCAGGAGGCAGGCGTGGTTTCTGGGTGAGGGGAGCCAGGAAAGCGCCTCCCAAGGGACCATCCACTCATCCCCCAGCCTGTGTGACACGGCTCATGCAGCAGCCCCCGGCACAGCACTGCCAGGGTTACTCTGGCCCTGCACACTTAACCGTCGCAGGGTTGGGAAGAATAAAAGTTTTGGCAGAAGAAGAAATTCTGCGTGCTATTAATCCCATGCAAATTAGTTTTCCATTAAGTCTGGCAACTTTTTTTGGATGCCATAGTCTGTTAATAAAACACGAATTCCACAGACATTCCTGTAGCATAAGATCTTAGGTATCCACTAATTAATATGTAAATATAAAGATACACCTATGGAAATATACTTAAAGTGTTACCAATACCACTTATACAATATTAATATTTTTTTAAGGGCATTTATAACTGTGTACTATTTATTCTCCTTCCCTTTTAGCATTCCCCATTCTTACAGCTCTTTATGAATAAGTGGCTTACTCTAATGGCACTCCTTTTATTGCCATTCCAGGGATATCTTAATTCAGAAAACAAATCTGTGAAATCCTTATATTGAGGTGTTGATAACCTAGATGGGTGTTTTAAGATCTATCCAACTCAGCCCACGCTGAAAAAGGAACCACATGCCAACTTTTGATCCACACTCAGATTTTGGATTCCCAAAGCCTGGCGTTCCTCAGCTCATAGTTTTCTCACTAATGCACAGTGCAAAGGATGATGGCTCAGGTATTTCTAATTCTGCCACTGATCTGTTGGGTGAACTTGAGCAAGGTACTGCATCTGGATAGAATGGCAATGACACAAATAATCCTTGTGAAATATTCTCAAATCTTCCTGTGATAAGAATAATAATACTATTGTGATCTATAGTGTAAACCAGTGCCTGTCATATAACAAGTGATCTTTCGCTGCTTCCAGTTTCTTTACTGAGTAAAGTGGCTTATTCAGTTTGTCTCCAACAAACTGGTGTAGGCATGTGAGGAAGGACAGGGAGAGACAGGAGGATATGGAGACTGATACATCAGGGCAACTGAAGCCATCGCTGGTTGTAAAAGCTCAGGGCCAGACTTACAAGAGCTACTTTCAATAAACAGTCACGGTGGTGGCACCTCCACTGGCACTGTGCATTGCAATCAAAATTTAAAAATAAATTCAGCTGCTTACTCTTGAGAGTTGTCAAAACAAGAGCTACTGACATCCTGATCTTTAACATGAACATGGACCTGCAGAACCCAACCATCAATGACACTAGAAACAAACAGTTCTATCTGCTAAATTGCTGCAGCTTATCTCCGCCGCTTTCTCCTTTCATGTTCTTGGGGGTGGAAAGTGTACATAGTTATGTAAAATCATTCTGACATGTCTGAGTTCATTCTTGCCATGCCGTTTGTTTTACACAGCACAAAAAATAATCAGTCAACAAAATGGAAAAAACAGAGATATGATTCATCACGACTGTCTCCCAGATCTATTCTCACAACCTTCCTGCTCTACCCTATACTGATTCTTAAGTACCTCTCAAATTCAAGTTGCAGACACTGGTCCTGCAGTCACATGGCATTCAGAAGTTCCCAGAGTAACTCTCCAAGACTGCTGACAGACCCAGGACTCTCTCTCATGACAATACAATCTGTGTCTTCCTCAGCTTAGTCAGAACTCAACCCTACAGAAACAACTGCAGAAAGTAGCTATGTCTGCTTTTACTAAACGCATCAGAGTTATAAATGCCAATCTAGCATTTCAAAAAGGGTTGCTACAGGGAGAGAGAGCAAAAGAACAAATTCAGGATTTTTTGCTGGGGCTCTGGGATTCACTTCTATAATGGTCTGTCTGCTGATCTCTGAGCTACTCTGCCTCCCACTGTGTCTGATATCAGGAGTGCCAGAGTGGCTGAGAGATCAATGGAGCAGCTGAGGGAGCCAGCTGGCAGGGGAAAGGAGCAAAGGATTGTGAGGGATAAAGAAATAAAGAGGAAAAGAAAAAAGATTTGCTGAATTAAACAGTAATGAGGAAGGGACAGAGGAACTCACTAGCCCTTTTAGAAGGGCCATGTTAAGTCCTTCACAAAACCCAGGACCCTCTGGAGCATTCTAATCAGTTTAATGATGCAGATCCCCCCTTCCACCCCCTGAATAAGCTGAGCAGGTTTTTGGTCTCTTTATTAAAGGATGACTTTTCTAACAATGATATCATTCACAATGCATACATTTCTAGAGTTGAGACAGCACTATCTGCTGAGATGATCATGGTCATAAAACACTGCTCGAGTACAGAGCAGTCTGACATGATCCTCAGTTTGGGAAAGAATCTCAGATGTCTTAAAGAGAGGCAAAGTCTGCAAGGAAGAGGAACACATCTTAAAGACCAATGCTGTGTCTGGGGAAAAATGAGTAATCTTTCTTTCAGGCATGTATGAATATCTTCTCACCTGAAGCAGCGCCAGCAAACTTGGAGATAAATATAGACTGCAAACAATTCCTGTGATTTATCTTAATTATGTTAATCTATTAGGCAATTTGAGACAAAAGTCTTGTTAGAATTTGCAGAGGAAAATGCCAGCAAGGAAGAGACTGATAAAGGAATTGGGCTTTGTTTGACAGAGAAGAGAGAGGTATACGATCATAATTATGGAAGGCTGAGGAATATGGAAAATACAGGTTAGGCTGAAAATGTTGATATGTCAGAACATAATGACATATTCTAAATTCTGTATACTGAATATATGCCCATTATGTCTGTTGAGTAGTTGATACATGAGATGAACGTTCACATGCCCATATTTACATCCTGCAGTATTCATGTAGATTTCTAGGAAGTACAAAGAATATGAAGGAAGAACAAATGGAGGCCGAATTTCAATGAAGCAGTTGTGGATTTGGTATGAGATGTGAGGTGACAGGCATTCCTACCAATATGCATAACGTGGCTGAAAAGCCATGGCAGGCTGCTTCAGGCTCTCTGCTGCTGAGTGGAGTAGTATGGAAAATATCCTTTATATAATCACATGTAACAAAACGAAACACAAGCCCCTAATTGCATACAACACGAGAAGGAAGCGCCTATGTTCATCTACCTTGTTTCACAGAATAGTAAGGGCAAGAAAACATCCAGAAGCCTACAAAGCCCACACAATTGAAACTCAATATGCTCTTTTCTTCCTTATAAAGTATAAGCAAAGCTTACTAAAATGATCACAAATCTGTCTACATTTAATACACATCCCAGCTGCTCACAAATGCAGCAAATCTGACTTTCCTCTTGTTTGAGTTGCACCAATGTTCATCTCCAGTGCTCTTGCATCTCAGGACATGTTTAGTATTCTGGCAGAGTACAATCTCAGGTCGTCTCAGGATAGATGTTAGTGGAAATCCACCTGGATAACATGAAAGCAGAGGATTCAGACTGGATGCAAACCGAAAGATGAAGATGAGTCATTCCCTTTGGCCACAGGTTTGCAACATTTATATGGAACCAAAAAGGTATTTCACAGACCATATCCCTAGACAACACTGATTTTCAATACTTGCTCTCTAGGGGCTCATGAATGATCTGTGGGCTGGTTTGACCTGTTTCATTGATCTGGTTCACTCCTGTGCTTCAGGCCCTTTCCTATATAAGCTGTTGGCAGGATACCATAGGGAAGGTAAGACAAAAGCAAACCTTGCCCCGACTCCAGGTGAGGAAACACAGTATCCACTCAATGGACAAAGGATGGTGAGCCTGAAATGGCTGAAATAGATTTGATCTCCCCTCTAAGCTCCTTGTGTTGGGTAATTCAGGAAGTGGTGGTCCCAGTCAAGGGCAGCAAAGGCTGATTGGAGGAGGGTGTCCTTCCTTCAACAGTATTCCAAACAACAGGAATTTAAGCACCATTGCCATGGTACTGCCACATTGCAAAAGCATTTAAAAATACTCATAAAATACTTTCTATGGGCTGATGTTATCTAGCCTGTGTGTCTTTTGATCTCTACATGAGACTCTTAGAGGCCAACACACAAATCTCATTGCTCTTCCAACACCTTTTTGATGGCCTTTATTATACAGAACCCTGGAAGCTTTACTTCAAGGACTCACAAGTTATTTGAAAGGATATTGCTACACATGACATCTGGATTCTTATCTCTCTTTTATCACTCAGCTAATTTACCTAATACTACAGTGAAAGAATTTCTTTGTTGAAGAAAATACCACATGAATATCCAGCTTTCTCCACCAGATAAGACAGACATTGAGAAGGAAATTTTCTTCTCTGTCTGCCACCAGAATACCTTAAAATAGACATCTGTGCCTCAGCTTCCCTATCTGTGAAGAGTGAAGGAGTATTTGGTTCTCAGAGTTTCTATTTGACAACAGGAAATATGTAGCAGATTCAGCCCAGCTTCATTTTACATTTTTGGGTTCATTTGATCTCAAAGCTCAAAAATATGCAAAGCCACATGACATTTAATTTGGAATATGGTGCATACAAAGAAGACTGTACAATACTCAATAGAAAAGTGATGCCAAGCAATTGCTAGTAATGAATAAATAGGATTGGTACACTACAGCTCTGTTCACTCTGAAAACAGCAAAGAATGGCCGTCATCTTGCAAAATGGTGCTACAAGAAAAGACCTAATTTGCTAGGTCAAAGAAGTGGGTGATTTTGAAGCTCCTGCCTCCCTTGGTACATTAGGAAAGAGATTAGAATGAGGAAAAAACTGTAAAACAATGGCTGAAATATATGAGACCTCAGAACAGCACAAACTTCATTAATGAAAAAATCTGGATCTTCACTATTCTCTTCTGGGAGAATTAATCAGATGTTGCAGTTTCAGATTTATAGATTGCTGTGAAAATGGGTAATCTGAGGGGAAAGCCTCATAAAAACTTAACAGCAACACAGAGATAATCTGTGGGCTCACGGTGGCCATGTCAGGGCTAATTGAAATGTTTAAGAGCAGCACAGCTTCCAGGCTCCCTGTGATACATGCTGAAGACACGAATATAGACCATCTCTTTGTCTTGACTGGACATATTTTATCACTCTGTATCATGAGACTGTCACCCCAGACTTCTAATTGCTCAAACCTTTAGACACAGGGCACCTAATAATTGCAGTACCATGGCCAGCCTAATAATAAAGATAATTTACAGTTCAAAAGCAAAGGGTAATTTGTAATATGAATGGCTTTTTGTGTCCCTAAGCTCATTTCAGGACTTGAGGATCCATGCAGCAATAGCTGCAGCCTTTTGCCCGAGTGTGTGACTTACTGCGCTAGTTTATTTTGCCATTTTGTTCCAGAGGAACACAGAAGCCAGTGAATTTAGGGGAAATCAATGGGATGTTCTGCACCAAACACATTCAGAACTGTATCTTAATTCCTCTTGTACAAGGATATCTCCTGCACAAATGCAAAATATTTTAACTTTTTATGGTATTCATACCTTAAGTGTACCTGAAGAGTACAATACCAAATGGAAGCTTAAAACTCATTCATAATTAGAAAAGAAAAGGTCATGGTGATTTTCTGCATTAATTTATGCAGAAAACCTGGAGTTAGCGAGAGCAAAACCAGTTCTCTCTTGGAAGGAGAGGATCAAGAGTTTTTGTGTTTATCAACAGCAGGAAGAGACTGAAATGCCTGCAGAAACATCGTGTCCCTGTGCTGCTCTGCCCCCTCCAGCGGGGCAGACCCACCAAGACCCTCGAGTCAGTGTCCTGCTCCTCCTGTGCAAGGATTTTCTCTTTCACAGCACCAGGCTCCTATTACACAACCACATATTTCCTTTGCCTTTTAACAGTTCTCTCAGTTTTAGCGTCAAAGCCCATGCCACAGCCTTAGACCACTCCTGGCCTTGCCTTGCCACCCACATTGCGAGCATTACCAGAACAAAGCCTCTGTTACTGTAAAGCTCTAAGCCATGACAGTTTTAAAGAAAGTCACGGTGCACTCTGTGTAGGAGAAGGATCTCTCCACTCCTCAGTGAGACCGAGGTACAAACGGGAGGATGCACATGCTTTTCTCATGGTGGCACAGCTCTGGACCTGAAACCAAAGGCACAGGAAGTCTGTCTCACCAATAATTTAGACTCTCATAAATTTTTGGCCGTTTGCTTGGCATGTCTGATTGCTCTGAATGTCTCAAATACACCCATTCATCTTGCAATAGTAAATGGGTCTTAAAAATCTTGTTGACAATCTTACCACCAATCCCATGTGCAATTTAAAACATGGGGGAAAAAAAAAAAAAAAGAGGGAGAGCACAAGAACGAAACAAAATGCTAACAGGGACCTTCAAAATGTGGTCACACTGACAGGATGGCACCGGAATCTGGGTTTGTTTTAAGCCTACATTGTTTAAAAGCAGCGGGGGACCAAAATGATGATGGCATCATACTGGCTGAAGGGAAGAACCTGGATTGAACTCTCAAGCCAAATCTAATCTTGGATTTTTGTTGCTGCATTCTTCCTTAAGGAACTCCCACGGACATTGATGGGAAGGCAGCATGAAGACATTTCTGTAAGCAGTGCATGAGGATCAAAATCTACTCTATGGGCACCACACATGGAAACACTATCCACAGTTTTTCTCACCAGACGTTGAACATCTTGAGAGCACAAGTAAAGGAAAGCAACATTCATAAAATCAAAACCACAAATAATTAAATATTTAGTTTTCTAATCAAGTCAAGTTGTGTGTAAGCCCTTAAACAGCATTTACAAGCATTTGATTTGTTTTCTCCATTGACTATATAAGAGTGCTCGTGGGCTCACAAATCAGGGCTTGTTTGATTTGTTTTACCATGCTTGCCATGTCAGGTGGTTTTTCCATATTTCTTGCTGTTCCTTTAGAAACTTGTAAACCAGGTCAATTTATTGAAATGTCAGCTTTTATAAATATTCCTATCCAGCCCAGCCTCAAAGTTAACACATGCTATAATTACAGTGAAACCATTTATGGAAAGTAACTAAAAGTGGGATAACCCGTCTTACTCACATTGAGAAATATCCTACTCCTTGAGTCAACATTTTTATTTCAGTTAATTTACTTTTGGAATTCACTCTGGAAAATGTATTAGCAGCTGCAGAACCTGTCCCAAATCTTACTGCTTTTCCAATTAAGTCTCAATCTTTAAAATGGGCATTAAATATCTCTGGGACTGAACGTTAAATATCTCCAAGATTGAACATTTTCCATAAATTCTGCTTTGCCAAAATGAGGGTGGCCAGCTATAAGGACAGAGACAGAAGTAAATACAGCCGTATTTTGTTAAATGAAAATTACATCAAAATTTAAAAGAAAAAAGCAACAAAAGTGATAGAACCTCTAGAAAAAGGTGCTATCTTCCCAGGACTAGAGGCAACTTTAAATTAATCTCATCATCATTATTTGGTATTTTGCCAAAATGAAAAATAATCAATATTCTTTTATGTTGCAAGGATTGCAGACACTTGGAAAAATGACATCTGAAAATAAAACAGCAAGCAAAACATCAAGGCAGAAATGCAATCCCAGACAGCAGTCAGAAACAAGAAGCAGTAGTAGACATTAAAGGGGGAAAATAACATTTTTTTAAAAATTAGAAGTGTATATATTAGCAAGTTTAAGCAACATTTGAGTCCTTTGTGCTGCAGCAGCAGAGCTATCTGATAGCTGTCGTTTCAGCGTGGAACAGCTCGCCCAGCGTAGGAAAGTGCTGAACTCTGTGCCTGGTCTGGAACAGGAGGTTTGTTTTACAGATCCCTGGTTTAGCTGAGATGTGAATCACCCAGCCTTTCACCTGAGTGAGCCCACACCAGGGCTCTGCCCTGCCTGCCCCTCCTGCACCAGACCATGGACCTGTCACTGCCTGCCCTTCCCACCCTGGCCACCTTCGCCTGTAAGTTCTTGTGTTTGAAAAGGCACATGGAAAGCGATCTCCTTCCAAAGTTCCCAACTGCTTATGGAAAATAAGGTTGCTTGAGAATACACTAAACTGCCTTTAGTGTATTCATATTATTGCTATTGAGACTATCAATACAAAATAAATATGGCAAAGTGCTGGGCAAACAGAGGGTTTTTAGTTAAAATTAGGGGCTTGTCTGAGACATGACTGAATTTAAAGGCAAATCAAGCTACTAAACTAACTAATTTTGCTTCTTGCCAGCAGACTCCCACGCATAACTGCATATAGCAACTGGTAATTGTCCCATATTTTGGCTTGTAATGGAAATCCAGATGAGCAAACCCTCTTACTGACTGAAATTTATTCTTTCTCTTTGTTTAGAAAATATGAATTTAATTTAAATCAAACAGGTTAAATTGAAGCCTCTTATTTTGTAGCAGTCACCAAAAAATAAGAGAAAAAACCAAAACAAAACCATAAAACCAACTAACAAAACACTAAAAGCAGCACAACAGAAAATCAAACCAACTTAAAAGGAGGGGGGAAAAAAGCCCTATCTGTAAAATCCATGTTACTAAGTATGTACAAGATAAATATTGATTTTTCAAATACAGTGGTTGAAAACACCAGTCCAAACATTAGCAATATTTTATACTGTACTAAACTAAATATTTTGTAAAAATCATATTTTGCTTTTTCCTATTTGGAAAATAAACGTGCTGGGCATGGGAACAAACAGCTGCAGAAGTGAAGGGATTGTGTCTCTTAAAGGACAAAGCACAGGAATCCTCTGCTCTGCCTGGGAAACGCATTCTGTGTAGATAGACAGATAGAGGTAAGTGTGTACAGAAAAGTATGTACCTTCTGCATCTTCAGAGGAGTTTGAAGAGAGCCTTTGCCCATGCTCTGAGGAAGCAAACATCAAATGCTTTTGAAAATCTTGATACCTCAGAGGACATAATTATTTTGTTAAGAATTTAAGAATAAAATCCAAGGGATACCACAGTTTAGGAAAGACCTAGAGCTTCACATTCTTGCTGTAGTTATTCAGGTGTACTGCAGAAATTTTACCTAGCTGGTGATTCATGTCACAAATGAGAGTAAAATATATTGCCTTTCAAAATCGCAATACTTTTAAAATACCAGTCAGGTGCTACAGAACCTATGGAACACATTTCTCCAACAAGAGATATTCATCACCAAAATATATCCAGCTTCTTCTAATGAAAGAGCAGAGGTCTTTGTTTCTAAAGCACAGGTGCCCAACCTTGTGACAGCAGACACCAAATGATAAAAAGGACACCAAACAGGAGCACGAAGAAATCTTGTGTGAAAGGGAAAGTCATCAAACATGGAGCCTTCACTCGTTCAAGTTCAAATACTACATAAAACTTCTGTAGCATAGGTTACTGGAGTGGGGTGCAGAAGTGCGAAAATCGAGTGCAAATTAGCAATGTTTGAGATATTCTTAATGGTTGTTTTTGCTGGATATTGAGCTATTGAGAAAGTTATATTACTGCAGGTCAACAGGTAGGCAGTGTGCAGATGAGACACTCAAAGGTGTCTGACAAATGGTTCTGCTGTTCTATCAAAGCAATTTTACTCTCTTTTGTTCTACAACCAAATTGTGAAATCTGTGAAATAATTTTGGAATTTATTTCCATATGAGGAAACTAAAGGGATACTTGGAAATGTAGCATCAAATGACCCTTTTGGGTTAGTTTTATATCTATTCCCACATCAATTTGCTTTTATACTTTACTGGCTTCTCAGTTTTAAGAGGATGATTGGCAAACTTCTGAGAGAGAGGAGTAGTTCTTTGAGCCCAAGGAACAGCTGGAAAGACAGATGTCATCTACATTACCATTTTGTTGCTGGGGAAAAATAAAACAAGCTGGTGATACCAACTGAACAAAATTTTTAAGTTAATTCCAGCTGTGACCATGTGATCAGCATCTACTGTGTTTGCAGCTGTGACCATGTGATCAACATCTACTCTGTTTGGCCCTTCATCCAAGCACATCTGGTAAAAATATTTCCAGTAGTGTGGGGAGAAAGGAGGAAGTTTGTGTGGAGATTATGTTTTATTTTACCATGTATAATACTTTGGGTTTTTGACGGAATTTTTAAAAAAGATTTGTGGGCAGATGAAAGATGGGAAGAACACTGAAAATAAGAATGAGCATAAGATAGGCATATAGAGGACTAAAATAATAGCAGAAGTCAAATTATACATGACTGATTTAAGATTATTATGAGCTTTAACTCAGTGTTATTATTAAAATAAAGATAAACATATAGAAAGATTCCTTTGAAAATCCTTATGTTACACTGAGGCAAAGCAACAGGAAGCACACAAAAAATAATTTAATATCTAGATAAAAATGCTGTTATGTCACCTATATAGGGAATACTACTTGGAAATTGAATAAAGGTAAAACTTACTGAGTATTACCACACATTAATGAAAGATATAGGATCCCCGTGCACTTTACAGTCTAAAGCTACATAATTCATATATGATTGAATATTCCAGCCTCAGTAAGGGGATGCACTGCCCCTGGCTGGCACGCACAGCTGTGCCGCCCTGTCCCTGTGTGTCGTCCCTGGCACAGGGATCAGAGCCAGCTGCGGGGTCCCTTGTCCCGTACCCCAGCTCTGAGGCACGGCCGTGCCCGGGAGGAGCCCTCGGACCGCCGCTGTGCATGCAGGGCTGGTCACTGCACCAGTGCATGCTGGTGCTCTGCACTGCGCACTTGAGCCGAGCCCTGTGGCTATGCTCATCACAGAACTGAAGCCTATTCAGTTATCATTATGCTCATCATTATCCTGAAGCCTAACTTACTTCTGCTGGGAACAAGTGTTTCCAGACAGATTTTTTTTAATGGGTGAGTATGTAAAGAACACATCTACTCTTTTCATAAGCCAGAAGGCATGAAATTAAAGTGCATGAATCCAGAAAAACTGCTCTAGGTTGGTAAATACCTTCAAATGACTGTCTGCCCACAGATAATCAAAGATCTGAGGTGCTCCCATGGGATTGGGATTTGTACAATTCCCTCTTTCTCATTCACACTCTGTTATATAAAACTCTAATAAGAAATCTTTTAAAGACCTAAATCTATGACCCAAATCTGGGCCTTGACTCTTTCCTCTAGAAGTGATCAATATCAAAAAAACCCCATTAAGATGGGGAGTCAGTAATCCACTATATTAGAACAAGTTGTTTCAGGCCATTTTGCCACAGTTAATTTTGACATCTGCCTATTATTGCAGAAACGCTCACAACTATCCTGCTGCTGATAGCCTGGCAAAGATCAGCAAAGCTTAACTGCATTTTGAGCATTACAACTTAGTGCAATTATTCGAAAATAAACAAAGTGTTCTGGCAATTAAACACTATTTAGGTTACATATTGGATATTTCTGATACATCAGACAACCAGAGTTCAGGGCTTGTGAAAACTGACATTCTGTTGCTGCCACGTGTGCAACAAGCAGCAAACAAATGGATCACACACACCAAGCCTTAAAAGGATTAAAATCTCTCTCCAGCCTGGAAGGTGCACAGCAATTACTGTTCCCCTGTATAGCAGCATTCAGTGACGGTAGATAGTTACTGTTCCTTTCATTCTTTACCGGACCACAGAGAAGCAGGATTTAAACCATTAGGGGCAGTTGTATCAGGGAACTTCTTTTGAATTACATGTGATTGCAGTAACTCAAACACACTTCATATTTGCTTTTATTTTTGTAAAATATCAAACAGCATTACAATGTTAAGAGTGATTTTGAACATTAATAACCTGTTCCTCCTGACAGTCACATCCCACTCTTCTGTCTGCAACTATGCGAGTCACTGATTTTCCCATGAGATGCTGGTCAATGAGAACTGAAACACTTCTTTTCTTGGCAAAGTAAAATAACTTACAGAAAAATAAGATATATGAAATTATTAAATTAATGCTTTTATATGTATAGCAAAGAAATTTTAATTTGAAAATTAAATTCTACCTCTTTCATTTGTTTAGCTTTTTTGGGTTCTTTCTTTTGTAACTCTTATTTTGAAATGAAAATGTGACGTTCATTATTTCAGACCCTGAAAAGTTACAAAACCATTCAGTTGCACTTTTGGATTTTTTTTCTGGTTCAGTCTTCTAAAACTTTGCATGACATCTCAATAGTGAGGTCAAGGTGAATTTGCAAATACTCAGTCCACCAAAACCAGTTACGGTGAATAAAGTGTTGCTCTGACCTAGTTCTACCCACGACATACCCAGAACTTCTATGCTGAGATTTTCTACTCTTGGATTATATTTCAGAGATCAATTGCAATTTTGCAAATTACTACTCTTACTTCTCCAAAGTGCTGTTTAGGAACCAGGCTATACATGCCATGTTTTCAGTCTAGACACAGTGTTTGTCTCAATGGGAATAGCATCTGCTATTTTAATTCATGTCTTCTAGGGCCTGTGGCCGTGCCCTATGCAAGTCCAGGAAATACTTCATAAAACTGCCACCTCTTCCACCTAAAGGGTACAGTGAGACCAAAAAAACATTGTAGTAAATGGAATGATCAAGATAACAATTGTGTACTTTTTATTTGAAACTTAAGAGTTAATGGCAGCAGCACTTGCCTCAGAATCTTGTGAGACAGAATTACAGTCAGGAGTATGACTTTAACTTACTATATACAGGAGTACCAGTGGCAAACGATACTTTCAGAATTCAAATAAAAACTCTGCTCTAAAATAACACATTTCAGGGATGAGGTATTTTTATCAAAGAGAAGTGAGACAAGCAAAAATAAAGAGGTTCATACCAAACATGCCCCAAAGGGCAAAGAACATACATGCAAAACTTGCATTTTCAGAAAATTAGCATTCAAACACAGACCATCAATCTATAAATAGTGCTATTATCTTATGTATTTGCATGTACATTTAGAGAACTATAAATAAAGCTTATACTTTGTTATAACCTGCAGTTCCAGCAGGTCAGCTCTCAGTAACATCAGAGGAGGACAGACCAGCCTTGCTCGATGTACTCTACCGAGGATACACCAGATACAGCAGCGCACCCCAAACCCACGTGCCCAGGACCAGCGCTGTCTCAGGGGCCACACCACCACCTGGCACGCCTTTGCTGCAGTGCTTTTGTACAGATGTTCCCATGGCTGGAATGCTTGGGCTTTCACCCCTTTTGTTCTGCCCTCCAGAGCTTTGCATGGCATCTCAATACTGTGTGTCAAATTTTTCTCTCGTTTTTTATTCATTCCAGATTGCACTGAGACACGGGATGGAAATGCACAGGAGATTCTCTTCTTTGATTCGAGCAGGAAAACTTTGGAAAACTACATACTAAGATAGTCTATGAAAAAGAAATTAAGCATTTGGGTACCCCTCTGCAGCACAAGGTTTGGGATGGAAACTTGTAGAATTTTTATGCAACAGAGTTGATTGCCAGATATATATTGCAAAATCAGGTTTTAACTGCCTCTCCCAAATGCTGTCTGGCCCTCAGTCCCGTGGTACAATCCTGTTTGCAAATAATTACTTTCATATAGAGAGGGATGGGCTGCTTAAAAATTAAATAGATGCTGTTTTCAGTGAGTGCCTCACACTCATTCTAAAGGAGGATACTGTGCACTGCACCCTCCTTCTAGAGCAAAGGCTAGAGTCTCTTTGCAGATACTTGAAGAATTACTTTTTAAAATACATTTGTGTCTCCAGTGAGTCCTAACGTCTGATGGAGCACATGCCTTTAATACAGCCATCAAGAGGCAAATGCTCTTAATGTTGCTATAAAGCAGTCCCCACACTCTTTGATGTATCTGAGCACATGAGCACAGTTGTCACAGCACCAGCTCGGCTTCACCTCAGTTAGAAGCATTCTTAGGGTAAACTAAGTAATAATCGTTTTCCCACTTGTAGAAGTCAACATAAATTGATAGAAATAGATGGCTTTTAATCTGGTTTCTTTGATTCATCCTCTGTTATTTAACATTAATTGCCACTGACGAAGGTGGTACCTGCATCCAAGGGAATGGAATGCCAGAACTAATGTTCTGAGTTAGGTAGAGCTTTAAATACTCACATCAATGGCATGTTTGTGATAGTTCAGTACTGATGGTGATGGTCTTCCAGCACCTCTACATTCAGCACAACATGCTTGCTTCACACAAGCAATATCAATCATTAAAAGCCAATTTCCAGTCTGCCTCTGGTATGCCTTGTATCTCTTCCACAGAAGAGTGGTGGAACTTGTATTTTCAAGCATGAGGAGAGCCAGAGGGAATCTGAGGCCTTGGTTTTCCTGAGCAGCAGCCAGCAGAAGCTGCTCTTGGCTATACTGAAGGGTATTAGACTGCTTTAAACATGCACTGACACACAGGGACCTTGGATGGAATTTCAATTTCAGCAACTACCCATCCATTACCCAATAACAACCTGCATGCTTTCAGCCAAATTATGGTGACAATAGGACAGGTGAGGTCCTATTTGTGCCACCCTCTGTATCAATGCCACTTTGCTGAAAACAAGGTAAGAAATAGATGCAAGAAAACAGAACTGTTATCACTAACAGGAAATTACATAAACATCACAATCAAGAACTTTCTGAAAAGACAGCAGAGATACAGCCATGGAACATGGTTGCAACTTATCAAGATGGTGGAAAAAATCCGAATTATTATGCATCTCTCAATCACTTTTCCCCTTTCCCCTCTGTCATTGAGTAGCATATAACTGTTAGGATATTGCTTTACAGTTAAGGAATTTAAACTCAGGAAACACTCCCAAAGTCAGCTCATTTCAATATCTCCAGCAATGCTGCTGCAACGAGATCATTGCTAACATGTGTGGGAAAGGGGCACAATCACCCTGTTAGCTAATGCCTCCAGAACCAATTGTAGAAGTAACACTTACAATCCGCTCATCCACGCGTATCCGTGCGAAGAGTTACAGAATAGTCTTCCTTGTAAAATTTTGCTGTGAAAAATAAATCTTTCTAGATGCTAACACACCAACTTCTATGTCAGCTCATTGTTATTAATATTTAGGGAATCCATCAGGACACCACAGAAACTGAATGTACAGATGGAAATGATATAAAGAGAAGTACTTTCTTGACTTTAAAATTACCACTAATTAATGTACTTGAAAAATTCACAAAACAAAGAATTATTTTCTATGAAAAACATGCATGACTGCACAACTACCTGAGTAAGATGTTAAAAAAAAAAAAAGCTCTGCAGCACCAGCCTCCCAGGAAAGGGACCTGGGTCCACATCCTGGGTTAAACGGGTCACACCACCCGCACAAACTGGCCTTCTTGTGCAGTGAGCAATCTGGGACTTCAGCCGTAGTTTTTGTCTTTTCTGACAGTAGTTCTCATATCAGCAAATGCCAAGGCTGTGAAGGGGATGGTGCCAGTGACAGGACGAGGAGCAATGGCCATGAACGAAGCACGACAAATTCCACCTCAGCATGAGGAGGAACTTCTTTACACTGAGGCTGGCAGAGCACTGGAACAGCTGCCCAGGGAGGCTGTGGAGTCTCCCTCCCTGGAGACATCCCAAACCCACCTGGACACGTTGTCTCACCTGCTCCAGGTGACCCTGCCATGGAAGGGTTGGACTGGGTGATGTCCAGAGGTCCCTTCCAACCTTAGTGATTCTGGGAAATGATCTGCTGACTAGCAACATGACAGAAAAAACTGATCAGACTATCGAAAAAATTTAATCCAAGAAACGTTCAGGTAAGGGAAAGAAATAATTTTGGTTTTTTGCCATAAGGAAAATAACATTAAAGACCAATATGGTCTTAAAATCACATAATTGTTTGGGTTGGAAGGGACCTTTAAAGCTCATCTAATCCAACCCCTCTGCAATGAACAGATAACCTTCAGCTAGACCAGGTTACCCAAAGTCCCACTAACCCCACCTTGAATGTTTCCTGGGATGAGGCATCTCAGGGCAACCTGTGCCAGTGTTTCATCACTCTCATTGTAAAAAATTCTTCTTTGTATCCAATTTAAATTAATATTCCTTCAATTTAAGACAATTACTCCTTTTCCTATCACAACAGGACCTGCTAAAAAGTTTGCCTCCATCTTTCTTACACGCCCCCTTCAAGTCCTGACAGGCCACAGCATTGTTTTTTAAACTGCATTACAGAAGCTGCCTGTGGTACATACCTTACCTCATTCCTTGGTCTGGTCAGAAGAGGACAAAGTTGCTGTACTGTTTCTGACATTGCCCAGTTACCCTATCAGACTCCACACTGCAGAGACATCACAAAGCAGTTCATCATCCCTTGTAAGAGAAGGTCCATATCAGCACAGGAAAAAACACATGGAAACAATAAAATAGAAAATATTAAAATAAAAAAAATTGAAAACACTAAAACAAAAAAAAAAGCAAACCATTGAGCACAAAATGACTTCACTAACTGTACTGAGCTTTTGAATCACACCAAACACTGGCATTATGCCTCACTGAGGAGGCAGTTTGCCAGGATATTGCCATGGCGAGCTAATAACCATTCACACACAATGGGCAACAGAGATTAAACCCAAATATTTGAAGGTTTGCTTTAAAAATATTTTTACCATATTTAAGAAATAAAGCAGTATTTTATTCTTTCATACTGAAACTATTAGGCCAATTTCTTCAACACTAAAGTATTTCTTATTCCCACAAGCCACTGCTATATCTGTTTTCCCTCCTGGGTGTCCGGCTATAGTGCCTGTGCACCCTTGTGCAAGCCTACAAAGTCTAGGGAATTCCTTTAAGTCACTCAAGTCCTGTGCAAGGTGTTTATAAGGATTAACCTTTCAAGGACTTATACAGATTGTGGGTTTCTATAAATTGCTTTGAAATACAGTTCTTAGACTGGATGATAACTGATAGTACTGGACAGAGTCACAGACAAGCCTCTCACATTTTCATTTTTGACTATTTCAGCACTGTTGTTTCCTGTTTCATGCTGGAGCCATGGGGTTAAGAGATGTGACAGATTTTATGATGCAGAAAATTTCTTTTCTTAAGGCAAGCTGGCAGAGGTTGTGTTTTCCTGACATCACTATGAATGATTTTGGTGATTTGCTCTTTGCTATCAGTTACTGATGTGGTCATGGAAAACGTGATACAAGACAGAGATTTGGAAAATTTTGTTTTAAAGCTGTGGCTGAAAAGTCTTCTGTCTAACAGTAGAAGTTCCCTCTGGATTAAGTAACCTTTGCAAGTTTTCCACAAACTGATTCTGCCGAATAGAAATTGATTAATGAGCTCAGACAGTGAAATTGTCACTAGAAAATAGCCATTGAGATTCCAGTCAGCAATCACCAGCCCCAGGGTCAAGGAAGACCATGGACCGACTTAGCTGAAAAGAGAGCAGCCTTCATTTGTCTTCTCTCTAACTTCATTTTAACTGTGCCTGATGGCACTGGATGCAGCCAGGAGTCTGCCACCACTTTTTTGATAAACCCATGCACCGAAGGCTTCATAGCTGAGCTATAAAAATTCCTTCAAGGCTATAACTTTATTGGCCTGAACCTCCACTGCCTCTAAGCTTGTGGAGTTATTCATACCTGTGCAAAACTAGAGAAAAGTTGGAATCAAACACAGTGTCGTTTCAGGCATTAGAGGCATCATCCATGATGTTACTTCTAAAGTTTCCTGATACCAGTGTTGTCAGTTTGTTTCCAAAATACACACAGTAGTAGCACCCAGCTCAGTTAAGAGGGTTCACTTCACTTGCACTTCATTCTGCCTCATACCACGACAGCTAATATAATGAGCCATGTTTAATAATAAACCTTCATAACTTCCCAAATGTCAGACTCCAAAGAGCTTCTGTGCACAATGTTCAGCTCTACTCCCAGTCCCCAAACCTCAGAAGTTTGCATCTGCTGGCCTGAGAGACTGTCTTTGCAGTACTAGCTACAGATACTGGAAATTATGTAAAGGTTGCACCACATAGAATCATATTTTATAATATAAGCTGGATTTTTAGAAAGAGAAAAATTTGTGAACCAATAATGAAACAGTTAATGTTTTATCAACCAGTTTTAATTTCTATTTTCCTGGTATCTATTCCATCAGGAAGGAGAGATGTTTTATGTGTGGCATTAGGAAACTTTTTTTTTCTGTGAGATCTTAATACATCGATTCAGAATAAATTCTTTTTTTGTCCTTTAAAAACAATGTATTTTTTAATTATACAACAGTCAAAAAGATCAGTCCTGTGGGTCTTTTATTCAGACTTTCTATCCTCACTCTCCACCTTCTTGACGATTTCCTTCTCCCCATTATGTACTTCTTGGGAAGATGTAGTCTCCAGGGATTCTTTAGGCAGAAGTAATACAGCTTGAAAGTTATTTCACGATGTGAACATTTTTCAGTCCCTGAGGTGTATTTCACTCATTGGGATAGGGAGATTGTGCTCTTATATTTTAAAGTTAGAAGGTTCCCAGTACTCACATGTCTCTAAAGTAAATTGCAGCAAGATATTAAACTCACCAGGTTTCTCTTTCCCACTTGTAAGATCGATGTCAGGAATTTCTTAGGAATATTGTGATGAAAAATTCTAGCTTGTGCATGGATTATGGTGCAGAATTCCTGTAGACTGACTGGTGACATCAGTGCCCATTCTGAAAACCCTGTGCCTATGCAGAGCGCAGTGTCTGAGCTACTAACTTCTACATTTCTATACAAGTCCCTATATTTCTAAATCTGTTCTGCATTTTAGAAAACATTGCACTGCACTGCAAATCAAGGTACCTTTAAAAAATAGCAATAAGTTACACCAAAAAGATCATGTGAAATTAGTTGTATTCAGCACATGCCAACAAAGTTTTTTGTTTTATCCTAACCAGCCAATAAAATAGGAGCAGCTAATTAATGAAAATTAATTTTTACAAATGAAGCACTTTGGAGTAAATTGCAAAGTACTAACAAAGTATATGCACAAATTCAGAATTTATTCCAATGCATACACATAATTTTTGTCTCCGATGCTCTTATTGCAACAATAATTGAACTATAATGAATTTTAAGAGCATCCTGTACCTGAGAGAAGCAGCACTGACAGATGCACAGGTTTTGCTGCCTAGAAATAGAGTATTTCTAGTTATAATGATAGCCAGACAAAAAGCATACAGGCCTGAGTGGCTGCTTTGGCGTTATTTTCATCAGATGTCATAAGGTCCCTGGGTACTTGTACAATCAGTAACACTTCACAGAGCCCTCACTTCTAACAAATAATTAGCTAAAATTGAACCAGAGATTTCTTACATGCATGTCATAGGTTTGATATGAATAATGAGGGAAAAGGTTAACAGCAGGTCATAGACAGGTCCCTATCTTCCAGCTTATTTATTCAGTGAAATGAGAAATTGATCACATTATTTTGTATAGAAGAACCTGATTCATTACAATCAGCTCTGAATTGGCAGTTTTTGCTTTAGGCAATTTCAGAACATTACTTATGCTTAAAGAGTTACTGGTAAGGTCATCTTACAACTTGTAATCACCTCTCTGACCCCTTCATGACCAGAGCTGCAAAAGCTTAAGCATATGTGGAAATTGAAAAAGGCGTGCATGTGAACAGAAAACGAATGGTTAAACAAGGGGAGCTGAACAAACAAACCCATCCAGCCCAAGCAGCGATACCACATTCAGGTGTACTAAAAAATATCAGGAACACAGTATTTCTTGCACATCAAAAATTCCCATTGAGTCTTCCCTAATTTGGCAATACAGTATCGGAGGGAGAATTAATATGATAAGTGCTGTATTAACCAGTGGAGGGCAGGAAAAAGGAAAGGCAAAGGAGACAGCTACAGGTAAGGATCTGGGTTGAAGGTGACACTATGGGGGCTGCAGGGACAGAAAAGGCTGGCTAGTTCTTACACCTAAAAGTAGCAGTGGTCACTACTCCATCTTCTATTGACCCAAACTCCCTCAGCACTATGAACCAAGGATTTTTTATTCTTAAGAAGGTTTATAACAGCTTTCCAGAACTGCTTACACCACAGGATAAGCTCTCCTAGGTGCTCCCTGTCTCAAAGAATGCTTTTGCCTCTTCCTACACCAGTACCACTCCAACCAGGTTGTCTTTTCCAGACACAATGAGGAACTGCAACCCCTGCAGAGCCAGAATCAATTCCTTCCCAATTACAGAGAGACATGGGATAAAGGTAGTGAAAACTGCTCTGTTTGAGGGCCACTGTTATTGAGACCTTGCAGAGTGCTGCTGCTGGGCTCTGGGCTGGGTGGTAGATACTCACTGAAAGTACAAGCTCCTCTTTAAATAACAGAAGTTATTTTCTTTAATTTTTTTTGAAAAACTTAGCTCCTGAATCAGGTTATGCACCCCACTGTGTGTTTTAAGGAGAATAGTGGGGAAACTGTAATAAGTGTTTGAGAAGGGGGGTGGAAAAGAAGCAGGACAGAACTTCAGCTGATTTATGACTAAGGGTGTTAAGTGGTACAGAATTAATTGCTTAGCATATGCCATTCATTAAAGCAGCCATCAAAGAGCAACAAGTACAAAACAAAGAAATACTGCATGTACGTTACAGTTGGAATAACTTCTTAATTATGCCTGTTAGCTCCATTATCGCCACTTCAAAGCATAAGAAAGTGGTGCTTTAAAAATCATTCTGGTGGGTAACTGAACTAGGACATGTTCAAGGATATACTAAATATAATCTACACATGATTCTTTTTAAGTACCTAAGTTCCATATACTTGGGAAGCTAACATTCAAAAAAGAACTTCAGCATCTAAAATGAGAGTAAGAGGACTTCTTTGGGCTTCTACAGCCAGTAAAGGAATTCTTCGAACTCCTCCCTGATCCCACAGTTGCTAGAAGTCTATAATTGGTTACAAGTCTCTTAATAATGTTTACTGAGTGCTTAATAGTCTGTTTTACACTTGATGAAACAGCCTTCTCACCAGCAGAAGGAAGTACCTTGAGGTTATCGAGCAGCTAAACAAAACATGATCATCAAGAAGGCAGCTGTCTCATGTTCCCTAAGAAGCAAGTCTTCCAAAGCACAGCAGTCTGGCAGGGGTTATCAGAACTTGTCCAATGTATGGCTGCAGGAGAAAGGTGTGATCAAAGAGAGAGACATCTCAATTTTTTTAGTGGGTGAATGAGCACAGGCTCAAAAACCATCCTTAATCTGAGAGAATCCAAAAGAGTTTCTTGTCTTCCAACCCTTGGTCACAAAATAGCTATTGGAAACATAGTTGTGGAGATGCAGTTTCCTTCTGAAACTTCCCCAAAAATAGCAGTTAAGAATGGTTTAAAACATGCCTGTAACAGTCACGTAAGTCAATGCTGGCAGTGGGGCAGGTGAATGTTGTTTTATATTCACTAGAAACTGGATGACACCTGCAGCTTAATTTACTGAGATTTGTTCAACATTCATAAGGAAAGTGGTTGAAAAGAAAAGAGTTTAACCAAAAAAAGCAGCTAGGAAACTTAAGGAAATCTCAGTATTTCACTAGTAAACTCTACTTCACATATTTTTGTGGATATATTTTATCCAACTTTCTTGGCACATGATTAGCTTTTCTGGTCAATTTTCATGAAATATGTAATTAAAAGGTTAATAGAAGCAAAACTAAGTATAAGCTACATATTTCATGTATTCCATTTCAATATATCTAATGCTTTCCCTTTTTCTCACGTGTATTTCATTTGGCATCAAGTAGCAAAGGAAGAACTTTCCACGTCCTTCCAGTCTCTAAAATTGTCACCCTTATGCAATCTCATTTAAGACAAAGTTTCTTCCCTTCGTTTAGGCCTTGTTTTTTTTCCAGGCTGCTGCTTATGCTCCTTTACACACCACCCACATAGATTTAAACCTTCTTTTGTACGAGTGTGTGGCAGCTTTAGATCTGGCCAAAGCTTTTCTCGCTTTGAACGGGCTCTCCATCTCTTCACGGGCAGGGAGGGGAAGCCCAGCTGCCACAGACACACCAGAGCAAAGCAGGTCTCTGTCAACCCCACCCCTTTTCCAGAGCTTCGACTGTGTCAGCACGCTGGATTTGCTATTTATATCTGCTGGGACATACAGTATTTGAAACAACCAGGCATTTTGCAACAATTCTAAAAGCCAGACACTTTTTTTACTCTGGTTAGCACAAAAAATATGTCCGTCTAAACAAAACAGTGCATATATGCACAGTCCCTTCCCAGCCTCGGAGTGCCACGGGTGCTCTCCTGTGCCACCAGCTGTAATGGAAGGCTAAAGAGGGAACTCTCCTGCTGAGAAAACTCCCTTCACCTCTGTAAGGTCTTTCAGTCCTGCTCCTACTAGACTGAATAACTTTAAGGACTTTGCAAACCATTAGGAACTGAGCTCTAACTTTTTTTCCTGTTGGAAATTTTCCGGTTGGACAAGTCAAGCTTCCTGTTGTGAAGTCAAAGTAAAAATTGTTCTGAGATGCTCCTACAAGAACAAGAGCTACCAAAATTCAGCAATGATAGTTTTGTTCAACATAGGAACAGCCCTGAAAAATGCCATTGACATAAAGAGCACGCTACACATTCAGATGGTAAAAGCCAACATCTACGGAGACAACATAAAGACCATGAATTAGCCTTGTGAAAGTGAAAAGCATTTTTCCCCTTTAGAACTAGCATCTTTAACCAGTAGTGGTCCTGGGCCCAAAAATGAATAAAAAAATTAATTATAGCAAAATATGAATGCCAAGAAGTCAACAGCTAAAGTATCATTTCTCTGAATAAATACAGAACTAGAATCTTGTTGCATTTTCATCCAAATATATGTTTGCAAAAGTCTCAAAATTTTGTGGAGTCAAGAGTTCCATGTTGCATTTATGGCTTCCAGGATGGATTCATCACAGAGATAAAATTATGAAAAAGAAAAGTGAGTATTCTATCTAAATAAATCTAAAATTAAGTGATGCGATATAAACCTACTTTTTCAAAGAATTTGAAAGGATTTCTGCTCAAACTCAGGGTGATGACCCATTTTCAAGCTTTGAAGGCTGCACAAAGCAAAATGGTGATTTTTTTCAGGCTAACTGTAGACAGACCTATGCCATGATAAATTGTACATCCAGCTACAAACCTCAGAGGCCTAAAAAAATAGTTAACATCCTATTTCTACAACACCAGTATTATAGTCTTTCTTCAAACTTTCCTAAATCCCTGTAATAAATGGAAGATATTTCATTTTAGACACTCGCAGATTGCATAATGAGTTAAGCCTCTTTACAGTTTATTTTAATAAAGCACAGCTTTCTAAATATACAGAGGCTATAAAACTTGCAGGTTGGAGCAATAATATGTTTAGTAGCCTTGCTTTATAAAGTGGAAATGTTTGCATGTCTCAAATTACGAGCAATTTAAAGTAGGAAGTAAGCAAACTAGCTCTTGTGTTATGAAGCTTGACATTGTTAAGCCTTAAGAGAACACATACTTCAAAGTCACACAGACTGAAATATGTTCTGTAAGCTTGGCAAGAGGACCAATGCCATAATGATGTACTGCACAAAAATCACTGCAAATTTCCATTTCTCTGTGAAGTCGCCTTGCTGTAAACTTTAAAATTTTACTGCTGCTCCTATTTTTAAAATGAATTCATTACTCATATTCTTATAAAAAGACCAGGGCATATGAAAAAGATAAGAAAGCTTTCCTTTGGATATCAACTAAGAAAAGTAGTAACTGTAAACTATAAATGGTAAAAATATGTATCAGTGTTTAAATGATCGGACTCAGAAATATCACTTGACAACAAATATTTCAAAGGTAAATTACTATTCTTTTCCTCCACACTAATATAATTGTGGAGACTCTTCTTTCTTCTTCATGAATTTGGCGCTAATTTTGCATTGACACCTGTGTCTTTTCTGCTCATAAACAGCAGAATTCAAGTCAGTGATACCACTTACATACCTAAATGTAATAATTCCTAGTTTTTAATGTAATTTCAGTTAAAAATAAATTAATATTAAATTATTGTTTATATGAAATACAACAAAATATTAAGAATCAACTAGAAACATAACATAAATTTAAAAATCTCAACCTAAGCAGTCTCTGATTGGTCTGTCAAATCAGCCTGGAATATTGTGATTTTTCAAATCTATACCTACTTTATTTCAGAGTATAACTGATTTGAAGATGCACCCACCTGGACCTAAAAAGAATTATTCTCAAAGAGGTCTACAGCATGACATATGTATACATGTCCAAGACTAGAGTGCTCCATGCATAAATATTTAGAAAAAGAAATGTTATTCTTCAGTTCATTTAATAATCTGGCTGCAAATAAGATGCCTACAGGGAAATTAACAGTGTAAAACTGTATCTAAAGTTTTTCAGAAAATGAGTAACTCTTACTAGGGATCATTGCTTGTTTTGTGTCCATTATAATGAACAAGTAACTCTCATTTTTTATAATGGTTCTAAAAATCTTCACTTTAAAAGTTGTTCCAATTGGAAGAGATAAATATTGTGACACAATGTATTCAAAACTATGAACCTAGCTGCAAATTCCCCCAATTTTTAAAATTTCAGCCTGCTCTGTTTGAAATGTGAGTTGCATTTAATGAACCTTCTTATTTTTCCTTTGTTCCTTTAGTACTCATTTAGATGAAAGTCACTGGCTGATGTTAGACACTTTTATCACATACCACGCTGAATCTTATACATAAAATGTTGTTGGGGCCTTATAAAAATAAAGATTCTTGATGAATTGTCACCATAGAATTGAGTTACTATTTCTATCCTTTCCATTGGCACTAAACTACAGTTAAAAAAAAAAAACAACAACAAAGGCAGAAGAAGGTGTTCGTGAACAGCTCCTCCTCAAGTATTTTGGAAAAGAATATCTTTCCTAAAGCTCTTTTATTTTGATATATACAGGGTAGGTCTGTGAGAACAGAGGTGCTGCTTTTGGAAATACTTAGTGAACAGAGAGAGATGGCAGATCTTCCATGGGATATATCTGTTTCTGAGAGTTCATTACACGTCATACAGGACACCATTAGGAACAGACAAGGATGACACACTAAGCTAACTGAATGAGATATTCCAAAGTGACTGAATCCTGAACCACGGTGGTGCTTTTGAAAATCCCTGTCTGTGTGCCTGAACACGACAAATGCCAGAGCATTTTAGCAGCCCTGACGTGTAATCAGCGCTGCTTCTGTAAGTCAGCTTCAGAGCTGAAAGACTGCTAGCACGATATGACTGTCAGGAAGAGAAATTAATGCATATGAAAAATAGTTGAAGTTTTTAGCTCATCTTCTGGCAAACTCAGGCCCTTTGATGAGGGACTAAAGCTGCTGAGTGCAGGGAGTCACAGAGAGGCCCTTCCCTGGTCCAGAGGAGTTTGCTGAGCCGCCGGGGGAGCCTGGACCAGAGCCTGTGCTGCTCTGGGCTGCTGCAGCCGACAGCTGCTAAGGGACTACCAAATTTCTGTACTACATCATGATTCATGATGCAGGTTTTCTCACTGCTCTATAGAAGCTGACGGCAGCCCTCACAAATTAAATTTTATTTAGCTGAGTGTAGAACATGAAGGAACAAAAACTTGCACAGTGAGTTTAAATAAGCTGGTGTGGAAGCAGACACGTAGCACAGGCCTTTTGAGTATCCACACCTTTGCTTATATGCCAGGAAACTGAACCTTCCTTTTCAAACAATCAGAAAGTGATAGCAGCAGCAAATCAGTCTTTGTTCAACCAAAGCTACAGAACTCTTCTCTGTGCAAAATTAGATCTCTCCGGACACTATCTCTCCAAGCATACATGATGTATGCAGTTTGCCTTTTTTCTAAAAAACAAGAAACATTAGCCAATTCAGCAGAAAGAGGGCTTTTGGATTTCTGTGGGCTCATATCATCACAAAAGGAATTGACTAGTTTGATCCAGACCTTATGCAGGTGATGACAGGTCTGTACTGCGGATTCTGATATAATAAGCAGCTCCGATTTGCTATAAAATAAAAACTGCATCTTTATGGGTCTGGGGTTTAATTTGTTTGGTTTGAGTTTTTTTGTTTGTTGGGGTTTTTTTTTTGTTTTGTTTGCTTTTTTGGTTTTTGTGTTTTGGTTTTGTTTTTTTTTTTGTTGTAAGTCATGTGCATTGAGCATCAGAATGCTTTGTCAGATAATGCTTTCAGTTGATGCTTTTGGAGACCTGAATGCATGTAGCTCCTGACAATGATTATATGCACGTGTTCCATATAATTCCAAAAGCACACCCATTATGAAAGATTAGTACAGTTGTGCTTATGATGTATTTAGGTCATCTGTTACTGAATATTTCTACTGTCAGTACAACAAAAGTGTGATGATCACAGTTAAAGCTTAACAAAGAAAATGCTGTCAGGCAATTAGTAAGCTGAAGTCAGCAGTACTAAAGTGAAATATATCATGTTTGGAATAGCACAGTGGTTTGCTTGTGATAAATGTTGAAACAGGTCCTCATACACAGAACGTATCCTAGACTTGGAAAAGAGTTTAGCATCTGAAAAAAAACCCCGAAAAAACAATCCCACCAAAAAACCCCAAAAAACAAAAAAAAACCCGCAAAAACAAAAACCAACCAAACAAACAAAAAAACAAGAAAAAAAAAAACAAAGAAAAACCCAACAGAACTTTAACTTCTTATTATATTTCTTACTTTTCTTTACAAAGTCTTAGCCACTGGCATCTAGAAAAGTATTTACTCATTATAAAACTTTTGTTGTTTATGAAAAGGTAGCAGCCCACCTCAGGAGAAGACCACAATACAAACGTGTATCTCCTTGAGAGTCTATCAAATAAATAATCTCATAAACTGCAGAAATTGTAAAAAAAAAAGTTAATTTTATTCTTGAAAGAAAATTATGTAAAAAATATAAAAATAATAATTTGGCCAAACCTGGTAATACTAGGCTCTCCATTCCATTAGAGGAAATAGGAAGGTAAAGTCAATTCAAGATGAGCAAGGTGTCTTTTCAAAGTCTCTAAGCCTTTCCCACTGAAAAATAAACAATTAAGAAAGCTGTGATATATGTTTTAGAAAGGAATAACAGTTAAATTGAAGTACAGTCTGATGAAGTATGATTTCATCAGAATTTAGTCAATACTCGCTGATTTATACCAGGTCTCAGTTTGTTCTAAAAGGTTTAACTGGCCCCATTTTTTGTCAGACTTCAATCTTCCTTAGCCTAGTTGTCATACCTATGGCAACAAATGCTGCTATATCATGGCCTAAGAAGAGAGGCCAGATCATTCCTGACAAAAAATGATGGGTGTTTAAAACCACTGAAATACAGTTCAGTGAGAGAATGGGCAAAATGAGACGAGCTAAAGCAAAAATAATGCAGGTCTGGAACAGAGAGAAAAAAAATTCCTTATTGTACTCTAGAACGGACTCAATTATTGGAAATATTCTCAATATCAAAACCAACATAATGTGAAAAATTCCTGGGCAATATACAAAACAAAGTTCATACTGTGCCTTGAGCTACAGAGAAGTAAATTCTGAGCCTGTTAACCCTTGAATGCTGGAATGCTAGTGCACAATACAAAACTGAAAGAAATTCAGCAAAGCAAATGTTTTGGCGGCATTGCTCAAAGCAGCAATACCAAATGCTTGGCAAGTTAACAACTATGGAAGGTACAACTGTTTTCACTTACACGAACGGTACAGATCAAAAAAAAGTAGTAAAAATCGCTTGGCAAATCAAACTTTCTCTCAGTAATATTTGTGATTACAAGTCTTAGATTACTGGAAAGGATGAACACTGGGAGGAGTGAGCAAAGGAAGTGGTAAGAGCTGGAGCTCGCTGTGTAGGAGAACCTCCTTCTCTCTGCCCGTGCTGGTCAGATCCTTCCCCCACGCTCCCCGTGAGCAATCCACGACGGCGACCAAGAAGGAGCAACAAGGAAGCCACACCCTACAAATCCTGAATCACACAACCACTCTATAGCTGTTACAATAAGCTGGCAAGTGCTCTCTGATTATCTTTGGTATTGTTCTGTGCAGTTTGTGCCTGTAATGGAATCCATAAGTTAAGAATTCCCTGGCACTTGACATACGCTGCAGAGTTCAACAGTGACAAACCCACACAGAGTTGTGCATACGGCCCAAAGCTTTTTCAGGCTGTCTTTTCGGACAGGCAGACATTAAGCAGAAGCTTTGGGGGAGTCCACCACTGTTATTCCATAGAAAGGGAAGAAGCTGTCCTCCGGCAGCTTTCTTGCAAAAAGTTCTACATCCCCATGATTGTGATCTCTTTTACAGGGGCGCTGACTCTGTCTGTGGCACACTCATTAAGGTCATATCACTGCCCTTCCCCATTCATGATTTTCAGGTGCTATGCAGACAGGTAGAACCAAAGTGCTCAGATGTTCATGGCTCCATTCGCATCTGCAGAAAATCATCACAGAATCTTTTTAATGGCAGACGAACTAGTATGACACAATGTCTGTGAACACTTGACACTGAATTATAATTCACCATCTATTTTTAATGATATACATGCCTTTCACTATGGTGGTCAACAGTGTTTCAAAAAAATTCTGATTTTTTTTTTTTTTCTGAAGGAATAATCATTCCATTTTCTGTGAAGTTCTGCTTTTTGTTTCCTAATTCTACAATTCCACTTAGTTCTAGTGGGAAAGTTCTTCTCCCAAAGGAAAATACATCTCTTAGGCAGCTGGATAGACCTCTGCTGCCTTTGCTTGCAGCCTTGAACTGACCTTCTCTTCCCCTACAAGTGCCAAGACAACAGCCAGAGCACACCGTGTTCCACCTGTACAGAGCATATGGTGTCCTGGGACAGCAAAACCTCTGCTCCTAAAATTAAAACTTAAAAATTAGAGAAATCACTTCCTAAAGCAGTCAATAACCTGTCAACTGTCAGAGGAGAGGCAACCATGGTATCTGTGAAAAGGAAAGAAAAGCAATCCAATGCTCAAACTATTCCACAAAGCAGAAACTGTGTAACGTCACTGTCTGAGGGCAGAACTTGAAAGATATTTGTGAAGCTCCAGATACACAGACTTCACTTCACTTTTTGCATATATTTAAAAATTCCTCAGTCTCTAATCCAGGTTACACTTTACTAATCCATTTTCTCTCCACTCCTCAGTGAAGCTCTGTCTTACATTCTGCCCTCTGCCAGACACAGCTGCATAAGCTCCCTCCCCTTCTATCTCCTTACACAGAACAAGGACCTATGCTTCTGTTTAATACATATTAATTGCTTTTAATGATATTTAGCGGTGGAAAAAAAATATTCACCAAGTCCCATATATCTAATAATTGTAAGTGTTGTGCAAAGCACATCTCAGTAATTCTGCAGGACTTAGAGCTATGATAGGATTGAGAGGATCGACAGTCACCTGAGCAGCTGCGTGCTTCAATTCATTCTACTTATTTTCCTTATGGGATGTCTGCTTCATTTTTTAATTATGTGCTATGGAACATGAGGAGGGACCAGACTTTCTTTGACAATCTGAATTGTTTTCTCAGGACACTGGCCAACACTGACAATATGCTATTTCTCAGGATGAATTACCTTGATAGGCAGAACTATAATGATATCAGGAAAACAGCAGCCCCAACATTAGTAATGACAGCATCTTCCTCTCACTCAGACTTGAGTGGTGGCCTGAAGAACTTCCATTTACTGGTAAGAAAGACACTGGAGGCACATAGGTTCAGTCCAAGCAGGTTACTGTTTTCCTGCTGTTTGTTTGGGTGTTTTTTCCTTATTCTTCACTTTTGTGATCTTTCATTTTGGATGTGCTGAATTACCAGGAAAGGAAAACTGCACTTACCAAGTCAGCACAATGAGTGAAATCAGAATGACAGAAAAGTACACGCAGTGTCAGGACAAGAATGCTAAGAATACGAGTTCTGGAGTTGTGTTAGTCTGAGTATCCCAAAATTAGCTTTACATTCTTTTAAATTATTTCCAGAAAGATTTTACAATGCTTTTCTACCACAAATACAGAGAAAAATCCTAACTCCATGAATAGCATTTGGCCATAGGCAACACCAGATCAGGCCACTGCCAAAGCAGCAAACTCCCATGGGGCAGTACAATAACTGCAGTGCAATGACTTTTGTCCATGCTTGAACCCTACAAAACCAGGCTCGGTACTGATAGTGCTAAAGGAGGAGTCAGGATCTGACAGGAGGCTGCAGCCATCTGTGGGAGCCCTATTCAGCAACAGATTTCAAATTCACTGTTACCAGCTCCACACCCTGCAGCCTCAGATGTGTCCCTTTCTTCCCTCTCTCTTTCTCCTTTACAGGAATGACTCAATCCCCTTTCTCAGGGACAGCAAATCTCAAATTTGTTTTTACTACTTTGAGTAGCTCCTTCTTGATGTCCCAGGGACTACAGAGAAGGCAGTTACATCTTTGCTCTTTATCCAAGCTATGTGTGCCTTTGAAATCAATGTCAGCAGCAGGAGTAGAAGGTGAGATTTTAGGACTTAACTTCACTATCATATACAAATATACAGGACCATCTGACAACCTCAGAGGGATTTTTGACTTTCTGCCCTGATAATACCCTGCATACCGTGGCAGGAGAAAGTGAGATATTTAACATCCACAGCTGACAGGAAACCTAACCCCTGAGTTTCCACTCCTTCATTTCTGCTACTGCTGTTATTATTATTATCATCTCACTTATCCAGTAAGCTATTCCCTTACCAGGTTTATGATGATGTAACCACATTGTCTTCAACTGAGTTAATGATTTATACTAGCATAAAAGAAAAGGCTAGCCTAATAAATATCTACAAAATGAGAATAAAGACCAATTAGTACTTGCACAGAAGCTGTTTGCACTAAAATTAATTCTATCTGCAGTAAACCTAGACAGCAGACAGAAATGTCAGTAGAAAACAGGATATTTTATTTTGTTTTTCTCTTCCTACTTACTCTACTTAAAGGATATATGTTTTTTCAGTCGATGCTATTTGTTAAAGTTGTCATTTAAAGTAAATGGATTAAGCCCAGTTCTGCCAGACAATGTGTGCCATTCAAGAACCCTGCAGCATGAAAGCATCTTTCCTGAGTCTACAGATTTCTGCACAGCAAGTGTTCTTCCAAGGTTTCCCAGCATTTGTACATATCGTCTCACACCACAGCCTGAGCTGTTACAGAGAGACCCTGGTACCCTCCACACAAAGGTCATGGGCCACTGTTATTGACACATGCCTTTAATCCCTGGGATGCTTCAAAAGATGAAGATTAGCAGCAATCCTCAGAACTCACACCCAGGAGATAGCGATTTGTCAAAAAGTTGATTTTATTGATGCTTACAAAAGAAGGAGAGTATGTAATTTATCTAATAAAAGTCAGGTCTTGTTTGCCTAGACTCCAGAGTTTTGACAGTTCCCTCGTTGAAGTGTTTGATGTTGAGTTTCATATAATAAATGCAAATTTTTCATCAGCTATGCATCTCCTTAGAAGCAACTGGTATTATTGTGTGGATTTTCTTCCTTGGTTTTCTCCAGAGTTTTTCCTCTTAAAGTCTTTGTTTCCTTTAGAATTCATTATAAATGACATAATTATATGTCTTTTTCTCCCTTGATTGAGAGCATTTCTTACAGATGATGATTTACCATTTGGAAATTACAAATAGCATGAATAGATACAATTATTATATTGCAGAATTTCCCTTAAAATCCAGAAATGTGGTTCAGCTGAACTATTTGTAAATGATAAGTAGGCAGGTCACATTATTTCCTCTAATCGGCATATGACCCCTGATGCAAACTGAAGTGTTTCCTCAAACTGGATTAGAACATTTCCTCTGGAATATTGAATAGATTTAAGATTGAGATGAGCAGAAATTGTCATGGAATACAAGGAAAATAACTAATACAAGTAAAAATAATGACTTTTATGAGAATTCTTTCCGGCAATCCCCTTGTTTCAGTAAGGTAGTGTTCCAGAGTCAGACCAAAGCACATCTATTGAAAACCTTCCTACCAATTTTGACTAGACCTTGGCCCAAGTATACAAAAAATTTCCAGTAACAACTTCTTCAATTTTTGAGTCCCATTTTCCATAGAAAGAACAGATTACAAAGTTTAAGTGTAAACCATTGTTGTATGGGGCTAGAAGTCCTTCATAGGGTCACTTGTCATCACAGGATTTACTTCTGGAATGCTTGGATGTGTCTTGTAGGTGATTCTCTATAGCTTAAGAAGATGAACCAAAAATAACATTTTTATTTGTCACACATAAATTCTAGAGTATTTCTTGTTTTGTTTCTGTTCCTATGGAACTGCCAGAATGCAAATGTTTTCTGCTTTAGAAACGTTTAAAAAAACCCGTAAGTAATTTGACACTGGAGTTGATTAATTAATGAAACAAAAGCCCAGGGACACTTTCATACATATGATTGCATGTGTCCATTATTGTGTTAGTTACTGCTGGTACCCATCCTCAAAAAGGGCTGCAGCAAAGTCTGCTACAGAAAGCATGGCCTGAAGCCCACCGAAATCAATCTGAAAATGCAATGACTTCAAGAGAGTCCTGTGTGCAACAGATGGCTGTTAACAGCCAGTTCTGAGTGTTTGAAACAGGCTCATCCTGCCTTGGAAAACGAGAGCCAGAGCATCCATTAACGGAGCGAGGAGAGGAGGTGAGAGGACCAAGGGAATTAAAGATCAAAGAGCTGCAATTAGGCAATGTTAATGAGGAATAATCCCAAAAGGTTTCCACTTCTGGAAAAAGCCTTGGGTTTGTTTTATAAACAGAACTCTGTGTAATGTAGAGCCATCTCTCCACAATCCAGATTGTTTTCAGGCTCCAGTCTCTGCCAGGGAGCCTTGTTAGGGCTGCTAACATGTTAAGCATACTCTGAGTGAAATCCAAGTCAAAGCTCATATTCATTTTTGTCTGTGCAGGGCTAGGCCAGGGCTTAGGACTTCTTCATATCCTGCTCAAAATGTCTAATATGAAGTCCTCTCTTTTTCATCAAATATTTGGAACTAAAAACAAAGACACCCCAAAATATTCACATCATGATATTTTTCTGAGGTGTGTAAAAAAAATTTGCCATTCCTTTGATTGTCTTCAGTCTTCAAATAAAGTAATAAATAAATAAATAAGCACCAAACTCTACAACTCAATCAATTCTGATGCCATAGTTTGCTACTCCAGGAAGTAATGCACAACAAACTTGACTCACAAAGAACTGCCTGCAGTTTATCTAAAAAAATACTGCAAAAGTCCCAGTCACTCCTACCTCATCCCTTCTCCTGGTCATACACTGCTATTTCTTTGCTTCTTCCAGCACTGGCATTTATCTGATCAAGTCGATCAACTCACAGAAAAGAAACCCCATAAGAAGCAACAAATCTGTTGGAACGTGATACAGACACAATTCAAATGCTAAGCATGTTAAGAGGAGGACTCATTCTGTGGAGATGTGTTGCTCCATATAAAGAAAGAAAACCCCTCCAGAGCCAAAGCCTGATGACAATAAGAATGTAAAAATTTTAGCTTCTACAGCAACCCCAGCCAAATAATCCCAAAAATTTAAGAAACAGATTCACACTGAGTTGAATTTCTCTGCTGCTTCTGAGAGTAAGTCCTGCTCCTCCATACACCTTCCCTTATTGTCACTCATCTGACTTGTCTGAGTCAGTACAGTTTGTGAGACCTCAGAAAACCATAACCTTCTCTGGGTGGGGAACTACTTTTGCCAGGTGATGAGTCAAAGTATTTCAAAAAAGTAGCAGGAAGATGTGGCAGAAGTCCCAACAGAGGGACAGATACTGACCACTTTCTTCTCCTGTGGTTAATGTGTACACACCTGTCCGTTAGGTCTAATGCAATTTAACCAAAAATAAAAATACAATTTGCCAATTAGCTAGAATCTGTAAGAAGACCTGTTATCAATGTTTGTCCCACTGGCCTAAGTAACTGAGCCACTGTAAGGAACACAGTGTCCCAGAAAAGCTGAGAATGATGTCCAAATACTCGATGACAACCAAACTGTTCCCTCTGGACACGTCCCTTGTGCCGGGAGGGACAGACTCCTGGCAAAGGAAACGTACCAAGTGTGAGGGATGATCCAAATGGTGGAACCATGTCAACAGCAGTACAGACCAGTGGCAAAGATTGCCTGACTGGGTACCACCATCACAGCTGAGGCACAGCATTTATGGACAGAGATGATAAATACTAGAAAGGACAAAAAATCAGAAAGATTGTTCTCAGGAAGGCTGGAAAATCACATCTGTTCTAAGTGTGAAACTTCTAATGTCCATGTATTTTTGTTTCTAACAGACTGCCCTTTAATACATTGTTTATATTTTAACTGAAAAACAAAAGTGAGATATTCCGCTTTCTAAAGGAATGAGAAAAGTAATGATCTCTGAGTGCGAGAGAAACAATTTTTCATCTGGATGACCAATACTGGTTACATTATTTTCTTGTGCTCTTCCATAAGTCTGCTTTCTGAGTCCTATATCCAGGCTAGGAGGGATCTTTATGTTTAAACCATCAGGGGTCTGCTGGTGCCTTTGACTTCTACATGTCACATCAATATTAATGGCTGTTGGGTCCTCTGATATGAGAAATCCCTAATGACTTCTGAAGATCAAACACTAAATTAAAACAACAGTTTTATCTGAAGTTCCAGCCATTATCTTCCCTTTCAATTTTTTTTTTTAAATTATATGATAGAAACACATCTTGTGTTTAATAACAATATCCTGCAGAGTTCAAAGTAATTTTCAAATCATAATATTTTTAGCTTACTGAAACATGTTTTTGGGAAAAAATTCTTATAAAATTCAAAATAATCTACAATTATGAAGAGAATATTTTAAAATCTGGGGGAGAAATAAATATTTTATTGTGAACCTGCAAAATGGAGACAACTATGAAAGCTTAAAATGTTTCACAAAATAATTTTTGTGTTTTTCAACCAGCTCTAGTTACGCACTTATTACAGTAAAGCAGCTTTTAAAAAGCAGCTGTGTTTTCCACCAAGGGGTGACAGCATTTCATTGTGGGGATAATGTGTGTAAATGATCCCTTCATTATATAGGGTCTGATCTTGCATTCCTTGTGCATCCTAAGTTCACACTGAAACTAGCTGTGTGCTAACAAAAGTATTCCAGACAAATTCTAATGGGATAATTGTGCCATTATTGCTACCTCAATTTCCCTTGTTTCATTTGGATTCGGCGTTTTCCTTTCTGCTATTGAGCCAAAGTCTTCAGAAGGAGTTTTGCCATATAAAGTTGCACAATTTTGGTTTGACTTGCTAAGATTTTATGCACCTTGGTACATTTTCCAGCTGGGGCAAGTGCCCTTCAGCAGCAGAGAAACTTTCTCCCTTCCATGTTGCGGGATCTGGCAACTGTTCAAAAGCAAACCAACACGGTCCAAGATAGATCAGAAAATAAACATTTCTGCCCAAATGGAAACACAAGAAGTCACTCAGGTTCTGGAATATGGTCACCCAGCCTGGAATTTAGCTGGGATACTTGATCAACACAATTGCCGTCACAGAGACTACCTCACTGGTCAGTGGACATTTTGCTTTGACACAGAAGCATAAACTTCAGTGTATGAGTTTATGTAGGGCAAAGTAATTGCTGCAATCATATCATTAAAATTTTCCAAAAAAATTATTTTCCTACCTCAATGGTGATCTTAAAACCTTTAAGTCAAAGATAAAACATCCATGCATTATTAGGGTCTGCATATTCACAGTTTGAGGATGTCTTACAATGAAAACGTGAAATTATTTCACATTAACAACCAAAAAAATCAGGGATTTTTCAGGGAAGGCAGATAAAAATGCAGATTTTAAAGACCAGAACTACCATACTTCTTGGTGAAGAGTAAGTTAAGCACATGGTAAAAAAGAAAAAAAAAGAAAAGAAAAAGAACATGCCCATATTAAATTATTGCTTACAGAATCAATAATATAAAACATATCTCCATTATGCCACGGTTTAATTGAAACTTCATTTCTCCAAATCTTGCCAGAAAAACCGGCGAATATGGCTACAGAATTCATGCACCCACTTTTTATCTGCATGACCTGCTTCCAGAGCTAAGCCAAGTTTCATTAAACATTATTGGTCTCATAACTTTTTTTTCTCTGCCAAAAGACTCCCATATGGCACCAATATCAAGATAAAATTGTGGCCGTGCAAAGTTTTTCCCACTCTTAATTTTTTAAAAAAAAAACGTAAAGTGATTTTATGGCAAAGTCAAAAACTGTCGAGTATGATAAGATGTCACTTGATAAAAGTCTCGTGGGCAGTTGTGCTAGTTCTGCCACGGGGTGTTTTTATCTGAGAGATGACACACGAGATGTTCTCATGTCTTATGCACGGGACTGAGCTATACCAGCTCAGTGCAATATTATCCACTTCTTGCAGGGTGCTTTGCTAACACATATTGTGGTATTAAGGAATTCTTTTGTATTACTGTGGCATCTGCTAAAAATGTCAGATGTGATCACAGGCCTTGCAAAACAAGTATTTTAACAACCAAAACCTTATGATAGGTTATATTTCAGTGACTTGGAAACAACACTGCATTATCTGAGAAAACAGCACAGATGTTGCTTAATAAACTGCTCAGTTTATGCATTGTATTAACCTCATGAAACATTTATGCAAATCTTGCATTAACAAAAGGTAAAAGAATCATTAAAGGTTATGAAGAAAACAATGTGACAACCTTTGTTTTTACCTCCATGTTTTATGGGGGCATTTTAACTCTTAGGGGTTTCTGTTTAGGAAGACACAAGGGCATTATAGATTTTCATCTATTTTGTTTTCAGTTCTGCTATCATTCCTTCCAGCTGATTTCACATTTTATAATGCTAATAGTGGGTGTATGGTTTTGAGTTTCTCTACTGTCAGCTGGTCAGTAGGTCCGGGGGATATATTTAATGGAATCTGACAGCTGATGGAACTGATCTCATTGAAAGGGGATTTGATATGTGGGATGAATGTGGTGACCCTCAATTCGACATATTAATGACCATTATTATTCAAACTCTTGCAGCCAATATAACTCTTTTTCTTGGACACAGCAGTACATGTGTATAAAAGAAATGACTTATGGATGAGTTAGTCCATATACTCGTTTGAGTGTCATTTAGATAGCATGTCAAAACAGATTAGCTATTTTACCCCAAGATAAAATTAAAGGAAAAGCCTTTGTACTCTGTACACTTGTAAACAAAGCAATGATAAAAATGAGTAGTTTCACTCGACTGAGTGAGAAATCCAGCAAATACACACACCTCCAGCTGTGGGAAAAAGAGTTCTGCACTCTGGGCCATCGAAAATAAAACTCAGCAGCCAGATACTGCAGCTGCAACCAACAGGTCCTCCTCTGCTACAGGTCACCCAAAGAAGTTATATGCGCTCTTTGTGCACAAGCAGCTTTTAGAAAAAGAGAAATGTATCAGCCTTACTTTATACAAATCAGAATTTAGGCAACTAAACTAGCAGAACTTCACATTCCGCATTGACTCGTGACAAAACATTTATTGTTTCATTTAATTTCTGCTGGTAGGCAAAATATGGCCCAATCAAAGCTGTGCATGATGGGACCAATAATGCCATTCAAGATTCAAAAAAAATCCTGAGATTCCTGCCATCTTTAGGCAGAAGGCAAGCTGGTCACAGATGCTTTAACAGATGTGTAGAGGACACAAAAGAAAATCTTAATATATGAGCAACAAACACAAGGAACCATTTGATTTTAAATTATGAGGTACTGCTACTTTTTCAGGTCACAAATATAAAATCTATTATTGATCCTGAGCATTGCCTCCTATTTTGAATGTCTTTTAAAGCCAAGGGCACTCTAATGCCATGTAATCAATAACTGCTTTCACATTTTTGACGCGAATATGCAATTTGCTTACAGATTTTAAAGGCTGCTAATGTACATTGCCTGTTCTTTTCTACCATGTCTGAGGAGGGGTGATGTTCTACAATATTTAGTCAGGGTGCCTGCTGTGCTGGGCAGGACATTCAAAACCTTTGCAGCCTGTTTTATGGCCCTGGTGGTGCATGAATAATAAAAGCACATTGCATTTCTCTCCTTTCCTGCTTTAACAAGCTCTCCAAAGCGGGGAGAGAGCTCTGAAAGGAACCAGATAAAATGAAGCCACCACCAAAATAATGCACTGAGACACTTGACCTACACATGTAAGTATTGCAGCATATGAGGAATGCGTCAATAACCTTAAAGTTATTAAGGAAACCATCTGAGAAGGAGGATGTAATTAGATCATAGCAGTGAGGCTCACATTTGGTTCCCATATTTTTGAGGATTCAGTCAACCTTTAGGATATCTCAATTAATATATGGTTTGAAAGGCTTAACCAGATGATGACACTCAATTACTCATTCGTCTAGCCAAATATGTTAAAAGTACTTGAAAAGTCAGTTCTTTAATCTTTTATGAATTGCCTTTATCTGAACATTGTCACCACATGGGCAAGGGCATCGTGTATCGTGACCAGCTTATGTTTACTTTCTTGCTCATCATCTATTGATGGAAATTCTAGCTAGGATTGTTACTCAAACTTAATATCTACACTTTCAGGACAAAATGGAAGTTGAAGTAAAGGTACATTTAAAATCTCACAAGGAACATGAACACAAACACAATCAAGGCACTGTTAATATGAGAAAGAGCATATCATGCATGTGAATTTTGTTTGAAAATTTAGACCCTTAATACTTTAAGGCACATTCAGTTTTCAGATCCTTCCTGCAGAGTCGTCTCACTCTCCACAAGCTGAGCTCGCCTTATGGGTATTCTGGTTTTTATCATTATGTTTCTCTTTGGAAAGAGCATCTCACTTCAAGATAAAAGCATCTGCAATAGGTTCTCTGCAGAAAAGAAAAAAAAAGGTTGATTCCCTATCTTTGAATCCTCAAACTCATTTATCGCCCTATTTCAAATATTGTTTATTAGTTCTGGCTGATAATAACCACTGTCCTAGTGCCAGTACTTCATTTTTGATCTTTCCACTGCTCCTATACAAGAACAATTTCATCTGATCAGTGGAAGTCACTTCTAACTGTATATATTTATGTAAGTGCATCCCTACATTACCTAAACAAAACCAGCACAACAAAAAAGATGCATAAAACACATTAATTTTCTTTTTACAGTTTTAAAAAGACCAAGGCTTTCTGCACGTCTACTGTCACACAGAGAAATTTGGACCAGAAATCAACACTCATCCCACTTTATTTTGAGGGAAACTAACATAAAATAAAACAGAGGAAATAGAAAGAACCATTGTTTAGCTGGTTTTGTTCTACTTCATGTAAAATGAATATAACACTCTGCAGACTTTAGGACCCTGAGTGCTACATAATCCCACATATTGGCTTGCTGAACCTGAGGCACAGCTGTTCTGATAACAGACCCTTTGAAAATGCTACAACTTTGAATAAAAGCAATGTTTGCAGTAATGATGTAGATGATGCATCTACATGGATGGTAGATTAATCACTGCTACACATATTTCTCAAGGGTTTTTTGTGTTGCTGTTAAATGAGTGCTTAGTACTCTGAAGACCTGAAACTTCACCCCTTTGCATATTTTCAGAATAGTCAAATGAAATGAGGGAATTCCATCACCCATTAGAAAGGGTGGGACTTTACGTGTCTTAAACATGGTAATATTTATTATCAAATCCTGTGAGAAAAGCTGGATCCAAGCCTCTCATACCATCATTACATGAAGAAGAAAAGCTCTACTAGCCAAGATTGTGACTGACAAAACACAACAGGGGTCACTGTGTATAACTTATTAACTGGATATGATCATAAGCTATTAAAAATGAAAAATTGTTGACTATACATAAATCCAATTGTATTACTTTTATGAGAAATTTAGGCATCCTGAAAGAGAAAATTCAGGTAAAAAAAGAGAACTCTTTTAATCCAAATCACATTCTTTAAATAAAATAAATAAATAGAATAAATTAAAATCAGAACTCACTTATGTGCAGCTTGAGATCAATTTTATTTATACTACAAATGAAATTTTTTCATTGCTCTACTTAGTGATCTCAGTGGGAATTTTATAGTGGAACACCAAGTCATTCCATCTTTCAGTGACATCCATAGGTCTAACCCAACACTACTCTCAACAAAGGAAAGGAAAATCATGGTGCCTGCCTCTTTTTCAAATTAGTGAAACATCTTTGCTCAGTTCCTGGCTGGGGACTGACTGCGTTTTTATGTGAGAAGGTGACAAAGCAGTTGGATCTTCCCTGCACCTCTGGAATGGCTGGGCTTACTGAGCACAGCAAAGCTGCTGTAGTCATTTCCCTCTGCATCGTTCTTAAAGCAGTCAATTGTTCCTTCTTCAGTGTTCAGCCTACAATTTCTGCAGAGAACTTTTCAGAGCAACCTTGAAGATCAAATAAATTCACTGAAACTGGGAGGCTCAGGCAGAGACAAACAAAATTCCACCTACTTTGTGTCAAGTGCTTCTTGCTGTTCAATTCTAGGCCTTCAAAGGCACCAAGCCAATGAAACGTTAACACTAGATACACCACTCAGATTTAGTCCATCTGAACACTTCTCAAAATATCTGCTATAATTTATTCATATTTTGTAGCTTATTAGTTAATTTCTGTCCCTTGAGAAAGCATTTAGAAACACAACAAAAACAAGGACAGTATCCGTGGTTTCTGTCTATTATAGAACATCCAAGGCAAAACTATCCAGGACTGAAATAATTTATCCGTATTCCTGTTGATGCATCACATACAGTGATCAAATTCCAAGTTATGAAGAAAATTTCTTTCTTATTTAAATCAGAGCTGCAGGGTTGTACCCAGTAGCAGCAGACACTAAACAAGACATTGCTGAAACTGCTTGGTTAAGTCAAGATTTTTATTATGTGACAGTATTGACTGAAGAAAACAGCAAACCAACTCTGGTGTAAATCAATGAGCTTTTGCTAGGCTTTCACAAAATAAAAGACCTGCTGGATTCAAAAGTAAAATAATCAATTTTCTTCTACTGAACAGGTTGAACATTGCAAGGAACAACTCCACAATCACTCACAGTAATAATAATTTAAACGTAATGAAGAAGAGCCAGGTTTTATTTTCAGACCTGAAATATTTAGGTTTTGAAGATATGAACACCGATAAGATGCAACAAATGCAAGATCCTAATAAATGACCTACCCCAGCACCAGACAAAGCTATTCTGGAAGAAAATTTCAACAGAAAAATCACTCTGTGAAGAGCCCATAAGAGTAAGCAGAAGTAAATTGTTGACAGTTTACATATACTACTTTTGATCATTTATGGATTTTTGGTGGGCAAATATATTTTGTTTATAAAAGGGGAAAATAAATAACTGGGGAAAAAAACTACTGGTAGATACCGAAGGAAACAGATAATGATTCTGACCACATAATGAAGATACATGGCTTTTTACCATCTAATTGAGATGACTAAATAAAGTTAAATCTTTTGCTAAAATTTATAACAGATTTCCTTCTCTCTCTTTCCGTCATGATTAATTTCTTATAGAAATTTCATCTACAAAAGTAGAATTTAAAAGACTTACTTTCTCTTCAAGTTTGATTTGGGGATTACAGAGAACACATTTTCTTTGAATTATATGAACAGTTGTAATCTTCAAGAACTCCTTGCAGCACAATATTGGCAGTGCTCTCAGGAATATCAGCTACAAATAATTTTACAGCCTGTTGTTAAAACATGTGGAATGATACCTGTGGTCCTGGCAGAGGACTAGGTATGTGATGTCAAGGAAATTTAAGGATTCATGGATCCAGAAATGAGCTGGATAAACTGATGAGAAAGAGGATTGACCAAATTGATATATAAAAAAACAAACAAAACAAACAAAACAAACCAAAAAACAAACAAGCAAACAAACAAAACCAAAAAACCAAACAAACAAACAAAGACAGAAAAAAACCAAACAAACCAAACAACCCCCTCTCAACTACTTTTACTGGGTATTACCTTCAGACACTGCTAAAATTAGGTTTATTTCAGTTAAATGAGGCTTAGCAAGGCTGTAAAATGCACTTTACCCTATGAAAACTAACCAGAACCTCTTCCCTTGAAAAATAGCTTCTGAAAGGCACCAAACCTCCATAATTATGGGCTAAAAAAAGCCACTAAAAATATACTCTGTACCACACACATGCAGCATAACAGCTTGACTTCATCATAACACTTAAATGCAATATTTTCCTGCACAGTATTATATTAATATGATAAAGTGCAGCCAGCCAAAAAATAGCTGAAGAGCTGCAAAGTGATTTCAGAAATTGAAAAGCAATTTCAAATGTTTGGTAAGCATTAACTTGCTCACTGCGTCCTATCAAAACCAGCTGCTAGACCATAATTCTAACCTTTTCCCTTTCAAAAACGCAGGGCCTTGAAATACTCTATTAATGAGAAATGAATATGGTAATTGAAAGAGTAAATATAATTTTAAAAGAAAGCTCCCACCATCAAAAATCTTCCTCCATTTACATTGGCCTGTTTTACTAAAGGAAAAACATGAAAAATGTTTCTACGTAAGATACTTATCTGTGCTGACACCCAGTAGATTTGATGCAATTTTAAAGCGTTCCTCCGCAGCACATGGTCAGTGATCTCACTGGACATTCACTTGCTGCAGCTCTGGCCGATGGATGCAGAGATGCTGGGAGATATAGGCATGTTCAGAAAATACAGTGCCTGAAATGGTTTTACAGCTGAGTGGCAAGTTAAAAGATCCCGTGTCTCGCCTCCATTGAGCTGCCTCCCTGTAGCCAGCTCTGCATTAGGCCTCGATGTGAAAGTGGGGCTCATTTTCAGAAGCTCTCCCCCGTCCCCAGTAGTTCCCTTGGGTTCAGACAAGGGGCTCAGAGCAGCCCAGAGCCGCTGCCACTCCCCATTTACACACAGAAATTGGATTACTTTACTTTTGAATCCAGCAGGTCTTTACTGCAGTACTGGAGAGAACAGGTGTGGATGCTGAAATGCTGTTGGCAGGGAAATTTTCTCTTCTTGCATTCATTCTGTGAGAACTTTTCCTTTGCTGTGTAACCTCTGTAAACAATAGATAGGGATTTTGTAAATAGCATTCATATCTGGTATCTTCTGACCTTATGTACATTATATTAGGAAAAAACATTTCTAAGTGGGTGTCTGAGACTTTGACCAATCACCCTAGGAGAAGTGTGAACACTGTTCAATTTCTTTATGGAACTAGAATATATAGATGGTATTGTAAATCTAATAAATAATTCTTTCCTCGCTCTGGACTCCTGCCTCGCTGCATCTCTGAACCCCTGCTTGGAAGCCCACAAACAGGATCCTGCTGGAGGTACATCCCCACGAAGAAAAGATTCCACATTTCTCAGAATGTACTCCAGCATATATTTCATAAGCATACAGAGCTCCCGATGAGGAGCTCCTCTCCAGCTTCCCTGGACCCCCCATTAGATACCGTGCAAGTGACTACGCACTGGAACGGGTTTTCCAGAGAGGGTGAGGAGTGTCCCTCACTGGAGAGATTCCAGAACTCTGGAACTCAGTCCTGTGCCATGTGCTCCAGGATGGCCCTGCTGGAGCAGGGAGGTGGGATCAGAGGGCCCACTGTGGTCCCTTCCAGCCTGACCCATTCCGTGATTCTGTGATTTCTCTCTCTTGACTTTCAGGTCTCTAACTAGCGTTCCCTGCAGTAGCGGGACAGAGCTGGAAGCAGAGGTAGCCACTCAGCCTGTACAAACTCACTTTGGCACTAGCACATAATTACAGGCTCTCTAAAGTACTTCAACATGTCTGTCTATTAGAAATGCACTGTAAGAAAATGAGGCTGACATCGCTTGTAAATTTGCAAACTTCACTACCAAAGATCTCAGCAGTTAACAGCTTCATGCACTGCAATCTGAAAGAATAATTGATTCCATAAATAAATAGACAAGAAAATTTTAAAATTATGAAGTAAAAAATGAGAAATTATGTATCATGCAAAGTTAGCATTGTGTTAAAGAACAGCTACTCTTACATTATTCTGGGTGGGACTTCCTCCACTGTCATTATGAGAAAACAGAAAATTTTCTATGTAACAGTCATAAAAACTAATAAAACTCAAGTAATAAAGATCAAGAGGAGCATATTAATCATCTTGTATAACCTACTACATAAGAAGCTGTAACTTGGCTCAAGAGTGTGCTTCTGAGGTGAATCACCTCCATTTACCACTTTTGAAGCCATCACAGGACAGGCTTAGAGATGAAAAATGGGATGAAAGCAAACACAGACATGTCCCAGGAATGCACCCAATGGGCTCCAACCACTACTGAGTATTCATTCCAAGCAAATGAGGAGACATAGGATGAAATAGCCCCATGTTGCAAGGATAACATCAGCGCCAACTGTTTGATTTTGTCCCACAGATCCATTTCTCTTGGGTCACACCCTTTGTGAATTTATACAAAGCATGGCAACAGCACACAATAATTCTTTTTCCAAATACCTTTGTCAAGATATCTGCCACCATAATTTTTTTAGAAGCTGTTCCAAGCATGGGCAACAAAAGGCATAAAGAACTGATACTTAATTTCATCGAGGTAATATTTTAATTGTTGAAACATTTTACTTAAAATTATTAAGGTGTATAAATCTATATGACAAGTTAATACCTTACAATTGTGTCCTATAGGTGAGAACAAAAGAAAATTTATTATTGCATTTAATTTATCAAAAGTTTAATAAGAATGTCATTACTTAATCCTCCCTGCCTTATAACTATAAACAATACCCTACTTCCTTGAACTTCATTCATGCTGTAATAAGACCAAAACCAAAGGCATAACTTCAAGGAAAAAAACCTAATTCTTTTCCACAGTTGCCTAATGGAGTGTGAAAAACCTCTTGAAAGTCTACAAAGGCTAAAACCATGAGTAATAGCTACATGGACAAGTTTGCAGCAAGAATGCAGGGATGCTTCAGGTTTTCTTGGGGCATGCTCACATCTCTAATTTAAGTCGCACAATTACTCAAAAGAAGTATCTCCAAGCAGGGTACCCTCAAAATTCAATAACACAGTCAGTAAACAAAAACAGCTTCTCGGATGTGTAGCTGCTTCAAAGATGACAACACAAGCATTGGGAATGGAGGAAAGCTGCAATGTCTTGTCATCAAAAAACTTTTACAAAAAAGGGGAGAGAGGGATTTTGCTGTGCATAATTTATTGCTAATTCTGAGACAAAGAATAATAACACATGCAATATTTTCCCCAAGCAACCATGAAAAAAGTTACTTTCTTAAATTAGCAATATACCCACACCTGCTTTATGGCTTTTACACGACTTTTGCTTAAATGTATTTCACACTTGCTGGTCTATTTTTGCAAACATATTGCAACCTCACTTTTGAAACACCTCAGTTTTACTTTAGAAACACACGCACATGGCAGTCAGACTAGCATAGGTGAGGCAGCATAAAGGCAAAACAGAGATTCTGTGTGAGTGTGCGCATGTATGTATTTTTATATGTACATATATATATATATATATACATATGTGTATATAAAAACACTATGCTGGTATGAAAGCTTTGGACTCTAGTTTTGTGGTTTGATTCCCCACCAAATCAGTCAAAGAATTAAGATGAGTTCCATTTAGCTTGATGATGGTGTGCAAATCTCTGAAATATTCAGATGTTAAACATGCAGAGAAATATGTAGCACAGCTTTGCCATTATAATAAAATGCAGAGATAGATAAGACTGGTTTTTAAGGGGAAATTATAAAAACGAAACACATTTCTGCTCCAGTTCGTGGCTCTGTTTTCACATATCCCAGCACAGTGCTTGCTGTGGAACTCAGGGAAAACTTCCTTGTGTCTGAATCAACTTCTCCAGCTTCTCTCACAGGGTTCCCTGTCAAAACCCCAGACATGGGGCCAATTCACGTGTATGGTTTTTTGAGTATTACAGCAGTTATCTAGAGCTATCAGTCTAACTGAAATATTTTTAAAAGTTTTCTGACTTGGGAAACAAAGATCTCATAACCTCCTCTAACATCCACAAAAGAACTGAAGCAAAACAACAGTAGGGATCTGTGCTGTTTAACAAGCAAGTCTAGCAACTGCTGAAGTCTCCTCTTTTATCTTAAATTCGGTGAGTATTAATCAGTATCTTGGAGCACTAATCAGTATTAATTAAAACAGACTTCAGATGACCTTTAAATTTGTAAAAATCAACATGTAATTGGTCAAAAATAATTTTTAACGCAGTACCTACTGTGACATTCTTACTGTTTCCTAGGAAAGAAAGGAAACAGAAGTCAAAGCTTTCTAAATTCTTATATTTTGCAGAGCCACACTTAAGAAAAGCCTACAAACAGGAAACATGTCCGTGGCAGCAAATATCCAATATTTGCATTGAATGAACTAAGAGATGAAAGAATTCACTTTTATCCCCCAATAACAGAGTTAACACTGATAAAAACAGAGTAAATTCCAAGAAGTCCATATTACTCTCACTGAAACAAAGCTTTCATTTCTCTTTTATTTCCACATTGGTGGTTAAACCATTTTGAGTTTTCCCAGCTCATGTCCCAAGCCTTTTCTCTAGTTAAGTACAGACCAAATAGCATCTTGCAAATACTTTCTTTTGTGTCCAGGCCTAAACCACGCCCTGTGGTACTAATCTGCTCTTAGTGAAACTGCTGGGAATGCAGACTTTCTTACATATTGATTCCTGTCCTCAGCTCAGCCTGGCACAAGGTATGGTCAAAAAAGTAATAAGAAAGGAACACTCACTAAAACCTTAAAATTGTGAATTATAATATCCACCAATGCAGGTCATTTCTTTACCTAAGAAGTAAAGAATCTTATATTTTTCAGATTTTAGTGAATGAAAGAATTAATATAATAGAGATTTGGGATAAAGAACACAATGCTAAAAATGTCCTATATCAAAAAGTTGGCTTACACAAGACCTTTCTTGTTAGAAACGAAAGCCTGTGATATACAACAGCCAATTCTTTTAAAAACCCTTCTCATCAATTCTGTTTCCTAAATTATTATCCATTAAATTTAGTCCTCAAGTAACAAATGTTTTGAACCTTGAAGAGTTCATTGGCCCAAGAAATTTAAATAAGTGTGTGTGGCAAATATCCATACTGCCAGAAGCAGCAGGAGGAAGCCATTACCGTTACTTACACAATCTATTCTCACTGAGAAGGTTGCCCAATATAATTTACAAAATTTCTGTTGGAAATGCATTTACAGCTGAAAAGAAAGGAGCTTCTAAGGGATAAATAGAAAAAATAAATTAAAAAGCTTGCTTCCAAGCTTCAAATGTTATTGAATGTCAGCTGCAATCCCTGCAGTCAGCAGTCTATAACCTTGTAAAGTCCAAAGAACACTTTAATTTTAATGTGCAGATTTCATCTGATTTTGGTTTAAGAAACTTTTTAGGGATTCTGTTCGAATAAAGTGGCAACTGGTTCAAATGTAAAAGTATCTTTCTGTGTGAATTAAGAACACAAAGTGCATGAACTTTTCACACAAACGTATGATGTGTTCATGCACACATCTATGCACACACCAGCATAAAATGCCATTTCCAGGCTGCATTTTATTTGGTAGTGAAACAGTTTTGTTGCTCATTGCACAGTGCTTCAAATGCTCAGTGAAACTTTTTCATTGTTTCAAAATCTTTAATAGCTATTTGTGTTCTTTACATTTTGAAACAATGAAAAGGATAGCATGCATTTTCTCAGTATAAACACAATGCTTTCCCAACTCTTTTGTAAGTGGATCTCTCTTCTCTTTTAATTCCTATTTTAATTTTTATTGAAAATTCTTTTGGCACAAAAGGTCTGTACTCTGAGAGAATAAATGCCTCAGCCTGCCTTCTCAAAAAATCCTTCAAGAGGGCACTAGAATCGAGAAACACTTCAAGGTGGATCTCATGAGGTTTTCTACTGATCTCATCCTTTCTCACTCCTAATCTCAGCATGCAAAAAGCAGTGAGTGGCTGCTGCTTGCCATCTCACCTTTCTAGGAAATCCAAGGGGTTGGACATTTTCTCAGCCCCAACAAGCTCATTAATTTTCGTCTTTAAGTAGAAGGATTCCAGCACACAGCAACCTGCGCTAACATGAGAATATGCCTTGTGTCATGCCAGGTAAGTGTCCTTGTTATGCGTCATCCTTACGCTCTGCGTGGTTGGATCTCCTTGGTGTAACCTCAGGAAAGAAAGGGAATGCACTGTTTTATAAACCTGCAAAACATGTAAACCAGTGGGCAGCCTGGTCTGAAAGCTGATGATGTACTTCATTGCACAGTACATACGGTTCTGTACGTAACAGCAGAATGAAACGCTCGTTCCTGACACCAGACTAACGCGAGAGGTGAGCGGTCATACAGGTCAGCGTTAACAGTCCACCCAACTATTGCAGATAGCAGAACAACTTTCCCCACATCAGCCTGACTATTTGCTGCTGTCTTTTCAACTTGTTGTATTTGTTCAGTTCTGTGCCAGCTGATGAGCACCCCACTATGCCCCACTGTGGCTCACACTAAGAAATTGTTTTTACATTTCATGAAACAGAAGAGCAACTCCCTTAGTGTGGAATAGCTGCTAGTCTAAGTGTGCCTGTCTGTCATCTGAGTCAGAAGTTCAGAGGCTACAGAGGATGTACAGATTCTGCATTTTATCTCTAGATTGAGTTTGTTGCACCAGCACAATACATTGTGCATTAAATAATCAAAATCGCAGTAGCACCTATAGCTACACATAAAATACAAGACCTTTAATGAATATTAACTCTAATAACAATGGAGCAGTCAATGCTTTATTGGAGATAATGTAATTTTGTTCTTTCAGCTGTTTTAATTTATGTTCTCCTTCTTTTGCATATTCTAACTCTCCTCTGTGAAAAGAGCTCCCTCCTTATGTCCCACCTATTTGTTTAATGTATTGGCTGGTAATCTTCACAATGCTGTGATTGCCTCCTCTTGGTGATACACACAACAATCCGTCCTTTTCCTGAAAGGATAAAGCAATCATAAATGGGAATGCAACAAATAAACAGATTTGGAGATGAGAGAAATTGTACTGTAACCTGGCCTAAGAGCCTTTACCTACACTGTTTGAGAAGAGTCTTTGAATTTGCAGGACAGAAACTTCATGCTGACTGTACCTATTAAATGTCCTGCTAATTTTTTTTTCAAAGTGCCTTTTACACATTTACTTGGAATTCTGCTTGGAGAAATTCTAATAGGTTAATGGCACACACTTCTGACCTTTTCCCCTTTTAAGTTAGTGATGTCTCTTGGTAGGTTTTTACCCTCTTTAGGGCAAAATACTGTCAATGACTGCAGTACAAACAGCACATGTGGGTTCAAATTCACCTTGTGTGCTGAAAGCCTGACAACTGACAATTGTGGGCTAAAAGAGAGGCAAAGTCAGCATTCCCATAGTAACCAGCATCCAGCAGCCTTTCCCATGAACTTTCCAATCCTCCCTGTTCTATTCCGTAACAATATCCACTCCTCTCTGTGCTAGTTGAACCTTCTTCACAGAGGAAGATGCAGGATTGTCCACAACTCCAGGGATTCCAGTTGACCTTCAGGCAACACAAAAGAGGGAACAAAACAAGACATCTTCTGAATTTTCAGAAGCACACACTACTTGGATTGCCCCATCCACCATGCAGCTTAAGTCCTGTGCAGTCTTCAATGATCACTGTGAATTTTTATAAAATAGCATCTATTTTTAGAATAGAATTCCCTAGTACCAGATTTGTACATGAGAAAGACCCACAGGTTATCTGTATGTACATATTCTGCCAAATATTGTTTAGACATCATTTGGAAGAAATTATTTAGGTAGCGAGTACACAAAACACAATAGGATAGATCGAAGTACAATGGTATGCAGAAAACAAGATAGGGCATAGAAAATGGGAATTTGTTACCAGAAACAAGTGAAAACTTCTGCAGGAGTAAAGCTGGCTAGATCAGTGGTGGTAAGGAGAAAGAAATCCTGTCTCCTTCCACAACTGCAATAGAACACAGCTTTGCTGCACAGTTCACTGGGAACCCCTTCTTGTAAAAGCTTCTAACTGCTGTTTGAAAACCAGCCCTACCAGCCATCAGTGTAAGTCTGCATTGTTCACAAGGGTCTGGATTAAGCAGCTCTGTAAAAACAAGAACCCAATTCAGTGAGTGGAAACCCCTCAACTCCCATTGATTCACAGAGAGGTGAGGGAATCGTTAGCATGGAAGAGGCTTTTAGAGTGCCTGACCCTCTCATGCTGACTGCAGCCAGAACTGCAGCTCTGGTTCAACAGGTAATAATTAACTAGTGCTGCTGATCTCATTTGTATGAACCAAGGTCTCAGAATCTGGCCTTACACCTGGTAGAAATCATCTACCAGGTATTTCATGCATGACAGATAATCAGAAGGCCTGACTTACAGCACTATACTGAGTTACTGCTGTAAACAACATAAGTGTGTGCACCTTCTACAGCTAAAGT
>VWPU01009122.1:167500-202500 GCA_013398955.1 Callaeas wilsoni
GCCTGTAGGTTATTTCAAATCCATTAGATTTAAATACAGGTGATTACAATTCTATTGCACATAAAACAACAGAAAAGTCTTTTAGGAAATATTGCATAATTGATGAGTTTGTGAATTGCCTCATAGTTTTAAAAAAAAATTATCTGACCAGAAAATCCATGGCTACTGTTAATCTGATAATTACATCTATGGCAAAATTAAATTAATTTTTATATGCAGATGACTTCAAGATAGCAGGAACCCTTCAGACAGTTCAGAGCTCAAGATAAGCATCCCAATATTTTCATGCAAACTCTTCACCTCCTTTAAGTGTAGCAAGTTGTGATATGAGTTTTTTTAGGATTTTTGTACATGATCTCAACCAGAAACACGATCATAAATTTTTATGTAGTGGTCTAGCAAATCAAGCTCTTGGTTTAGTTTAATATGAGAAATCTGAATTCTGAAGGGTCTCAAATTTGCATGAGAGGCCCCTTACAAATAAGTTTCAAAAGAGATTATCTTTTCAGCTCAAAACACACCACACTGTATCACCTTAGACAGCACTGCATAATTTCCCCAAAGTCTCAGTCACTCAGCTCTTGCCTTACTTTGTTCTACTCTTTTCTGCCCCTGTTTGTATCCTGCTATGAAAAGATTTCTTACAGAATATTTAGCAAATTCCCTTTCCCTAGAAAGGCCTGGCTGTTCAGTGCTGCACGTCTCCCTCTCCCCTTGTGCACCTGCATGTGCAGCCTCCCACAGGTGTGGAGTCACAGCTCTCCCAGCAGCTCTGGCTCAGAACCAGAAACATTGCTCTGAATTCTCCCAACAGTATTCAGCTTGTACCACTATTCCAGATCTCCAACAGAAAAACAATCCATCCCCTTGAGTATTCTCCTCCTTGGATTCACTTCTGCTCTGCATGTTTGGTTTATAGACCTACATAGCCTACCTTGCACAAAACAGTGACATAACCCTTCTCTCCTGAATGCACCCACCACCATCCTCACAGTGTCTGTTCTCACAATCTATAGCTCGGGACCCAGTTGTGTTATAAATCACAGTGGCTGTCACCTTCTGGTGTGGCACTACAACTTTCTTGTCATATGGACCATCAGAAATAAATCTGAAACCTGGAGCCAGACTAAATTATGCAGACAGCGAGGGAGCAGTATTTTAGAGAAGCATTTATTATATTTTTAAAAAAAAGAAAGATGTGTCCCCACTGTGATCCACACAGGCCCTGTAAAGGTCTCAGTTATGTTTTGTTTCGCATGAGCCTGCTCATGAGGGGGATTTATGAGTGCTGGAGAGCCCTCTTACTGCATGTGGCCATCAATCAGGCGTGCACATGTGCACAAACACACATGCACACAGATATTACATGTGCATGCAACTGACTCAAGCTACCAACTCGAATGGCTTTCAGCACTGAATCTGTGTTATCCCACTGTCTGCTCAACATACATTGACCCATTCAGAGCAGATCTTTCTTCCTAATTCTTACAAAGGGTGAAAAAAAAAAAAATTTGCGACATTTCAAAAGTTGCTCAGGAAACTTGCAAAGTAATGCATGAGATGTTCGTTATTCAAAGACATTTTAAATCACAAATTGAAAAGTACCTAAAAGAAAATAAATGCAGTGAGTCAGAAGTGTGATTCAGCAACAGGAACTTAAAAATATAGAAAGAGAAAAGTAAGTCTGGTGTAAGTAAAAAAAAAAAAAAAAAANAGAGAGGAACAAAAAGGATGTCAATGGATGCAGACAAATAAATCGAGTGAAGTCTGAAGCCAAGATTTTATCCAGAGCTGTGCTAAAGATGGAAAGAAATAAAAACTACAGCCAGCTGGCTATTTCAGACAAGATGGTATTGTAGAAGTTCCAGCAGAACCAGGGACAGAGGGAGACAAAAACCCACCAGCTGCTCTCTGGTCTCTGCCATATTTGAGCCTCTCTCAAGGGCCTGTGCTGCATCTTTTACAGTTGCTGTTGACTGTGATACTTTCAAACCCCAGCATCACCATGAATTTCCACTGTCAGCAGTGGGACAGAATTAACTTGTGTGAATTGTCCTTCTTCTGCAACAGAAAAACCCTACAGACCAGAAGCTTGGAGAATACATAGTAAGGGACAAGAAGGAGTAGGAGCAAAGCAAGGTTGCAGGAGAACTCTACTGTGACGACTGATTGCACGGACTCAGATGGGTGGGGATACTGAGAGGTTTATTGCAAGAAGCAAACTCTTTTTATACACTTCTTCAAGACACCATCTTTTCTTATACGGTATTTCTTCGCTAAGGAACCTATCACACATTGCCAGGTCAGCCGCGCACGTTACCGTGCTCGCAGGGCAGGCTGCTCCCCGGAGGGCTCTGCCCTGTGGCATTTCTTCCTTCCCAGGTCTGGCACACACAAGATTGTCGGTGCTGCCGTGGCGTTCTGCAGGCACGTCCCACGGCCTGCAGCTCAATTCCACCCTGTCTTCCTCTACACTCCACCTCAAACCCTCTCGAGGACTTTGCCTGAACTAAATATATCATTGGTGCTCAAATACATTCAGTACTTCAGGTAGATTTTCTTAATTACTTTCTTTGTGTTTTGACATTTTGTTGCCTGTTCTTCTTCTCACGTGGTTCAGACACGAACCTGAAACTGAAATACTTTTTCTCTCCTAATAGAAATGCAGCATTTTTATCATAGAATGGTAGGGTTTGGAAGGCACCAACTAATTCAACTTTTAGATGCTCAGAGACCCAACAAGACTCTTTTTTAGATCTACTCATCACATTATACCAGGACATAGAAAACATTCCAGCACTGACTGTGCTTTCTGTAAGCATGTGTTAAAAATGCTTTGTCCCTGAATGCCAGGAGGAAGAGCTGATTTTATTCTTTAAATGAGAGGCAACATGAAATAGTTTTTGAGCTACTCCTTCCAATGTACTGACTGGAGGAATCCCCCATGTTGTTTTGCTCAAAAGTACTAAACTCTGTAAGACAACATTATAATGAACACTGAGTTTTAGTGTTTAAGTTAAGACTAAGTAATAAACATGAGCTAGCATTACTTATTATGCTGATCAGTAAACATTAAAATTAAAATTATCTAACTCCCTGTTACCTCAAAGTCTGGTTGATTTGATCTAATAAGGACAGATACCAGCTGATATTGTGTCTGTTTCAGAAAGCACTCACACAGCTGGCTCTGCCAACTTCTTACTTTCTAAAGTCACTTATCTTTGAGATATAGATTTACAAATAATCCTCATTACATTGCACAAGAATATAAAAAAATCAGAATTAAAGTATTTTAGAATATCTTATACATCTACAAAAAGAGTCTTTTATTCACTAAGTTGATAGTGCAAAAAATATGAAGCATATTACCTGTGTGACTCTATATATCAAACATTTACACTTCATGTATTTGCTTACAAATGCAGGCATTTTGTTGTTTCTTGACAAGTGAATAATTACCTCTGTGTTAAAAGTTACTACTCAACTGAAATCACAACCTTTCTCTCCAAAGTACCACAGGCTTAGCAGCTCTTCCTGGCTCGAAGATCCAAGGACGATATCAGCCAGACATGACTGATGGCATGTTAATCAAACATGCTGCCCCACCAAGACCTTGTTCCTACCCTTGGCAGTGCAAGAGAACCGCCTATGTCTCACCTACACGTAGGTGACAGTAAGACCCTTCAGAACCTGGCATCCCTTTGGAATCACTGGGTCCGCAGGTGACACACGGGTGTGTGCACTAAGTTCCACAGTGAACATCCACGGGAAGAGTTAAGTGTGCGAGAGGAGGACAGGAAAACCTACTTTAGCTGCACCAGGCACTATCCAGCTCATCCTTTGCATTCTGTGTGCACGCAGCCTCCATTCTGCCTCCCTCTCACAAGCACTGATGAGGTGACATCGGGCAATCCGCACAGGACTTCACCTGCTTCCACACCATGTTGTGTGCCGACTCAAGTTACTCTTTTGTCACACTGTTGCTTTTTACAACTGCTCACCTGTGTGAACGAACAGCTTAGTATTCCAGGCAGATACTCCAAGCAGTGTTCCTCCACTGAGCTCAGGGATTTTCTCTCACGTGTGCATTGCCCACTGGAACATTCGTTCTTTTTAACAGATCCTCGTGATGTATTTCATAATGTCCATAAATTTCGCATGCCAGGAGTTCAACGACTGAGGATGACCAAAGTGAAGGTCTTCAGGAGGGACAGAAGACATTCAGAGAAATGTGCATGGAGGTTTCACACCTACTGCAAGGCCGTTACTGCAGGAAGGGAGAAGCATGTAACAATAAACTGTTAAAAGAGTCTTGCACTCGTGCAAAGACAGAACTGCTGTCTAGTTTCAGAAAGATGTGCGCAAGGTAACTCTTCACACAAAGAGGATTCAGAGAACATTATTGAAAGAATTATTAAAGAATTATTATAATAATTATTATAATAAAAGAATTATTAAAAGAAAGGAAGATTGTAAATTGACCTCGAGGAGTCATGGAACAGTGATAAGACATGAATTTAGAAGACCTAGAGTTTGGGTAGTAGAATACCTCACATCAAAGTGTGTGTATTTTTATCACTTTATGCATGCATATATTTGCTAAGTTTTTTACAACACCAAGAAGAAAAAGATAAAATACACTGTAGGCAAAAATAGCAGCAATGGAGGCAATACTTTCAATATTAGAGAGAATAGAAAGCATGCCTGAAAAATGCCAAGAATAATCAAACAGATATAGTCAAGGAGGCATTATTCTTCCATCTTCCACTTAGCAAGTATCTCTGAGTATTGAAAATGCACATTCCACAAATGTTTCATTTTATTTGCATCAAAAACCACATGATTCAACAACAATCCAAATTTCCTCAGAAAAACAAGAAGACCCTGAGTCACGCCTAAAACCTCTGGAAGCAGGGTACCACGGAAGTGGATCAAAGGCGCGTTGTAAGTGAAGCTGACACCATGCATGAACTCATCATTATGTCATCTCAAAACGAAGCACTCCTGGTTACTGCTGCCTTTCAGACAGAGCAATGACATCCAGTCAAGATGATCTTGGAGCAACAGAGACCCAGCTTACCAGCTGATAGCCACAAAAGCTGTGCAAAGGAGTGTTAACGTGTGGAAGACACACACATTGTGAAGCTCTTCTATGGAAAATTACTTAGGTGTAGAAAAAAAAGGCACTGTTTTCCAAAAAGGTACCAGTTTCCAGATGAGTTCTGAAAGTTTTCCATAATGTTGATTTTATTTTGCACAGGGGGGAAAATAAAAAAATGAGAGGTACAGCTTGAGATTTTTTAGGCTGAGACAAGTTTCAGAGGTTAGATGATTAATGTCTATTTTGTTTGCTCAAGGTGAGGCCACAAAATTACTTTTCATTCCTTAAAATGCTGAAAACAGACTATTTTGGCTTAGTTCTTAGGTGTCTACCTGAAGTCTCCATGATAGTTTTTACACATGCATACACACACAATTCCAATGGAATCTCTTTTGTTCAGAAAGAAAGTTTTGATTGCAATTCACCACAATTCTAGTAGAAAGCAGACAACTTAATCAAATTACATTTCTATAAATTACTGTTCAGTCTCACAGATTCCCTACAGTGGTGGATAGCTACTATTTGAATCCCTATACTCGGTGACTATTTTGAAAAATTTTTTTAAAATATTTATTGCACTTAGAAACAAATACTATATGGTGACTTTGGCTGTTCTGCAAATAAAGTGTACAAGAAGAGAAATCAAATTAATAAAATTTGTAATCAACATTATTCTTCTTTTGCAATTAATGCAAAAAAAGAAGTTTTGGTGGTCCAGAAATAACAGCTTTATAATTAAGAGTTTGCAAACCTTGGTACAAAAAAGGAGGCTGTCAACATGAGCTGCTCTGTATAGTATATTTTAGAGCAATTTCTCCCCACACCAGAAGAACTATTTCTTTTAAGGAAAGAGGATCAATTTTTCAGGTATGGATAACTCTTAAAGAAAACAAAGAAAAGTTTTGTTTTCTTTATATTTCAAAAGACTTGTAGAGACCAAAATATACAAACTCAAACATATCTACTCCAGACAGTGAAAGCCTGAGGTCTGATTACAGTGTATTACTCTCACACAGGTTTAAATTAACTGAAGAGGACAAACAAGGAAGAAGAGTTCTTACCACTGACGGAATGAAGGGGCTTTTCTTTAACAAAGTAACAGGAGATATCACCTTTCCCTGAGAAGGAGTCTTTCACTATAAGCACAATGTGTTATTATTGTGATTTTTAATTGAAATGTAAATTCTGGGAACACTCTGACCTAATTTACTCCCAGAAAAAGAGGGCAAAATTCTCATTTTCAAAGCACTATGTAGTCAATTCACTGTTATCAACGAGTCTTGGTCAATGGTCTGGGCTTCTACCACTCTGCAAAGCTGGCAGTATTTCACAACATTCGGCTAGGGCATCTTTACACAGCACTGTTGATTGTTACAGCAAATAACCCCCTCTGATTTATTTCTTTGACAAAACATTTTTAAGCAGTAATTTTAAAATAGTTCTGAAATGGCAAGGCTCTGTGGGCAGGATGCTGAATGCACTGACAGCAGCATCAGACTGCGGCAAAGCCTCCCTGGGAGTGGGATCTCTCCTGCAAACCTCCTCACTCTCAAAAGCTTAAATCAAATCAGAGCTGTTGTGTGCACTCAAAATAAGCTAATCAGAGTAATATGGTAGGAATTTGGATTGCTGAAAAATTTAACATAGGCCTAAGGCAGCCAACAACCACCACATGAAGGACACCTTGACAAAGTCATTGTCTTGTTCTCAACATCCAGGTATTACACGAAATCCAACTTTCTAGCTGATATAAATGGTAGAGGAAAAGCCTGAATTATCCTAACTTCTCATCCTTTTCTGTGTATTTTCAGATGTACAGCAAAAATCATAATATTAACTGTGAACAACAGTCACATTACAATGTACTAGTATCCTGACATGGATAATTATTAGAGCAAGATTACACAAGAAGTCCAGCACTTTCTGCAGAAAGCTGAGATGAAAATGCAACTAGACAAAAAGGAATAAAATAATTCTGGCAGCAGGAAGATCATTTAGAAGGGTAATAATAATAACAACCAAAGAAGAAAAAGGATCACTGATCTTGGAAATCCATAGGGCAGGAATTAAGCACTATAATCAAATTGTTTGTGCAACAATTTAGCATCTCATTTTCTTGCTGTGCAAGCTGAAGAACCACTTGAGACAGGCCATCTTGGAGAGTAACGAAGTGCACCAATAACTAACGTGGGATGAAAAGAATATTGATAGCCTGTGACAAGCGGCTTCCCGAGAAATGTTTCTTAGTCAAATAGCAGCGATCATTAAATATATGAGGGTCAGACAATTTAATCTGCTCTTTTTATATGGATTAGTTTAGCAAAGTAACAGAAGAGACAATTAATGCCTCCATAGCTTTTCATGCCATGACACTAGCCCATCATTTTTAAAACAAATACTTGAAAGATGATTTCCTGCACTACTGAATATGGCCACACTCATTTAGCAACTATTAACAGCACTGATAATGACTGACTTTATTATGAGGCACAATTACACATTCTAGAAAATCATTACAGTAAAAGCATAGACTATCTTTTAAACAAACAGATAACTAAACATTTTACATAAAGATTTAAACTCCTACGTTTTCCAAACCGAAACCGTAATCCTGGAGAGGCTCCACTTCTCTGTGCCATTACAGATTTTATCATACAATCAGATTTATGTCTAGGGACAGAACACTGGTATCAGTGAAACACATATAATACTTGAATGAAATGTGGTTACTGTTCAAGCGTGAAGAAAAGCCACATAAAAATTCAGAGCAGGAGGCAAAGAAAAATAATCATTACAGTCTATAGAAAACTCCTGTAGACTGAAAAAGAAAAGTGTAACCTGGTTGGAAAAACCCGTATCTCATTCTACAAGTTAGTAAAGAACTACACACAACTGAAAGAAAGCCAGTTTAAATCTTCTATTTAGAAAGTCAGAGCACTGGTACACAAAGAATAACTAAATGAAACTCTAGAAGAATTTCTAACAGATGAAGTATAATTTCAGTTTAGCCAAGATGTTAAGGTAAGGCTCCAGCTCCTGATGGAAAGTGTTACAAGCCATTTTAAGGCCGGCCATAAAGCCCTTGCAAGAAGCAGTTGACAGTCCAAGGCCACCAGAGACCCGTGAGCAGCCACAGAATCTGATCAAAGACTTCATTTCCAATCTGCACAGATACAGAAAGCCTTGCCAGTGCTACTGGGTTTTCCAGGATCTCCCCAAGTCGCTGTGCATACAGGACACAGCAGTTGCACACACAGATCTTTCAGTACTATGCTTTTCTCAGGTGTTTCCCTCTTGGCCCTTTCTGACAGTTGCTTGACAGATGATGCAAATTGCCTGACACAGATTTTAGAGTCAGATATTTAAGAAAACGAATTACAGCTGATGTCTTTGGCATAATGCTTTGTGACACAGATAGTTAGGGAGAGTGACACAGTTGGAAAATAATGTAAGTTGAAAGTGCTTGTAACAGCTCAAGATTCAAGGTGACTTTGTGCTGTAAATCACTACTTTTATAATTGTTTTGAGATACACATTCTGGATGAGATACAAAGCCCAGGAGATTCAACAGGTCTATTTCCAACTGAATTCTCTGTCGTTTTTAACAAGCCTAGTGAAACTGCAATTCCAAGTCAAAGCATGCTCATCAAAGCTTATACAGAATCAAATTTCACAATTAGTCTTTCAAGCTTCACTCCTTTAGCACTGGTTGCTGAGTGTATATTTCCACCTCTTTTGTCTTTAAAGGTGAAAAAATTTTACTTGAGCTAGAGAGGAGCAGCCATCACACACATTTCCGCTTCTTTGTGTACTTACATAAAGAACTCCTAGCATGCTGAGCTAAATAAAATTCCTGATACTTTTTTCCCTGGTTTGTTCAATAGTGCAGTAGGACAAGAGAGGAAAGCAAGTGCATGCCCTTGATGTTATTCAGGTTGGCAGCAACTGACCTGGTGCTATTATTCTGGAAGCTTTCTTTTGCTGGCTATACATTGCCCCAAAGACATTGGTCATTGGTCAACTAAACAGCAAAGCTAAAAGCAAGGGTCCTCTAACTTCAGTTTTGTTGGTGAAACAAAGCAGAAACAACACAATAACACTTCCACCTCCAAAACCTACCACCACCACCAGCCCCCACTCAAAATAACCCCCCAAAACAAATCAATCTAAAGACTGAGTGTAATACAAAGGAAAATGAGGCCAAAAGAGACTCAAGAAATAATTGGGTGGTAATAGTGAACTTGACTTTTTTTTGACAGGCAGTTTAAACTTTATCATTCAAAGTTTTCACCTAGTAGTTAGAAGAGAGACGTAGAACAGAGCACCAGACTTGGTCTATAATGCTTTGACAACACATTGGTGCACAGACACTGCTGATACCCAGGCCATATCTTTTACTCAGTTCAAATTAATTCTGAATGGGTATCTTGGAAGAGTACACAACTCAGTCCTAAACCACTCATTTAGACAACTGATATATTGTGTGTTTCATGTATAGAAGGGGGCTGGGGCACAAAACAGACATCCTGGTGTTCATCTGAAGGTTTTTAACTTCAGAATAAGAAGAACTGGAAATTTATTTTTCTAATCCTACAACACTATTAGCTTAAAATAAGCATAGAATGCTATCACGTATAGGAAGGAGTAACAAAATCTGGCTCTGTGGTGCTGTGCAACAACTCTGTAAATCTGGCCCTACTTAAGTTTCAGTGGCCACCAACAGTGTGAAGTATTGCTCAGTGGGACAAAACAAGGCAAAGCCAGTCCAGAGTAACCCACCCATTTTAATTAAAAAACAAGAATGGAATTAAAGGTTGCTTTAGGCAATAATGGTAAAGTTGAATTAACATCAGTATGGGAAATCTGCCATTTATCATCCTGGAACAATCACATTTGAGCATATTTATTATTTCTAAACATTTCTAAATTCAACAGTCTTAAATAAACACGAAGAGCAGAAAGTTTCGTTTTGGGTGGCTAAAATGGCCTGGTTCAGCTCAGTTGCACAAGCTATTCATTGACTTGGGGCAGAGAGACTTCACCCAGGAACTCAGACTGCCTCAAACACCATCCAGTGGTTCATGGAGTTATTACAGGGCAGCCCCCGCGCCTTCTGCATCGCTCTCCCTTTGAAGGAAAAGTAGTTACAAGTATTTCAGAAAACTGGACGCACAGGAAGGCAACTCTACCTCAGCCAAAGGGGGAAACAGCTGAAATAGAAACCCAAGGATATTGGGATGTAAAAACAGGTATGAGAAAAAAAAACCAGAAACTACAGCTGCCATTTTATAGCAGACTTGCAATAAATGACCTTCAGCAACCTGAGCTAATGAATCAGTCTCCACAAAGAGATAATAAAAGTGGCTTCTGTGGCACAACCATGATCACTGCACTGATTGGAGCATGAAATTTATATTTTAAAATTATGTACCATGTAATTCATACGCTCTTTGCATTTTAGTCCTTCTACGTCTCTCTGAGAGCAGTGTTCAGCATCACCCTGTCTGCCTTTGCAAAAGCCCGGCTCTCCTCCATGAATCCCAACCAGGCTCAAACATCCTATACCCACTGAAAGACAAGATCAAGCAGCCCTAACTAAAAGAGAGGAAGGCAACATAGCTGCTCTGTTAAGAAACAGACAAGTTGTTGATTTCTTTCTAGACAATCACTTTTTTGCATCATTTGGAGAAAAGATTCCTAGGAATCACAATGTCATTGACTGTCCTATTGTAATGTAGTCACACAAGAGACACTGTTCCTTCCCTCCCTTCTCTGCCATTGCAGAGAGCTTTGTTTTGCTCAGACTTTCATAAGACATTCTACAAACATATTACTTGACTACATTGCTGTATTTTACAGAAAACTGAAAAGGAAAACAAACTGGTTTGTAAGACAGCACCCTAAAACCTCAGTTTTTCTTGACTTCAACCTTATTTCCAAAACATTCACATAATTGTTTTTCACATGTTTAACATTGCTTCTACCCATTCACTTCAAAAGATAGAAAGACTTCACTTAGAAGGGCCCTCTGTAGGTCAGGTGCAAACACCTGCTCCACTCGAGGCTCACAAAGCATCCTATACAGATATACATTTTGGCTCAGGTTCTCGGTTATGTCTGACTTCAGTGAAGATGTCCTAATTTCTATTTTACTGCACACTTGATCCTTTGCACAAGTCACTATAATTCCCTTGGCAGGAAGTTATGGACATTATTTAAACATATGGAAAACCGAGGCAGAGAATTTGAATGCATCTCTGTTTATCCCTCTGGTAATCACCATTAAGATCTCAAGCACTTAGGTGAGATGTTCTCATCAAAGTATGCATCACTATACCATTGTTCCTAACTCATATATTAGGCAGGGCGATAGTGGAGGAAATAAATTCACTTAATTTAATATCTTAGAAAAAATGAATCAGAAAATGTTATTTCAGAATTTGAGAGATGTATTTCCAAACACAAAACTCAGGTGTTTTCTAACTGTATTTGTATTTCACTATCTGAGTCCTGGAGTATTCTCACAGCTGCCAAATAAATAATCTGAATAATTATTGAAAGAAAGGGCAGCATATCATTCAAAGTCCTTAGAACTGTTGCTAAAGAAGAGAAACCAGAAATGTAAGAACCCAAGAAACAAAAAAGTTTTGTAAAAAGAATTCCTACCTATAAGGCTCTTGCCTGCCAGGATCTCACACATTCATCCCAGCTGCCACCACACAGGAAGCGTGCCAGCAACCCTAACGGGAATGCTTATCCTAACTAAATGACCTCGTACCCAGTGGAGCCTTAGAAACAGCCAACGCAGCTCATGAGAGCCAAGGAACCTGACAGAATAACCTCCCACTTATGCAAGTAACGAAACAGGGTTATGTCAACACAATTGTCTTGAATTTAACGCACCATAATTCACATGCTGGAGTCTTCATGGGATAAATCATATTTTTAAAGGTAGTTATTCTTTGTTTTACATATATGCACTCACAGAGATAAAAGGGTGTGGATCCATGTGCTAAGAAGTGTTCTCGAGTGAACAGCAGTGCTGCTAACGGGGACTTGAGAGGGTTCCTCTGCGCAGGGCTGTGAGGAGAGACATGCAGGGGAGGGGATGCTCACACCCACGGCCTGATGGCCGGCACGCCGCAGGGCAGGCACACGGCAGGGGGAATGTTTGGGTACCTGCACAGTACCAGGGGTGCCCTGGCACCCCGTCTGCCCCAGCCACACCGGGCTGCACCCAGCCTCAGGCCCATGGCAAAGGAGAGGCTGCCAGGGCTGCCCAAAACGTAACACCGCGAAATATGTTTTGTTTCAAAGCCAGGTGACTGCATAACCTTTGCAAGAGGAGAGAGAAAAAGAAGCACAAGTAATTCAATGAATAGAGAGTTATATCTTTCACTTTTACGTCAGCAATACTTGACAGCAGATAACTTCTTCATTCCCCAAGCCTCAGAACGGGTAAGAGTAGTCGATAAGAACATTAGGTTGTTCACATCTCAAATTGCAACAAAGTAATCAGTTACAGCATCAACAACAATAAACTAGTCAGCTGTACTGAAGTTAAATATTCCATTGGAGCAAATACATACATCTAACAGCTGGTAAGTCATACTGCTAGCAGCTTCAGGAAGAAATCATTGCATTGTTTGTTTACATTTTAGCTGATTTCTAAGCCTTCAGCAATACGATGCTTTAAATGGGAAGATAAGAGATTATACAAAGGTTACTTGGTTTCAAATTACCATTATTCTACATTAATCTGATGCTACAGTGTGGTTTCCTCTGCTGCTACAAGTTATCTATAAGCATTTAGGCACTATTCCACTTTATTCATCCACTTCCACAGTTCCAAAATCTACTGGGTATGCTTTCAGGTTAGGAGTATGGAAATCGTACTCAGTATGGTTGAGAACACGAATGTAAATGGGTGATTCTCCATTGGTACAAATACTTAATAGGACTGTTTCATGTGCTTCCCAGCTTGGTAACATTTTCTTCATACAGACAACAGTATAAATGCTTTGAGTTTTAGTTTGGTAGTCTAAAGAATTGCTTTCTACACTAAAAAATTTTGCAACAACTCATTGAAAAAGCTGAAATAAACATAAGATATCAGGAAATACCCATGGCTAATGACTTACATACTTCACTGAATACACTGGCTTTTGATAGTGCAAGAGCAGGTCATATGAAACATATTTAAATAGTGCAACAGTACCTGCACGAGATGAGCAAACATTTGTGAAGGCTCTCAACAGTCCAAATGAGTACAGCTCATTGGTGGTACAGTATGAACACTTCTGTATTCCAGGTTTCACACGTGGAGTGTGTGTGTACTAGCATTTATGTCCTAGTGACCTACATGGCAAAACAGCATAGCAAGGGGAAGAGATCCATCAGGACTTCTGTGTTTCACTGAGCTCCAGAAAGGAGTCTGATTACATTCATAATTATATCAAGGAATCAGGTGCTGCAGCCACTGAGACATGAGTCTTCCCTCACTTACATCTGGTTTAAACCAGTACAAATAAGAGGTGAATCAGGGCCCTAAATTCCCTTCTAATTTCTGTGGCCAAGTCACTGCTGAATTTGGGAAAAGTGCTTAACGAATCCTTACTAGCAAAGTCCCTTACTTTACTGAGGAGGTAAAATGATATCTATCTACTTTAAGGGAACTAGTGTTGTCCAATACTTACATTTATGGAATATTTTAAGACTTCTAAATAAATATTGCTATTGAAATAAAAAGAAAAGCAATATCACCCTCTTTTGTCTTGAGCAGCAAGCCAATGTGTAGAGAGCTCTCTTTCCATTAGGAGAAATTGATGATAAAGTCAGCTCCTTCTCTGGCACAAACAAAATGCTGTTTCCCTGAACATAAGAGGAATTAGACAGCTGGAGATGGTTTCTTTTCTCCTAATTCTAAGCTTTCTTTTCTCAGCATTCAACTTAAAAAGCTTTGACACTTTTCTCGAGTAAAGCCTACTAGTGTTCATGTGGTTCTGACTGATGTTTTTTTACTGCTTTTCCTTTCTCCTTACAAGCTGTTTTTCCTGCATCGTTCCATCAAACCCCTGTGCTAAAGTGAAACTCTGCAGAGCCTCTCTGTCTGCAGCAGCCGGGGAGGCCTCACGTGTGCCTTTGTTTTGGGCAGTGCCACGTGCAGGTGGCCTGGTGAAGGCTCCCAGTGTTTCAGGTTCCTGGCTCCATAAAGGGGCTTGATGACCTCTCCCTTTCCGAAACAGGGGCATTGCCAAAGGCCCCAGCTCCAACTTACAGCAGCATTATCAGCACCACAGTCAATTGCTAATAATACCTACACAAAGGCAAACGTTTCCTGGATATTCTTAAGTGAGTCTTTAATTCCTTTTTTTCCCCTTTTATAGACACTTTGTGTGTTCTGAATGTTACACTGATGTTCCCAGAAGTTCTCATCCTGAGTTACATCCAGCATGGTAAAGCCAGCTGAAAATATTCTTTTGTACAACTTCAACTAGTGCAGTATTTTGGGCATGGTTATAGTTAATCTGCTTTTTAACACAATGGACTTGACAACAGTATCTCCTGCTACAATTATAATAGTGTAAATGTGCTTTGACCAGGATGGCTTTGTACTCCACAGGGACACCTTTCTACTGGCAAAGTACTTCACTGGTTACCTGCTTAGGTACAGTTAAGGAAATGAAAACATGATGTACTGGTATCAGCAGCAGCTCAGGCATTTCTAGTGATACATTCTGTTTTACTTTTACTGAACCAAATTATCTACTTCCTTTTTTTTCCCTTCCCACCCAGGACATTCGATAAATATTAAAAAAAAAGTAGACTTCTGCTTTTGCAGCTCATATGAAACACATTTAAACAGTACCTGCAAGAGATTAGCAAACATTTGTCAAAGTTCTCAACACTCACAATGAGTACAGCTTATTAGTGCTACCTTTAAAAGAGTTGTTTTATTTTATTTCACAATGAAACCAATTACAAATCCTAACTCAGGGGGAAGAAAAAAATACCAAAGGAACTTGTTTTGTCTTCAGGGGGAATTTTGCTCCTCTGCAAGAGCAATCAGCACAATTAGATTCCTAATAAGACTGTGATATTATGTGGCATTGCTGTTAGACAGGTTTTCTAGTCACTTGTACATGAGATTTTTATTAAGTAAGAAAATAGGCAAATATGAAAACATCCTTAGGTTTTAGATCTCAAAGACACAAGAAGTACTTCCTTTAAGCAGGTGTGCCTTCCTGGGCAGCTGTTTAAGATTAGTAAATTACAAGCTCAGGATTTTATTCTTAAATATGGCTAAAGAATAAAACTCTGTAGTCTGGCAAGTTGGAGTCAAACTGCCACAATGAGCACCTGTTGAGAAAGCCCATTATTTGAAGCTGGGGGTTCTGGGTGAAAAGATCACTGTGAATTAATTTTGATTGCTTCACAAAACTCTCCATAACAAATGGTCTCTGACAAGGGTATCAGGGGACTTCCATTTGACGGGGAGAAAAAAAGATTTTGTTTCTAGGAAGGTAACATAATCTCAGCAGTGACTTTAAAACACACCAGTGGCTGCACTTGCTTGAGTCTCTCTTGTGAAACAGATTGTATTTGCTTAGGTTACCAGGTATTAGGTTTTGGGAAGGGAAAGGGAAATGAATGTATCAAAATCTTAGCTAAAAAGTTAGCTAAAAAGAATATGGCCAGAGATCCATAATTCATGAATCCTGAATTGTGAAGGCAGTTATTTGCTTACAAGTTTAATCACAGACACATTTCTGGGTGTTCTGGATTGCTACATGTGTTGCCAAAAAGGAGGAGGAGGAGAAAAGAATAAATCAAAACAAAGGTTTTGCAGCTGACTAAATAAATCAGCAGCTTTCTTGTATGTGTTAACTCCAACAGTAAGTTAAAGTAATAGTAAGGATAATAAGAATACCTGGCAATGTTCTCTTGCTTGGTACACAGGCTATTGAATGGAACACTCTCTGTCTCTCTGATAAGAAGTTTCCATCCAAAATACACAACAGCACTACCTGTCTGTCACCCCCTGATTAAATCTAAGGCCAAGCTTACCATCCGTTTGTGCAAATGAAAAGTGTAATATTCCACCAACTACTCTGCATGACCACTTTCCTTAAGGGTTTCCTGCAAAATGATTTTCAGTTCGTCCAGGGCTTATTTTTAGAATAAAAAGAATCACCAGAAATCATTATACTATGCTTTTAGCTAATAATCATGATCCAGTTGACTTTATGCTTGATTTGTCAACTCTTAGCCATTAATTTTACATGAATTACAACTTCTGGGTACTTCAAAACGGACTGTAAAAATTATATCCATATGAAGATAATAAAATGTTCATAATGACTTCCTTTTTTATGTTTTTAAGGTAACTTGAATTATATCTTCATCAAGATATTAATTGCACCTACACAAAAATTTGGGTGTGTCTGGATTCATATGGGTGCCAGAGGCTTATGTCTATGGCTAGCAAAATCACTGCAGCCGTAATAAAGTCAGAATGTGGCCACATAGTCTGATAAATAAAGGTAAGAGAAGAATTCTAAGTAAATCAGATCCTGCACTTAGCTGATTTATGGCACAGGTAGGAATCAGTCTGGTATTTGACCACCAGCCATATAATCTTTCCAACTTCTGCAGTATCTCTGTGTTACAGCACAGGGCATGTGACAGCCACCCAAGAAAACAAACAGTGATGCTTTCCTATTTCTTTCTAAAACCTGGGCTGATCTATTGTCATAATCCCAGAACAGAAATATTAGAAGTCTTCAAGCAGTGGTGCGTTGCTGTTGTGAATAAAGCTGATAACCTGACCTGTTTGGAGTGGAATGTAGACTGTGCATTGAAACAGTGTATGTCAGCTCCATTTACCTGCACGTGCCTTTGACAACAGCCCAGTCCTGCAGCCCTCGTGTCCAGCTCCTGCCCCCCCAGAACATTCCCAAAGATGGATGCACGAGGAAGGACCTGACTGCACAGACACTGCCTACTATAAACTACTCCTATTTGAACAATTTGAGGGTTTTTTCCATCTAAGTTTTTTTCTACCCAACCTCATCTATGCTATATAACTCTTAAAATTATCATATATACATATATCTCTATCTATATGTATCTTCAACCAATAGATTTATTCTCTTGTTAATTCCATTATTCATCTAACATAAGACATGAAGCAATGGGTAAAAGTGAAAAAAATATCCCATAGGTGTTGTTTTATCTTAAAAAGACAGGAAAAGATTAAATCTTTCTAATAATGCCCCTGTGATTCTGTTGTAGCACATTAAAAACACAACACACACCAGAAAAGTATGAACAGTGGGAAATCTGTAATATATCACTTGCTTTTTTCCTTCATGTCTCCAAAATAAACTACAACTTTCCCATGTTGAAAAGTTCTTCCTTAAGTTAATAAAATCTGTCACTTTTCATAATGGTTGATTGGAAGAAAGTCCACAGGTGCAGTATTCTGTTGTTCACAGCTTGAGAAGTCAAGGCTTATAATAAAAAGCGCTCTGTGTTATGGTCCTCCTTCCCCATCAATTTACATCAAGTATTATTAGAATCATCTGCCACCTCAGTGGTGCTTCCTCTGTGCTCAAACTGCAGAAGCAACAATGACATTTTGCTGCTCTGCAGGTGCTGCTGTGTGTGGTCACGGACACAGAAGTGTGGCCTGCTATTGTTCTCCAGCAGCACTTTGATCTCAGACACAAAAAGCCACAGAGCTGCCTGCGCTATTCATTCTTATGCTGGGCTGATACCGAGCGCAGAGAGAAAGGAGAGGTGACAATAGCTGGGCAATCCATAATATTTATTTCAACAAATGCTTCAAATCTTTTTAAACATCATAAAAACATGGCTCATTAAGCTACAACAGCCTTGAAATTGTGTTATAAAACCACAAAACAAAAATCAATACTTCTACTGAAAAGGAGGTAATGAAATATATCGAGTTGGTTGGAAAGTGGTTCGTATGAATCATAATATTATTATGTGCACATCGCTTCTGCTCCCAATACTTAAAGTTAACAAACTAGGGAGTGTTTTCTATCCCATCACTTAAACAGGTGCTACAAGGTGGTATTTACCAGTTATTTTCCAGACTTGATCCTTCTGCCATAAATAATGCTGGGATACAGGAGGCTTAGTAAAAGGAGATCAATCCAATGCATATTTGCTACCTGAGCTTCAGCTGTTGTATTATTTCACAGTCTGATCAATACTGTGCTCCACAACAGCAAGGGAAAAAGCCACAACATCACCCTGATGAGTCACTGTAGGTTTACTGCTGAACCAGAAGGAGGTAGCATTTCTGATTTTATAAAGACTAAATTTGATTAGCAGCATTTGACCACTATTAAATAGTTTAACTCTCTATTTCAAGTCTTTTGCAGTGACTTGTCCAGATTTTCAGCAACTACATAAGCTCTTCTGGAATCAACACTCTCTCTGCTGAAACAAAATCCTATGAAATATTATTTAGAACTCTCTCATTTTTTTTAAACTGGAATTATTTGTCTGAAAGTGAAATCAGGGAAATCTGGTACTTACAAGTATTTTGACACTGACAAACAATAATGGCATCGGTATTTTTCTCAAGAAAAATCAACTATAAATACCTAGAAACAATAAAGAACAGAAGGAAGAAGAAATTGAATAGTAACTAAATGAGACTAGCCAAAGGCTCAGCAGCTTCTAGTAGCCACTATACTCCCATCCTCCCCAGAAATAAACCCCCAAATCTGCCAAACTCTGTAATGTAATCAGAAGAGAGCAAAAGCTTCCCATCCTAAAATTAGTTCATTTAAAAGGACAATGCTGTATCCACACAAGTCTTTCAAGATGAAATAAGGAAGAAAACTATATGTCAAATATCAATTGATGGAAGGTGGAGGGAACTAAAAGCAGTTTTTAAGACTTGTGCAGAGTGCTTAGATTAACTATTTCCACCAAAAGAGAAAATGTATAAAATTCAACAAAGTCCAACCCGGCCTCTGGGAAGAGAGGAGTAAAGAGCATAACCTGAGACTTCTGTACATCTGATTTGCTGAAGAGAAACAGTGTCCTTGATTTAGGACAAACTCATCCAAAACACTTCCATAGTTGCCACTGCTGTAGCCAAAACCTTTTCTGCATATCACTCCTTATAATATGAACATTTACAGGACAGACTGAGCCATTTTACTGCACCTCAGTCATTTCAAGGCCTCCTGTACCAGAGATCTGTCCTAATAGATGCATCTCCATCCCATCATTTTAGACAGTTATGATGGCACTGGGAAGGCTCTAGATGTCCGCTCACCATGAGAGAACAAAAGCTTAGTTTTATACCCCAGCAGAAAAATCTCACTTCCTACAGCATGTGAGCTTCTAATCCCAGCTGGGGGATGGTTCTGCAGAAGCTGAGGAAATGCCATCCTGTAAATGAACATCTCAACTTCCCTTTGGCATGCAGAATGAACTAGTTTCTCCAATTCCAGCAGGGAGCCTTTCCAAATTATGCTTTGATTTTACTACTTAACAGGAGGAGGAGAAAAGGTGCTACAGCTGGTAGCTACTGATATTTAATCTTACATTTATTTTTACTTTATTGTTTTCTATAAATAGTCTTGTCTTTCACCAGCTCTACTGCTGTTAGAACCTTTTCCAGTAACTGTCAACATTACACAGAGCCTTAACCCCTGAGAGAGAAAGAAAGAAGTGAGGGGGTGGAAGACGAGAGACAACTACTAATCCTGGAGAGAGACATATCACATCATCACAGGACTCCCTGCTACTTCAGAGCCTTCTACAGTAACCAGCTGTATAAGAAGTCCATTTGCTTGAGGTCGAATCTCCCCAAAATGTTATTTGGAAGCGCAGCAGCCTGGGTCTGACCCTCTGCAAAGAGCTAAGAGTGTAGTGCATACACCCCCCAGTCACATCCCATGTCAGCTGCGGGTACCTGACAACATCCTGGCTCCATCAGCACACGGCCCCTGCCACTCGTATACACAAAAACTAATCACACAATAGACTCATTTATTTCCTTTGATAACATTAAACAAAAAACATATCATTACTTTCTGTGGGGAAACTGCTGTCCAGAAGGGCATTAGGACGATCTCAGTGTGTTTGTCTAGGATGTCAGCTGGTAACTGCCCACTGTCATGGGACTTGGGCCATGATTTTAAGTGACTTTGTGTCAACATATTTTAACAGCTTGATTATTAGACAGGGTAGCACTTTCTAAAAATCATAATTCTTTGGGATAGTTTAAATTGAGCTTTATAGAAAATGGAATACCAAAATAAACCATTGAACAAGCTTCAAATTTAGGCCAAATTGCAAAAGAGTTTGGGGGGCTGGGGAATTGGAAATTGCAGGCCATGTTCTTCATGTTGTTAATGTTGTCAATATCTAATTTTCAATTAATAAGTAAGTCCTTCAAGATGAGTAGTAGAGCATCAGAAAATATTAGAGAGTTGCACCAAAACCAGCCGCTGCAGGACTCCAATTTGCACAGTTAATTTCAGTGCACTCTCCACTACACCACACTGGCCATGAGCATTTTCACATCACCTGCCTCACACACTGCCCTCAAACAAACCTGAGGGTCACTAAGGCAACAAGTCTGGCCCTAAATTTTCACATTGTGTATTACCCAGCATTTTTCTTTTGATTAAATATGACCTTTACAATTCCACATACTTTTTCTTACCATTTTTTTCATCTATAAGAAATATATAAAGAGAACTGATTACCTGAATCTGTTATTTGTGATAAATATCCCAGAACTGGAAATCAGCTCTGGGTACTTGTTTGTAAGGCAGCAATGGAATCACTATTTCCTTGTACTGTTCCCAAGAAAGGAACATCTTGTCTACAAGGAAAATTTTAAAATGTGGCTACATTCAATAGTTCAGCAAAAATACAGTCTCTCTTGAGACCTTCTGCAAAATCTGATGATTTGATTATACAAATACAGTGAAAATGTACGCTTGTCTAATACAGGATTAACTTTTGAACTTCATCTAATAAGTGGCAAATAATGTACTAAGGTACCAACAGAGCACTTCCAGATGTTCCAGTAGATGCTGAAATGCAAAATAGCTATGTGTTGGTTATTTTAGGACCACTTATGTTCCCAGAGAGAAGCCATGTATGATATGCACGCATTGTAAAAGACCAGTGAGAAGTTTCCTATCTAAATACCCAAAATAAGCAAAAATTAAAGGTAAGAAACTGTTGTTAGCATTCTTTTACAAAACACATCAGGAGTTTGGAGCAACTGGCTGAGATCACACGTGCCTAGAACCAGAGACGAAAGTTCCATTTCCTAAATTATCCACTCGCATTTTAACCACAAGCAAAACATAGATAAGCCTCCAAGGTTCCAAATCACTCATAATTAAAATGTAATAAATTCCATTCGACAGTGCTAACAATAAAGGAATATGTGTGCATCAAGCTAGTGCATCTTTAGAGAGTGAAAACAGCAAACCACAGGTTCAAACAGCACCCATGTGGAAATTAAATTCCGGTATTGTTGTTAACTTCTCATTTTCACTAATGGCTTTTAAGAAAGCCAGAGATTTTTCCTCAGTCCATTTTACCTTTTCTCTCCATTTGACAAATATTGATTTTCATTTCCTCCAAGTTTAAGTGCATTGAATGCTACTGTGACTGGTTTGTTTGGTTTTTTGTTTGTGTCCCAGCTTTATTGAGGATGCCAGCATGAATGCATACAGCTTTCAAAAGAAGGAATTGGTTTAATAACTTCTTAAGATCCAGGAGAGAACATAGAAGCCCAGTCTACTTTTTGTATAGGTCATGCAAGAAAAGTGACTCTAGGTGCCTGCCCGATGTCAGTAAGGAGACTGCTGAAGTAATGGCCTCAGTGTTTTAAGCTGTTACCGCTGTGCTCTGTCACAACAGGACAAATTATGGAGTGTTCTCCCCCCACCTCAGTGCAAATTTAGACATAATTCAGTGGCATTTTAAGCTAAGCCTATTTTGTAGGCAGTTGTCCCTTTAGGAGGTTTGGTTTGGAAGGTAACACCTCATGAAATTCTGGCTCAAACAAGCTGTAGCTTTATGAATTCTTTTCTGCCTGACTCACTGATACACAAGCTCAACCTCCTTTTGTAAAATGATCTCCTTAGGCTTTGCAAATCTGCTCAGTATGTTTTGGACTCTTTCCTGTCTTAAATGAGGAACCAAATAAGAACTCACTCAGACTTTGTGGTGATATGAATGAAGAATGCTTATGAGATCTATTCCACTCATTCAAATATGGAAGGGGGAGAAATCTCAGTGAACAGGAATAAACATCTGGACTGAAAGGGAAAGAGAGTAACACCTTAAACAGCCACATCCAGAACTACAGAAATTGTCTGTGCAGCACTCAGGCATTCTTCAGTGCTGGAAGCCAAAATAAGTTCAGCTTATATAAATAAGCAGAGGGTTAAGTTGGTTTATGTGTATCAGCACCAGAGGTCCGTGCTGGTGCTAAGGGTTGCCCACAGCTGAGCTAACTGGTGATTTAACCCCTACAGCCAGCCCCATCCTCAGCAGCAGCTCTGACACAAGGTGCTGAGAGGACTCAGCATTCAGCCTAGACAAGGAAATACACACATAAACCTTTGAAATATGTTCTCTCTCTACATAATTTGCTATTCTATGGATCCTCTAACCACCAGAAAGACGGGGTTCATATGAAGGCACATTTAGTACTGAACATGATTATCCACTTAGTTGTTGTACATATGAAACAAATGTTAGCTTCGCTATGGATTAACTGACATTTTAAAGTCCTGATGAAAGTAAAGCAATTTAGAATTATTCACTGCTAGAAAAAGCTGATTTTCAAAACAGACAGTGCTTTGAAAAAATTCTTAACATCATTCATCCGATTAGTCCCACTGCCTTCACTTTGGAATTATTTTTAATAAAAAAGATGAGGAAAAAGAAAGGAAGTAGTGATGAGTGGGGTTAAATCCATTATAGTGTGCCAGACCACTCCATTTTTTGCTTTCCATATTCAATTCTAAATAGTTCTCATGTTGCACCACCTGATGCCAGGTGCTTCAGGGCTTCTGCTACACCCACCTGACATTGTGATGCTGCATTTTTAAGGCCTTTAAATAATGAAAATAGACCTTTGCACTTCAGCACTGTGCTGGTCAAGAGCTGTCTGTACAGATGATGTGAATGTCTGCTAACATGGAGAGACTTCTTACTTGTGAAATGAAATGACACCAGAAGGTTCAGGGCTGATCTTTCCAGTGAGAATCTTCCTTACTAGCACAGGTGACCGAGTACAACACGGGCATGGACATTTTTTTGGTGCCCATCTAACCTGATTTTAAAGTTCCTTCCAGAAGTGACAGTAACTTCTGAAAGTTAAGAAGAGCTTGCAGTTTGGGTTAAACTAATTAAGTGCTATAAAAAGAAAGATGGCATCACTTTCTTACTTTGCAGCTCTCCAGTGGGTGTTCTCACAGGTACTGCATGCTCTGAGCCTTACAAGATGCTGGCCTCGCTTGCCACGCAGAGCATTGCACAGAATGACTGCAACCCTCACGGGCATGTTCCTCACCTGCTCCTGCAGTGCTAGACAGACCTGAGCACTAAAGATAATTCCTCTTTCCTGCTCTCATTTCTTCACCCTACTGCTCCCTTTCTTATATCATTGAGAAATTTTGCCTCTTGAGAAATTTAGCTTGAGGATTCAAAAATAAATGTCTAAATGAAAACAGAAGATAAAATGGAAAGCGAAGAGACTTGTGGTAGGACAAAATAATAATATAATTTGAACCAGGAATGTCATTTTAATCACCATCATTCCTACACTTCATTACCTGTAAAGTATTTCAGTCACTGTATGTAGTTTAGTGTCCCATGTCCCTGGAACAAGATCTTCCCAGGAAGGAATCACCATGGACTCACCGTCTTCCAGGCATCTCCTACGTCATTGTCAAAGTGACACAGGGACTTCATTAGGGTAACCATTCCAATATTAACTGTAACCTGGATGTAAAACCAGATAAATCAAATCAGAAAATCATAAACACAGCTGTCAGTAACGGTTCTCAGATAAGTTCCATACTATAAACAGGAGATTATTCCTGTTCTTTCCTATTAAGATTAGTATTTCCAAGCTTCTACTCCTCAATGTTTTGTCTAGAGATACATATTTATATAACAGCCTGTGTTGTAGGTGAAACCTTTAAGCCATTATATTTCAGGTCGGCAGTTAAGAGACATATTACTTCCAGCTTGTATGAATAACTGTACCTACTTATTTGCAAAACATTATTTTAACTTCTGTCAACTCATATGCATGAGAGAAGGAAACCAAATTTTAAAAATGTTATTTTGATGGGGAAAAAAACCAAACAAACCTCAACCAAACAGGAACAAACCTGGAGAACTACTGAACACTGACAGGGAAACAAACTTGCAGAGCTATGAAACACTGGCAAGGATACAGCAAAAAAGAACTGTCATGCTACAAACTCACACCTTCCCCTGCTAAATAAAACTAGCCTCCTGTAAAGACACAACCAGGTAACTTGTGACTTCAGGGCTTTCAAAAGCAGGAAGCATGCCCCAAAGAAGAGGTGAAAACAAGCAGCAACTCTTGCGTTTTGATAGTCAGCAAATATTCTTCACAAAGTAGGAACAAATCGAGGTATTTGTTGCCTTCTGCAACAGGAAGGGCTTGCAACCTGTCCCTAAGTCTCAAACCACAGCCCAGCCTAGGAAGAAACAACGAAATTCAACAGACTTTTCCTGTGAAAAAGGTTTCGGATTTGGTCGTCATCAGCATACAAAATAAACGGGGCAATTTGCTGCTTCCTCTCCCTTCTCACGCCTGCCTGGCCAGCACGGAAACCTCATTCCTGCCCTCCCCATGTGCTGCCCCGATTCTCTCTCTCCGCTCCGCCGCTATCGCGGGTCCTTTTGACGAGCCCTTCGCTCCGTCTGCCCCGCTACATCTGCCCGGTGTGCCGGTGAAGGCGAAGCGAGCCCCCGCGAGCTGCTCCGCGGCCGGGCCCCGCGTCCTCGCTCGGCTCCGGCGTTCGGGGGAGCCCCGCACTCCCGGGCCGGCTGCTGGCAGCGGTGCCAGGCGGGAGGGGCAGCTCGGCCGCGTCCCGGCCAGCACGGTCCTGCCGCTCCGCCGCGGGCTCTTTCCAAGCGGCGAAGTTTCGCACGCCATTAGCCCAATTTTTAAATAAATCACGTCTGTTTCTGGGTGAAGAAAATTACTCGGGATGATTAAATGATTGCGTTGAACGATCGCTGGCGCTTAAGAAAAGGAGAATACCAACCCACTCCACTGTGCTTTATTTTAATTGGTGATAAAATTGTGATGGGCGAGACGAGAGGGGGGGAAAAAAAGGGTGAGGGGGGAAAGAAAACTTTGTTGCTAATGAGAAAAATGAGGAGGCGAAAACAAAACCGTAAAGAAAAAAAAAATCTATTCTTGAATAAAGATTAATTCAGTGTCTGTGAATAGGAAACGCTGCGCTGGGTAATTGCAGCGAGGTAGCGCGGCTCCCAGCTGCGAGGCGACGCGGGCACCTTTGTGCCCTTGCCAGGACAGCTCTGGGGAGAGGTAACTTCCCCCGGTCCCCACGGTCTGGTGTCGAGTAACGGGAAATTTAACATTCAGCGTTTCCAGAGCAAATTATACCCCCCCGCTTCCCCTCGCAGGAGGCCAGCCGGGCGCTCCGCCTGACGGGGCGGGGAGCCCCGAGCCGCCTCTGGCCACGCACCCTGCGGGCACAGGGACGATGTCCTCAGCTTCTGCGGCGGGCCGGCCCCGGCCCCAGTCGGGACCGGCAGGAGAAAGGGAAGGGAAGGCTCCTGCGCAGCGCGGAGAGAACGGCCCGGCACCCTCCGCGCAGCGGGCGGCAAGGCCCGGGCACCCATGGCTCAGCCCGGGCACCCATGGCTCAGCCGGGCACTCTCCCTCAGCCCGGGCACCCACGGCTCAGCCCGGGCACCCATGGCTCAGCCGGGCACTCTCCCTCAGCCCAGCGCACAGGGGTGGATGCGCGGGGCGCGGGCCGCTCCTCCCGCCGGCTCCCACCTCCGCCGCCGGCAGCGAGGGCAGCGCAGAGCCGAGCAGCAGCACGGCGGGGCAGCGCCCCGGCTCACCGGGGGAGCCCCCGCCCTGCCGGGCTCAGGGGTCGGAAGGGCGTCCTGGCGAGCCTCGCCCGCCGCAGCCGCCGGCACCACAGGGAAACGCTTCGGAAGGGCCGGGGAGTGAAGGGTCTGTGGCCCCCACGGGGTGCGGCTGGGCCGGGGGAGCGCATCCCCTCGGGCAGCGGCCCTTCCTTGGTGCCGCGGCTCCTCAGCCGAGCCCCGGTGCGCTGTGCGAGCGGGCTCCGCGCAGGGAGCGGGCCGGGGGAAGGCCCCAAGATACGAGAAAGAAAAACGCTTCTTTGGCTTTGTTTTTCTTTTTTTCTGGTTTAGTTTGTTTGGGGGTTTCTTTGTCTGGTTGGAGGTTTTTTTTGTTGGTTTGGTTTTTTTTTTTTAACCGCCGAATAATGCCAAGCGCGGACGTTACCCACCGGCAGGAGCGTCCGGGTGCCCGGGAAGGTTCGCGAGTGCGGGGCCCGCCTGCCCCGGGCGCGGCTTCCCTCGGAACCTAAAGACTCCCCTTCCCCGTGGGAAGAGGCTCCGAGGGCTGAAGTTAAAGGCACTAATGAAACTCAAACCGCCGAGAGGAAACCCTCCCGGAGCGCTGGGGGCTGCTAAACCTACCCTGGCAAGTTTTCTGTTGCACAAATCTCAGCTCAGTTTAAAAGGAGAATTAGTTAGTATTTCACTGATAAAATCATCAAAATCCTTTTAATTTACCTTTTTCTGAGACCAAAAGGTGACTTAAAATTCTTAAATATTCACATTGACAAGCCAGCTGGCTCTAGCATACAACTTACATGTTAACAAAAATGCATATCATGTACCAGGTGAATCATCACATTTGAACAGGAAAAGTCCTAAAGACATGAAGTCCAAGAGGTATCCAGACTACAGCGTTAATACGCAGGATTCATAATCACAGGAAGGGGAAAAGTCCTGAAGAAAGGTATTTCTAAAATATATATTTTAGTTGTAAATCCTCTCTGATGCCCAATTTGCAACTCAGGCTATGGGAGGAGCTAAGTGATCGCTTCTTGTTTAAAAAGGTGGGCAACTCCCCCCCTCAGTGATCCTGAAAAATAATCCTGCAACATTAAAAAAAACCTGAATTCTGGAATTGTTAAAAAAAAAAAAATATATATAGCCACATGGTCACAAAATTGGCTATGCCTGTTGGTGATTTTGAAGGCATAATTTGAAGGCAGCCAATCTGATTTATTTTTCATAAATAGTAATGCAAGGAGATGAAACTCTACTGGGTGAAAATATTGGACTGAATTATGTTTGACAAAGTCCCATTGAAGTTAATGATCATTGCAGGTGTTTAAGGGAAGCCAAATCATGTGCAAGGCCAAAGCAATTATGTTTTGTTTGGTTTGGTTTTTTTACAATCAAGTTATAAACCCCACATTGTATATGGAGGCTTGCAAGTGGACATCTTAACACAGGTATAGCAGCGTAAGCATGCCACAAACATATAATCTCATAAAATAAAATCAATATCAAATATAAAGCATTTGAACCAAATCAAGCCTTAAACATAATAAATTATTTCCTTCAAGGGAAACTTACCTAGGCTCAATAAGGTCTTTGCTAGCAGCATTTCTTTTTAATAAACAAATTTAAAATGCCAAAATATCTACAATTTTATGAGAAGGAGGAGTTGAATAGTTAAGGAGAAATTTCCCACTATTAGGGGGTATGAAAAATATACTAGCAATTAATATGCAATACATATATGTATACCCATACTTACAGATATAAACACGCACATACAACCTGGACAGTTCATGTTAACCAAGGGAAAGGCTAAATAATACAAAGTGATTACTAAATACAGGTACACTTTAAAAACACAGAGACAGCGATTCTTTTTATCTGTTGCAAAAATGTATTTGATTACTCGAGTAAAATTACAGTATCTCTGCTGTTAGTAAGTATTAAATGTTAAAGAAACTGGACCTCTTTTCCTTTCAACTTTCCGAGAAAGTGCATGTAACAGTCCAAGGTTCCCCCTGTCCCCCCAATGCCTAATACAAAATAAACAAACACTATACTTGTTCCCTTGGTCAAGGAGTAGGGCTTGGTCTTGTAAGGAACGTATGTACATTTTAATGAAAGTGATGTCTTATTGTATATACAGGAGCATCTACAGTTGTCCACGGAAGTTGTTCAAGATGCCATACTTAGCAGCATTGTGAAAGTCCAGCACATTTTCTATAATGAATATACCTACAAGGCAAAATGTTACGTCTCAGTTTCAACTACCAAAACAACACTTCAGTATCTTCTCTAATAATCCGCGTGCTTATTACTGTACAGAAATGTATTAACATTTAAGACGACTCAAGTAAAAAGCACAATACAAATAACAGTTTAAAACGGAAAATGTTAAACCTACAAAAATTAAAGCAGTTTTAATTTTATAATAAAAATCAAAAACTGAGCTGTGTAAAGGACCCACACTGTTCAGTCTATATTCTCTCAGTCCTTTTCTTAATTCTGTTTGGAAAAATTAAACAATGTGTTTGCTGATAAAGTTTCCAGCAGGATCAAAGTGTACAGTTATATACAGATTTTTATTAGAGATCTAATGCATCACTGAGGCATCGCATCAATACCAGAGTTCATGTTAAACTGGATATAGAAAATAAGTTAATGCCAGAATAAGATCACCTAGCAGAACAGACTTGCAACTGCCATAAATGTTACAGCAAGTTTACAGCACTCTAGTCGATTAGTATTTAGTTCAAAATACGGGAGACCAAAGTTAATGCTTGCATTTGTTTGCAAAGCAAGGTTATATCACTAATAAATAAGCTCTCTTAGAACTCTAGAAGTAGAACATGGTACAAAACAAAGTCTTTGTAATGTTGTAGCCTGCAGCCTGAAAAAAGCAACCCTAGGTTGCACTATTTGCAGGAATGTTATTTACGGAGTTTTTTTCTAATTTGTTACAATTTCTTTGTTGTCCTCCACGAAACGCGTAAAACGGAAGTTAGTCCCATTTTCACTGCTTGCCATTTTCTCCAGACCAGCTAGAGGTGCGTTGGGTTCTGAATTCTGGAGCTTCTCCAGGCTTCCTGTCAAGCCACTGATGGGAGAGCTGCCACCGTTGCCCAGGCCCCCTGGTGCCGGAGGGATGCCACCATTCTGGATGACGGAGATCTCGTTGGTCTTCATGGCCAAGCCATTGGAGAGTGCAGCTGCATACTGGTTCCAGAAGCTGGACGGGTCTCCATTCCCTGACCGCGCAGCCAAATCCTTCTGAAACATTTCTGGGAACTTTACAGGATTGCCTCCTAGAAATGTCATGGGGCCATCTACAGAAAGTCGTCTGCCTCGTCTTGCAGGAGTACTGTTCCACATGTGAGTGCCCATGTGAACCTGGAAAGAAAGAAAGGAAGAAACAAACAAAAAAAAAAAAAACAGAGGTTGACAGGGATTTCAAACTTATTTTGACCACAGAGAAGGCAGGAGTCCATGAACGTGTCCAGTCTTGTTACATAATGAATGGCATTAAAGATAGAGGATACAGGGCTCCATTTCCCATCTGGAATAATAAACTGCTTCTGGGTTAGCCCATCAGCATTACCCAGAATAACCTGTTCTCCTGCTGAACAATGCATTGCTTCTTACTCTTTTTTGTATTACATGTATTTAGTTTATAATGACTTTGCATTATTCTGTCAATTGCAGATAGCTGCTTTCAGGGCTAGAATTGCTATGTCCACTTTCATTGCAACGGTAAGTATTGTATTTGACACCCTTTACCCTATAAATGTCCTTTTCAGACAGGCAGAAAGTATCCTTTACTGATTGCTCATCAGAGAGCCTCGTGTATAGACAGAATGGCCTGAGAGTAATTATTCATCTCACATTACTGGCAGCAACCTCTAGAGAAATACTCTGTCAACAGAAAAATGTACACAGTAAAGTGCTCAACTGGTGTTCTAAAACTTAAGTATATTTGCTTTTTCAAATACATATCAGTAGGAAATGTTAGTTATATAATCAATTAAAGTAATGCCCATTATTTCCAGAATTATGTTAATAGTTTTTTCAAACACTCATCTTACATGATAGTTATGAAAAACAGCACATTCAAGAGCCTTTTGCTTCTTGAAGAGGTGTGTGAGTTACAAAATGCATTTCTCTGTTAATTAATACTCTTTACCATCATTTAGATGTTCTGTTTCACACTCTGCATAGACAGTCTTTGCTGGCAGATGAATTTTAATTAAGTCAAAACAGCACATGCCTCAGACCTGCTGCCAACATGAGCATTCAACAAGAGGCCATCTAGGTCTACCAGAGCTGACTAAACACACTGTCACACCACAGACACTCAAGCATACCACTGCTTGCAACATTAATAGGTGTCAAAAATCAAAAATCCCCAGCAAGGAGAAAATGAAACCTAAGAACAGCAAGAGGAAAAAGTACCTTCAGATTGCCTTTTGTTGTGAATGCTCTTCCACATATAGTGCAGGCAAAAGGCTTCTCACCAGTGTGTGTCCTTTCATGAATCTGCAGAGCACTGGAAGAAGAGAACGTTTTCCCACACGTGTTGCAGTAGTGCTGTTTTGGAGTTCTTCTGGGGAGAGCAGGGAGCAGCACAGGGGACGTGGCAGAGGACAGTGGCCCCGAAGCGACTAGACCAGAGGGTGCTTCTTTGCTGTCCTGAGGAGAGCCGTGCACAAAGCCATTAACCTCAGTCTTTATGAGAGATGACAGAGTATTAGCGGGCATAACCGAAGAGTTCTGATTGGGGCCGATACTGGAGTTGGGCTCAAAAAGCTGTGATGGTAGATCTCGCATTTGATGTGTCAACATATGCTGCTTCAAATTACCCTTTGTGGAAAAGCCACGATTGCAAACTGTGCAAATAAATGGTCTCTCTTTGGTATGACTTCTGTAATGAATGTCCAAGGCACTCTGACAAGCAAATGTTTTGCCACAAATGTCACATGCGGTGTTTTTAAATTTACCTCTATCTCTGAAAGGAAAGAGCATACTGAGGGACTCTTCTTTAATCATTTTATCAGTGTTACTAGATGTCAAGTCCAAAGCACCACTGTTAGCAGGGGTTGGAGACAAACCGTTGGCAAACTCACTTGGTAAAGCTCTTAATGGTTTCTCTTCAATACTTGGTGACTTGTGGTAATCATTAGTGCTGTTGGATGGGGACAAGGCCTGCATGGAAGAGGTAGACTCTGAGACAGCAGGGCTTCCAGCACTTTGGCTTTCCATATCACCACCAACAGACGAGGAATCGTTAGTCAAAACGTCCCCTTCCACTGACCCATTTTCAACTGACTTTAGGCTTGCCTGAAGTTGTTCAGCAAGGCCGGCATTGATCATCTTCATCTGATTTTCCAAAGCAGCAATACTTGACATTTCCAGGGGCAGAGGGGAAGAAGACAAGCTGTCTTGTGATGCATCCACAGATTTAGGTGTATCTGGCACGCTGCTGTCAGGACAGTCTTCCATATTCTCATCTGAGAAGTTGTCTATATCATCAAAATTCTTATCATCAAAAGATCCCGTATCTGATTCCATTGACTCGGGATAGTTTTCTGTCACCGGGGTATTGGGGATCTGCCCTCCCATGTGCATTCGGATATGCTGCTGTAGCACAACGGCATTGGTGAATTTCTTCTGGCAGATTGGGCAAGAATGTTGCACTCTCAGCGGGGGCATGGCACGGTGGACACTGTAGTGAGTCTTTAAGTTGCCCTTAGTAGTGAAAGCACGACCACAGATTTTACATTTGAATGGCCTCTCTCCCGTATGGGTGCGATAATGCATTTTCAGTGCGCTCTGGCAACTGAGAACTCGGTGGCAAATGATGCACTCGTTAGGATCGGTTGCCTTTTTGTCAATATTTTCTACCAGTTGCTGCAATTTTGACGTTTCAGATGCTGGCGTTGAATCCAATAGTCCTCCAAATGGAAACTTTGCCTTAAATTGCTCTGACATAAGAGGCATCAGTGGATTTGTAAAAGTGGCGGCACCGCTGGAGCCCGAGTCTGCTGCCGGGGAGCTCACGGAGCTGCTCATGTTAGTGATGGTGCTTGTGTTTTGAGGGTTTTCTTCCGTTTTGCCATTTGAGGTAGGCAACGCACCAGCCTCTACCTCATCAGAAAGTCCATTGGAAATTTTTGATGTGGGATCAGCTGTTCCCGAGTCACTCTTGACAGAGCAGGGAGGGCTAGCAGAAGGATGGCTAATGGGAATCGGCTGAGGCTCCTCAGTTTTGATGAATGGGGTCAAGCTTGGAATCGTTGGTGGCAGTGGCAGGCCAACAGAAGTTGTTAGGGTGGAGAGGACTGGCTTGCTGTCCAGCCAGCTCGTGACAGGTTTCTCTGGCGGTATAGACATCCCATAAGGAATACCTGTGCTCGTAGGAATATTGTCCAAATGCTCTGGCACTGGGTAGGGATTCATTTGAATATGAGGGTATTTTTCTTTGTGACGCTGAAAGTGGACTTTTAAGTTTCCCTTTGTGGAGAACCTGTTTCCACATATGTTGCATTTAAATGGCCTCTCGCCAGTGTGAGAACGCAAATGAATCTGCAAGGCACTGTCACTCCCAAACACTTTAGCACAGAACCTGCACTTATGCTTAAAGAATGCCTCATCTGAATTACTTTTTGCTTCAAATGCAGTTACATTTGGTGGCTTGCTTTTTCTTTGCTGTGCCAAGGCAGTCAAGGAGCTTAAATCCTCTGCAGGTGTTCCAATATTGGACAAGGGACTGGAGAAAACAGAGTTACTAGGGGTGGGCTGAGGTAGAAGTGGATTAGATGCAGGACTTAATAAACTGCTTATTGCAAAAGCTGGTGAAGATGATGCTGATACTGGTGGGTTGGTGAGCTGTGAGCCACCAATAGTTGAAGCCACTTTTTCTGAGGACGGTGTTGTAACTGCTGCTGCCAATATGTTAATATTTGGAGAAGAGCCACTATTGGATGGAATTAGAGTGTTGCCAGGGTTGCTCTGAGGTAGCTGTATAGGGGGTAGCTGTTTCACACCACTGATGCTGGCAGATTGACTAGCAAGGCTTTGTGCTAATCCAGCTGCTGCAGCCAGCTGCTGGGATAAATGGGAACTTAATGTGGACAAGGGGTTGGCAGATGTTCGTAAAGTACCTTGAGAAGGGCTAGAAGATGTTGGCATGTCTGTATTTTGGGTAGCCAACAATAATATTTGGTGACGAATTTGTTCAATCAGTTGCAACTGATGGATCTGCTGCTGCTGCAATGCCAACAGTTGCTCCATCAGGGCAGGGACAGCGAGTTTACTGCTCGATGCCCCGTTACATCTTGCCTCCTGTGAGAACTGTGCTACTGCCACTTTAGTACTCTGCAGGTTTTCAATTATTACATTACTATTTATCACTGAAAAGTTGCCTAGTGTTGTCAGATCCCCTATGTGAGGTAGAGAGGTTGTTACAGCTGAGGTACCCATTGTGGAGCTGTTACTGCTTGTAATACTATTGTTGACACTCTTGGAACTGCTACTGCTATTGTTAATGCTGGAAGCCTCCACATCCATGGATTCTTCCCTGTCAAGTTTGTTATGCTCTGAAAGGTCACTGCAGTCTACTTGATCTGTGTTATTAACTGTGTCATTCATCTGTTCATCAGGATTATCAGAAGGGGAACTAGGAGGGAAGGTTTCAGAAGGAGAAGCTGGATTTTCATTCACAATTAAAACTAATTGATTTTTAGTACAATTCTTCTTGTGTTGCAGGAGATCTGATAATTCAAAGAACTCAGCACAGCATCTGCCACAGACATGGGCGTCCTTGTTCTTAGTGGTTCGATTTGCTTGACCCTTTTCTGTGTCTCCTAAAACATCAAAAGATGATGGATTAGGAATGAACCAGTAAATACAAAAAAATCTGCAGGACATTTTATTTAAAAGTACTGGTTTTATCTACCACTCTAAAACAGACTAAGATTGCACATGAAAATAGATCAATATTCCTACTTCACAAAAATAAGTCAAAAGCACCATTTAAAACTGTACAAGGGAGTTTTATCAATCCCCGTGTCTTAGATGATCATTTGCTTCAGATAATCCATCAAAATATAAAATACTATGAACTGAAGGCATTGGAGCATAATGAAATTCCATAGCAAAGTATTGATTTCCAATAATTCATACTGCTTATTGTCTAGTTGTCCACTGAGTGCAAATCAGCCATTTGAAGGACTCATTAGACTCTCACGTTCCTGTCAACCTTGTTCATTTTCAACTGATTCAAAGATATCTGTGACAGTTGCCCCATCACTAAACTAATTTGTAGTCATTCGAGGTCCCAATCAGTTGATGACAAGAAAAAAAAGTACGTATTACCAAGCTACAGATTCATCCCCCATTTCTTCCAAGTTGCTACATAAAGTATAAGCTATGAATCTGTTTTCCAACCAAACTTAAATCTGCAGCAGTTACAAACTGAATAGAGAAGAAAAATCCCTTATAAAATGGTATTGTTTACCATAAAATGGTAAAGTGCCAGAGCACTTTAAAGACCACTTTTAATGCCTCAAGCAATGTTTCTACAATTAAGCAAATGTCCTATTTGCCACCATGTGCTTCACCAAAGCACTCCTTGTGAGATTCTAATCTGAAAAACACTTGTATAAATCTGAACAATCACTGGAAATATCATGAATTTACATCAGAGTAACAAAAATCAGGATCTTGCCTCTTATCTATAAAGCCAGCACAATTT